>PYHW01010789.1:783441-849300 GCA_013186435.1 Turdus rufiventris | reverse complement strand
GGCACCTCGGTTTCCACTTCAGAGGTTGGAAATATCAGAAAATTATTCACATATTAGCCGCCCCTGAATGTAAGCCGCATTTCCGGTGTGGGAACAAAATTTTAGTTAAAATGGTGCGGCTTATATTCGTGAAACTACTGTAGTTTTCTTTTAATTTTAATTTTAATTCGGAATTATGTGTTTGGGACTGTACTAAACCAAATCTAAGAGATGATGGGGAAATATCTTGGATTATCTATTTTATGATTCCTTTGCAATTACCCTTCTTGGAAAAGATGTATATTAAGGAAGCACAACATACTTGTGTACAACTGAATTAAATAATTAGTGTCTCTTATCATATCTTTACAGTTATTGTCCCAAGGCTTGGCATTTTTTTGTCTTTTGTCTTTTTTATATGTATCATTGAAGTTTTAGGTTTTCCTACCTAGGCCAGTTCAAAATCTTGTTTTCTTTTACTTTTCCATTTTTTAAAGCTGTTAGAATGCAAAGACTTTTTAATACATGCTTTGGAGATACAATTATTGCCTTTGTGGACTCATGCTTAGGAGTTGGTCAAATCAACAAAATTGCATGTTGTTCACTCTATTCCTCACTTAAAAGTTTCATTGTATAACTTTCCTGAAGTCACTTAACTGACATCTAAATCATACTAAAAACAGTGGGATGCAGCAATAGTTGGCTTCAGCTCTAGTGACTCAAGCATTTATTATTTTTTATTTTGCTCAAATTTTTAGAGTGAAACTGATAAATTATAGTATCTTTTAATATCGATTGTGATAATCCTCATCTGTTTTAGGCATTGTTTGGTTGTGGAGTAAAAATAATTGATTGTGGAGTAAAAATAACACATGTGTAGGAAGAAGAGCTGAAAATGAAACATGGTGCTTGAAGAATTACTTTTGGTATCACTTTCAAGCAGTGAGATCAATAAACTCTGGAAGAAGCAAGTGGCAAAAAGTCTTTATCACCTGAGTCCTTTAACAGCTCATTAGAAAATAGAATAGAATAGAATAGAATAGAATAGAATAGAATAGATGGTATGATCCTGTTTGACCAGAAAAATGATCGGCTACATCACTTCTAGTTTGGTTTCTAGGTACCACACAAAGTGAATTCCCACTCTTAACCATGCAGGCGTAGGTGTGCACCAATACAATTAAACACCAGCTAAACAGGAATAGTAAATTATTAAAAGTATATTTCTTTGAAATATATGACTATTGAGAAGATGTAGCATATGGGTGTGAGAAGATCATTGGATTTTAACTATTTTTTCACTTCAGTGCCATTGTGAGAAAGAAAAGGGGAATTTCTGTATTGAGGCCATATAGGTTTTGAAAAGGTGAAAATGTCTGCTTTGTTTGGGCATGTCCCTGTGTTGTCTTGGGTCAGCAGGTAGAAAAAGCTTTAAAAATCCATATATGACAGCAGTGTCAGATAAAATGTTAAGAGCATCCAGACTTTTTGTGATTAGATGTTTTTTCATGTCAAAATTTAACTTATGTATTTTAAGAATTGTAGGATAAGATGTGTCTGATTTTGTACATCTGGGCGATGTGTTTAATACAGTGAATGCTAAGCTTTTGTCCACATAGTGTGAAAATACAATGCACGGTATGGTTTGTAGGAATTACACTTACTGGTAGCAGACTTCAGAGCATAGATGTTCTGCTGAAGCACAGCTTGAGATTCTGCTTTGAGAGACCATAATTAACTTTGCTATTTTTGGTTGACCTGGTTTTTCTACCTTTGTAACATTAAATCTTTGTTATTGGGCAGGGAAATCATAAATAACTTGAAAACTTAATCTGTTGTGCTGTGTTGTTTAACTTTTTTGATATTTGCACCTCCAAATTTTTATTTATTGCTAGAAAAATCAGACTACATAGTAGTCTGTTCTCATATCTAATTCTAGATAGTGAAATATTTTTGTCACATTCTTAAATCCTTGTAATAAAATGTGTCAGTTTTCTTTAAAATGAAAGGATTAAAAAAATCTTAATGTGTGTGCATTTTTCAAAGACTAAAAAGTATGTAATGCTGAATGGATTTAACCAGTCTACATCTGAATAATGTAAAGACAGTACATACTGGGATGGTCCAATGCAAGGCAAATGTTAAGGTTTTTTTTTTTTTGTAAGTTTTCTCAAGTGTAAAGAATTTCTGCTCTGTGCCTAAATGAGAGGAAAAGGATGGATGCTGCTTTCTTCACAGAAATAGTCTACTGAAGTTGTCTGGACTGCTTGCATTAAAAGCATTATCTGGACTCATCCCAGAGCATTACAGGTGATGTTCCAAGGAACACATAATATGTTTTGTCTGTGTAAACAAGGGACTGCAGGACCTGGATACTTTATTGACCAAGATTAATTTTGAGAAATGTGAATGAGAATCAGTTGCTGCGGGATTTTCAGTATCTAATAATTTACTTTGTTTATAGTGCTCTTCACTTTACAGTTATTTCATGCTCCACGGTGTTTATTATAAAGCTAGCTTATATTTTTCCCATGAAGACTCTCCACTGCTCAGAGAAAATATCTTTGAAAACATATGTTGTTATATAAGAGCCTGTTTGTGGGAACTTTGGGGAATTTGTGCTGACTTGCTTAATCATCCTCTGGAGAGCAACAACCCTTACTTCCTGTCTGCTTCTATTACTTGTCGCTGTGCCTTAAAAAGAGACTGCAACCAGGAAGAAAACATGTCTGAACCAGCAGAAAACACTTAAAAATGAAAGAAAACAAATTAAATAACAGCTATGTGAGAACAGTTCATAGTAAATAATAAACTAGCCCTTGAATGTTGCACATTTGATCTATATAACATAATGGTAAAAATACAGTGTGCAGCTTTCTCTGGTCTTCAGCATAGCTCAATGAAAGTCTGATGCAGCTTGGAAGTTATTTTATTTGTCTCTAAGGTGGACATGTTAAGCAGCTTCTTAAAAATTAGGACAAATTTGTAGCTGTTGTGTGTATTCATGTGTGTTAGATGCTCTTTAGATGCATGTATGAAAAATATCTTTTAATGGCTGAACCAAAAAAAAAAAAATAGGCCAACTGCAGCTCCACATTTAGGTAGCATACCCATATCCCATGTGTTCTTTCAACAATGTAGTAGAAAGAGCTGGTGGTTTATACCCTCTGAGATGGTCCTGTACAAAAAAAAAAAAAAAAAAAAANCAAAAAACACACCCAAGAAAATAATTTTTCATAACCCAGGGGAAACCACTGGCTTTTGTAGAGACATTGTCCTTGCTGTGTCTGTAATGTACCTCCAGTTCCTGCTCTAATAACCAAGTGTTCAGTGAGTGCTGCTCTGTCCTTTAGAATCTAATTTCATGACCTTGTTTCTAGAGCAGAATCCTTCATGTTTTCTTGGAGTGGATTTTGCAAACAATACCGGGAAGGTATAGGAACTGAGTACAATCCTAAAATAATGTACTTCAGTCTTGGAAGTTAGAGGTCAGTTTTCATTAATATACATTTTCTTTGGGTTTGTACATTTGATGAAACTGAGGTGCTTCTTCTGTTGCTTAGCTGAAGAGTAAGTAAGAATCGTTCACCTTAAACCAGCCTTTTAATATCCTGTTCCTAATAAAGTTGCTGAAACAGTACTCCATCTTTCTTGACTTGTCAGAATTTACCCTTGTCCTGAATCCTTAATTCCTCGTGGTTTGTGTGAGGTCACCTCTCAGATTTTTCTGTGGTATTTTTTGTCTTCTAGTGTGAAGAAATGCAGGTTTCTTCTTATATCTGAAGCTAGCTTTCAAGCACTCTAATCTACAAACACGGGTTTAAGTATTGTTTCTATGCTGTGTGACTTGAATCTCTTCACACCTCAAGTGTTTCTGTCTTGCTTAAAATCTTACTTTTTATTGTGAAGTATCAATTCATGTTCATGATAGCTGAAACAGGTTTTTAGTCTGTCTGCTGTAAAACCTCTCTTCATTCTCTCTGGATAAACTACATCACCACTTCACTTCGCGTCAGTAAAGCCCCTAACTGTGAGATCATTTCAGAGATGGGCAAGAGCTATTGATCAGGTGCTCACTTTCAAGTCTTACCAATCTGCCTGCATAACACTTGTAGGATCAGACTTTCTGGTCAGCACTAATGTTTAAAATGCTTTTCAATGTGGCTGTTGTGCTTTAATGCAAGATCCTTTTCTTCAGAAGCAAATTACACACATGGTTGCCCTGTGTTCTCTCAGAAAGTGTAACTCTGTTGCTGGTAAGAAATGCATCCCCACAGAGGTGTTTGGGGACCTTCTGGGTCCAGCCATATGATATGCTCCAGACCTTGGAAGTTCTGTATCCAAGGGGAAAATGTATGTGCAACCAGCAGTGAGGAAATCAGGAAGTTAGATGATCTTCCTTCCCCATCTCACCTGAGGATGAAACAAAAGTAAATTCAGACTGCACCTTTCTATGCAAACAGGCACTGATACTGCATGGTTTCACTAACTTCCTTGGGAGAAAGGCGGGGGGAAAGGCAAGCTATGACATGTACTGCAAGTGTTTCTTGCAAGACCTATTTAGAGCCAGAATGAGATAAGAAAGCAGAGAAATGAGAGAAAATCAAAGAAGAAAGAATAGGAAATTCTTAATCTTTAATTAGTGAAATTCTTATTGTATATTTTGCTGTTTAAAGGGAACCAAGACAATAAGTAGGAATTTTCTTATAGATTGAAAAGACAACCAGCTCAGGAAATAATTTCTCAACACTGATTATTTCTGATGCCTCTGGAATTTTCAAATTATATTTGTTGTAAAAAATAGTGGAGGATATTCTCCAGTTTTGAAGTTCTTACTGCAAAAAGAATGTTCTTATATATGTGCAAAATCTCAAATGTCTGTTAAACAAGAAAGTCCAGGCCAGTGTTTACTTCTTCCTTTTACCAGATAATGAGTACTTTAATGAACTGAAGCCTTTTAGTCAGGTATGGAGTTGGGGACAAATGTAGTTTATTTTGCGTTTTGGAGAAAGGAAAGGAAGTATACTTCATTATCATTTTGTCTTCCAAAGTAGCACGTGGCTTTCTGTGTTCAGGAAGTATTCAGCTCTAGAAACCTTCCTGTTTTCGTTTAGCTTAGAGCTGTCCTTTTGTTTGTGGCATCTGTGGAGGAGTTTGAGTTAAAACCCAGGAGTGACAGCAGCACTCCCCTCTACGGCCTTTTCAGAGCATCACCTCTGCAGCTTGGTTTCAATTATTATCATAGCTGAAAGTGGCATAGCTGCTGCCTTCTGCAAGCTCACAGGAACGTACAGAACGTGTAATTCTTAAAGAAACCCCAAATGAAATCTGAGATTCAAGTTCTACCTAAACAATAATTTTAAGTGGCTCTATTTCTAGGTGTAGAGTGCTAATTGGGTGGTATTGATATTATACTAAATGAACATGCATCATTGAAGTCTATTGTTGCATTGCTTTGTTTAAAATATGTAGTACTTTGCCAGCAGCAGCATGCTGATGGAAAACTGTCACAACAGCGATCAGTACAATCTGGGAGTTAAATTTGACTGAAACATATGTCTTCAATTTTAATAGCTCAACTTCCCAGATGCCCTAGAGGAGAATATTGCCTGAGAAGGAGCTTTTCATGTAAGAATAATTTGTGTTAAGTAGCTCAGTGATCTGTTTGTTAGGTTAGAGCTGACAGTTTGTTTATATTTCTAAAGGGGTATGATGAATGGGGGAGAAGTTGATGCTAATTAGCCTAAATTGTTCCTAAGAATGCAGAGCACTTTGCCAGTTTCATTGTTTCTGTTTCTTTGCACATTTTCAATAATTGAATAGAGCTCAAACCATTCATCATAATTTTAGGTAAGATGGAAATAAATGAATATAGCACAGGTTAGTCTGTGTGATGGAAGATGTCACTTTAGAGGTCAATTAGATAAGACATAAGACTAGGACTAATGTAGCATTTTCTAGTCTGTTTCTATGAATATAGCAATGTGAGTCATTTTTAGATAAAAAAATAATTCTTTCTGACATGATACTAGTATTAAATATTTCTTTCAAAGCTTCCTTGTCTCATTAGCATAATGCTTTTATCTATCTTAACTCTCAGCTGTTACCTCTGACAGTCCATATGACAAAACATGCTACTTTTCTGTTTACTGTATATCAGATACAATAAATCTAAAAAATCTTCCTTTGGGAGGCCAAAAATGTTGCACAGGTGTCATATGCAGAAGGTGTTAGAAAGAGGGGATAAAATAAAACAGAGGCAATACAAATATAACAGCAGCGAAGCTTTTATTATTGTTTTACTTCAGCGCGCTGTACTACTCATTGCTTCTAGGTTTGAGTAACATAATTCTGCTCAAATTCAAAACATCCTATTCATACACAAATAAATAATTTTATAAGAATGTGTTTTTTATATCAAACATTTCCTTGATAAATTTGAGTTAGATTTGGGGGATGGGGACTTGGAATGTTCTGTTTTCAGTCCTTATACAAGACCATTCTTTTTTAATTTATGCACATATAATACCACAGGAAGAGATGGTATAAATTTGTGGACTGTGGAGAATGAGTGAACATTTTTGAATCAGGATCTTTAAAAGGGGTGAAATTTGAGTATGATTAAGTTAGGAAAAAGGCTCGCTTACGGCGGAAGTCAGAGACTCTGTATACATTATAGGCATGTCATGGCTTTTAAAAAGTTATGTTAGACTTCTATACAAATTGCAAAGGAATTTGTATAACCCCAAACAAAATTCTGTGTGGCTCTGAATTCTTGCAAAAATACAAAATAAAGTAAAAAGGAGTGAAATAATAATAGTAGTTAGTATTCTGGTCAGGAGTGAGTGTTGCTGTAGGGCAGGCTGCATGGGTGTTTTGTTGGTCACTAATTTTCTTGGAAGGAAATGATCCCATGGCTTATGCTATCCGCGTTTGTGCATATTTGCCCTATAATTGGCATTTATTAAGGGGACTTTAGGTTTGATGGATGACTGTCAGGGTATTGCCTGCTAGCTTTGATGCGGATTGCTTTTGCATGAGGTTTTTTTACATTAACTCATTAGAAACTCTGCTCTGCTTCAACATTCTCTTTATTTACCTTCTGAAAATGCCATACTTTCCAGCCCGAGTTTCAAGGGACTTAATGTGGTTTTATTTGTGAAACAGTGTTTTAATTTGAACAGATGAAAAAGATGCGCAGCAGAAAAATACTAAATTTTCAATCTGTGAATCTTAAACTCTTACAAGTTTCAGCTTAATTACTTATCTTTGAAACGCTAAGCTGCTAGCAAAATATATTTGGTTTATAGCACTGACTTCTGTGTTCCTAAATTTTTTTAAGGGGAAAAAAGGCAAGCAAAATCCAGTCCCATAAAAGCAGCAGGTATAGTAATATTTTCACAGCAGGTCGATATTCAATGAATGTTCAACAAATCCAGGATTGGTATCTGAGACATATTAGTGGTTTCTTCAAGGCTGGATTGATTTGGTCTGTTCCTGTAATCTATCTGGGACATAGGACTGTTGATTAGATTAATTAGCTATAACGTAATTTATAAGGCAGTTATAATAAAAATGTGGGTACCAATGTATTTAATCGCATTGCCATGTTTTGATTTGACATTTAGAAAAGCATACAAAAGGAATGGAAATTGTGCATACTAACCCTGTTTCTTTGAACATTCCTTTAATAAAACATTTTCCCTACAGGTAGCTGTGTGAAGGAGTACTACAGCTTGCTGCACTAAGCAATGCTTCACTGAGCATGAGGAAATAATTGGGATGTTCAGCAGGTTAACTTCTTCCTCTGGGTTCACATCACAAGAAGAAAATTTGATGGAAAACTTCCCACTTTTTTATATTTTCATTGTTTACTGCCTTGATATTTTAATAAGGCATTACAGATCTTGTGCTTGCCACCCAAAAAGAAAAGGCAATTTTTTTTGCAAATTGCTGACTTGTTTTGCTGTTTTCAGTTGATGCATGTGTAACACATTTCTTACAATGTATAGTAAATGTAGAATAAAAAGAATATCGAGTGTAATTCTAGATAGTTTGGATCTGAAGATTTGAAACAGACAATTGACTGAGTAACAGGACATGAATCCATCTTTTCAGCTGTACAAAATGTTTGTGAAGGATATGAGTTTATTTGCATTGATCCCAAAATTAAATGATGGATTTACTTGTTCCCAGTCCTGTATATTACTTGTGCATGGTATTGCATGAATGGATTCTCTGAACCATCTGACATGCTGAAGCCCAAGCATTTGTTCAGGGGTTTGTAAAGTCACAGCTCCTTGGCTTGTACATTGTAGTTGCTGCAATTAGCTGTAGCTGTCAGAAGTCTGTGACTTTTCTGTTAATTGCAATTAATCTTGACCTTTTATGTCATGAGGAACTAATTTCTATTTCTGGCAGTAAGACTTCAACGAGTATAATAAAGAATCTATTAACTAAATATAATCCTATTCTTATGAATTTGTAAATTAAAAGGCCTATTAACCTCACTGAACTGGAAAAAGTTCATTGGAAGCATTTGAAAAGTTCAGCTCTCTTATTTACTTTTCATGGCTTGATATAATACCCAAAAAGTATCAATGCCAGACAAAAATTGAACTAAGTGAATTAATATTTTGTTTATTTAATTTTAAAAATTAATTCTGTCTTTTGCCTTTGTGTAGCAGGGAGTAGGGAATAGCGAGCAAAGATTTGGCAGAATAATGTTTACTTGTGATTTAAGCTTTCGAGTTCAACCTGAGAGAAGCCCCAAATACAGACCTGAGTGTGAATTATTAATGTTTCTGTGGTTGTGATACCAGTATAAGAGAAGCAAGGTTTATAGAAACATCAAAGGCAAGCCTGTAAAACAATCAGTTGCTTATCCCATGCTTGCTCTGAGTGAAAACTGAGCTTTGATTTTCACAAACAAAGAATTTGAGTAACACAAAATCAAAAAGTTGTTGCTAACCAGGGAATTTTGTTTTCACTGAAAGGATGATCAGGTGATTAATTCTTGAACTCAATCAGTCACAAGTAGTTGGTGACAGTAGTCATCGGCCATCCTCTTTCTTACAAACAATGAAAAAGCAAATGATGCAGACAGACAACTATATTGTTCACATACGTTGATGTGGCTTATTTGACTACAGAGGCTTGTCTAATAAGAAATGCAAAGGACTGCAAGTTGGACTTTGTCTTTTCTTGCTGGTTAAGCTGCTCTTCTGCTCTCTTTTAGCATTTGTACAGCCAGTTTGAATGGGACATTGGGTACAGGTGGGAGAGGAAGAAAGTTTTATGAGGACCGTACCATAGAAAAATTGGTTTGTTTCTACTGTAAAACATTTTTCAAGGTTGATCACAAAGATCATGGGGCATTAAAAAGGTATCTTCCACAAATTGTCTGGTAAAGAAGTTTCTTATGGTTGACCATTCCCCCCTTTAATGAAGTCAAAGTTTTTTCAAAGCTGACTTAAACTGTGCTCTACATCTTACTCTTTACCCACCACCTCTTGGTTTCTACTTCTGTCTACACTGTTATGCTGGATGCAAAATTTTCTTCAACTCCTGCCTTTCTCACTGTTGTCTGCATGGATTAGTGCAGAAAGTGACTCGTGTGGGCAGGTGACAAAAAATGGAGCTTTGCTTCTGGCAGTGAGCAGCTGAGGTTGTGATCCAGGAACCTTTAATGGCAGCTCCAGGTACCGTACCCCCCAGAAATGCATGGTACAAGGAGGCCTCATCATACATTGAAGCATTAACAATTTTGAGCTGTGCCCATTAAGCTTAGGACTCAACAATTTATGTTCATGAAACTCCAAGTTATCTCCATTCCTTAAGCCTTTTGAATTATATTCCTGTCTGTGAAAGACCACACCTGTAATTTATTTAAGGAGCAAAAAGGCTGATTAATACTACCAAAGGGGAATGAGTTTTTAAAGGCCATTACTGTCTTGGGTAAGTAGTATGCTGTGTGTTGTCAGTTAAACCTGGAGAATCACTGCTGCTCCTGGCAACACCTATGGTGGAAGATGTCTAAAATGACTATTTCAGTTAATGAACTGTTTACTATGCTTTAGAAGGTTTTTCTTGAGTATTTTGACACCCTGAAAAAGATAGCAAAGAACATTTTTTTAGTTACATGAAGATAAAAATCCCCTGTGGCACCACAGCTTAGAGAACCAAAATCCATGGATAGGTGGACAATAGAAAATCTAAAAACATCACATATAGAGGATGCAGAGAAACATACTTCATCTTCTTAAGTAGCCTGTTACATACCAAACTCTAGATTCTAGCATGGGTGGTTCAGATGTCTTGGACAGAAAGTATGACACATTTCTGAGTATTTAAGTTTTTAATTTCCTTTTCCATATGTTCCTTTACAGAGGTCAGAATTTCCCCTGACAGTCACTTAAGGTAACAGTACCCAAATGGCAGCAGCTCTCTAAAATGCTTCTTGAGGATTTCACTGTAAATTTTTAAATTTTGTGGGGGTCTACGTCTCAAATCATTGTGATTGCATGTCGGGGGCTTTCCCTTTAAAATTTTTCATATTCAGGTAAATTGCTACCATGGTAATTTGGTAAACCATGCACCAAAAATATTAAACCTACCCAGTGGTACATACATGTGTGAAAATTATGCCTAGAACTTTGCACAAATGTTGCTAAATCAACAACTGTTTGGCAATAATTAAGCAAATATTTGTAAAATAAAAGTGGAAAACATTTTTTTTACCAAAAATGTGTTTAAATATATTTCAAATATGTCATAGATTTGGTTGCGATTAAAGGAATCCAATGTAAGGAAACCTTTAAATACTGTGTGAAAAAGAGAATTTGGGGTGCAGATTTGAATAAATCAAATAAATTTGATAAAATCACTTATATACATTCATTCAGCCTGAGATGGCAAGATCTGAGATGTCTAATTCCACCTCTCCTATAAGGAAATATGCTACAGTGTATATTTCTGCATATACCATGCTGCCACTGGCAAAAGCCATGGCTGTTTCAGATATAGGTATAAAAAATAATGGTTTTAGCAGGAAAATTATAATTAAAACTGAGCCTCTATCATCATGGAAAGAGAAAGGAGCACCAGTGCTGTTTATAGTCAGGGCAAACATGCTTTTGTTGGGTTTTTTTTCAAGAACTCTGCAGGAAATCTTTCTCTCTTTTCTGGCTTTGCATATCAGGCGCACAGAAGCTATGTTTAAGCTAGTAGACCTGGAAGCATTTCCAGCCTCGAGGGTCTGGGCATGTCCAAGGCTGACCTCATCTCATATTGCAGGAAAACTCAAGCAACAAACTAAGCCTTCTGCCTCACCCTGCACTCACATATCTCAATAGTGGGCTCGAACCCAGGTTTTCAACAGTTCCTTTCTCCTGTCCCCTCAGGTACTACTGATTGATGGGAGGGAAACCTGATTATGAGGCCAGATGGGAGCCAGACCATACAATAGTTGATCAGCCTGGTCCTGGTGATCAGGAGGCCAAGGTACACAGCCACATAAAATGCGCTCGCTGTTAAGCGAGGTGCAGCCAAAAAGTAACTCATGAGCAGGAGTAGCTTGTCTTCCTCTCAGCAGGTAGAGGAAGCTATTTATGATGTTGCTGTGTATTAATCAAATAGTATATGATAGCATGCTTAAAGGCTTTGGATATCACTTCCCACTAAATCCCCAACAGCTCTTATTTTACATAGTGAAGGAGAAGAAATAAAGCTGTATATAATAATGCATCTTCAAATGAATCATGGTAAGCCATTAAAAGTGATTAAGATGCATTTGTCACATCTTGTTGGCTAGATGAACACTTTTCCTATCTATAAGAAGGGATTCAGAGGGGAGAAGCCCTTTGCTTGCTGAAGGTTCTAGTCACTCCTACAAGCCAAGCCATTGAAAAGAGCTGCATATATTGCAAATAGTGCTTTCTACACTATTCCTGGTTGGGACACCATAGTATAAATAAACAGCATGATATCTGATTAAAAATAGTTAGTTACATACATACGTATATTGGGAAAAAAAAAAAAAAGATGCAGAAATTCTTTAGAATTCTCGATGTAGAAATTAAATCTTTAGAAAGAAGACTTTCTGAGGAACGGTAATTTCTATCAGGTTTCTAATGTGCATATTCAAAATGTTGTTATTCTAACTATTATTTGCCACTGTTAGAAGGCTGCAGAGATGTTCATATGACTGAATTTTCTTAAGTGAAAAATGGAAAATTGTGTGGGGTAAAAAAAATAATGCAAACACTTTCAAATTTGATACCAGACAAAAGAAAAGCTACCCATTTGAAATCTGGAGAACTTTACAATGCTTCAAGTAAGTAAAAGCAGATGTTGTAAAGTTTAGAAAATCAAGACATTATTTTCCTGTTTCCACTGAATATTTCTAAACACATTATAAATAAGCTTTGAAGTCGTACGAAATACTGTGTTTGTTTTGCTGATAGCATCTTTTCATAAAAAAAATTTATCAGTGCTTGTTTAAGTTATGGACTAAATGATATCTGTGTGGCTAAACAATTGGCTGTATCTCTTGCAAATACAACGCTAAACTACTTGCTGTGTCTGAGCCCTTCAAAAGCCTATCTGATTGATCTTCAGAGTTTAATTTTAAACAGATTAAATATTGCCTGTTTACTGATGCAAAAATTAGAGTAATCTTCTGCAAGTTCTTCAAAAGAATATGATTTTCTTTTGTTGTTAAAGGTAGTTTTAAATCAAGAAATTATTCTAAAACGCTGAACTAAGTCAGTGAAAGAGTTGTTTTGGGTGTCTGGCTCATTGTTTATTTACAGTAAATGTTCATAGGCTTTAATAAGCAGATAAATCAATCTGTATTTGTGATTGCAAAGGCCCTCACTGGGGATATTGTACATTAAATCTTTTATGCAATTCTGTTAAGAGGAGACCACTGAACAATGGACTTGTGGAAGATTTGCCAGGTAGATAAAACAAAGTGTTTCCAAGTAGCAATCTTCTGTTTGGGCATATGTGTATCAAAACGACATGGGGATTATGGGGATTAAAGGGAGACTTAATTGAATTAAATGCAATTATTAGCCAGTCTTAATTTAAAAAAGAGTCCTACAGTATTTTCATTGTCAATGACAATAATATTATCATTCCTCAGTTAGTGAGTCCTGAGAAGACTGGATGTTGAGAATGACAAAATAATTAAGCAGTCTTGATATTTGTCACCCTGTATTATCACACTTCACATCAAATGAATTCCCATTTTACAGTTCTAAGTTCCTGAGCCGGAGAGGGGAAGAAGAAGAAGAAATGTTAAACCATTTTCACAATTCCAGTGCAAGTTTTGTGATGAACAGGCAGGTACAGAAATTGCAGAAAATACTGAGTTTGAGTGGTTGATTATATGAGAAATACATCTGCTTGATTAGACTACAGAAACAATAATCATATTCTGTTATGGATTTTTGGATCTGATATTTGAAGATAGTGAATGAAATGCAACAGTTTTGGCCTTTGCAAAGTTATCGTGCATATCAATTCCTTTGCATTCCTAGATGACATCCATGTGGTATTCCAAGATCATATATACAGGTGCAAATAGCATATGCAACACACAAGCAAATACATCTCAGGTTATTTTAGATGGCCATATTTGTGTTAGTTGTTCTGGACTCTCTCAATAGCCCTTAGGAGTCCTTAGGTGTAATCATGGCTCAGTAAGATTCTTGTCATCTGATCTGCCTTAGCAGCCTTTCTTAGGGTAAGTCAAACCATGCAAAACAGTGCTTGTTTCTCTGACTGCAGCCAATCTGCTTTGTTGCTTCACAGACATCTGTGTTAGTTCAGAGGAACCTCCTTACATGAAACCACAGCATGAATAATGTTTCTTCTATGTATTGCCTATTTTTTTTTTTTTTTTTTTGAGGGCAATACTACATTTTTATCACAGAAAACAGATAAATGAAGCCATAAGAATGTGCACTGACAGCTCAATGGAGTAATGGAAGAAAATTTTGATGACCATACAGTGGAAGTAAAGCCACTTGTTCTAAAGGTGAGACGAGTTCTGCAGTGGTGCATCTTGTCTGGATTAAGGCTCTGTCTGGACCAAAGCTATCTCAGACCTAAATTGGTTTGGAGTTTATGCAGTCCTGGTTCATTAAACAACTCACAGATGAGTGACTATTGACTGCTATCAGTATTGCTTCATGCATGAGGCTGTGTATTGCTGCATTGGTGAGAATGCATGCAGGGGACACCAAGAAAGGGAAAATTTATATTTGATTTTCTTTCCATTCATGTAATTGTCCCATCAATATTCTTAGAAATTCTATATGTCTGAAATCTGCATCTCAGGGCGATTGTGTTCTGTGTGCAAACTGCATTTCACTTGCTTTAATATTTGTTAATTCAATTACTTACTCAGAAGCCAGCTATTCACCAACCTGCATGCAGCAGCAGGACTTCAATCAGAGCATCTCCTGCACTCCATTATTGACCTATTCCTATTTCTGTTGACATCTGTGGCAAAACAACCTTAAAATTAACGAACATTACATTTCAGGTAAGGCAAACCATGGGAAGTCACTTTCATTTAGTAAAATTGGAAATTCCTTTGTTCTGCTTTCTCCTTATGTCCTTATGGCAGTAGGAACCCTGAATTATTAATTTTTAATTTTTTTTTTGTTGTTGTTGGTAGTGGTTTGATTGGGCATTGGGGGGGATGTGGTGTCAGGTTGGGTTGTGGCTTTTTCTTTGTTTGTTTGGATTTTTTACTATACTCTGTAGATGAAAAATGAAAATAGTACAAGTTCCCAAGTTGTCTGAGGACTTGAGTGAAGCACAGCTAGTATCACATATGCCAACTTTTAACCATCAAAAGGTTTTAATTTGTCCTTCAGCGAAACTAAATTTTGGCTTTATAGCCATAATGATTAAAAAAAGTTTGAGAGGAAAAGAAGAGTGTTCAAAATATTTATGAAAACCACATACTCCTAGGAAAATCTCCATCATTGTATTTAAAATTATTTTTTGAAAGTGGAAAAGTTCTAAAAGCATTTTGTTGTAATTTTTTAATGAATAAATTCTATTAGCATTCTTTGTCTCTTCTTGCATGAATTAGCTCATTGCATTATTTTCTCATGTTTTCAGAAAAGAAGCTCAGAATTCACTTACATGTGAACCACATATTTTTCTCATTTGTTAGAGTCCATTTCTCACCTTTAATCTGCTAAAAGAAATGTGAATCCATTGCTATCTGGTTTTACAGGATGTAGTATAGATATAGTTATATAGTTATTGCACAATAGCTCATTTTAATAAAGTTGCTAAAGTATTTGGGGCTGAGAGCATTGTTTCTGTATTCAGGAGATAGGCTTCCTAAAGTGCAGGGGTGACTGTAATCAGCCCAGATTCTGTATTCTTTGCTTTCAGAAGCAAAGCAGAGTAGAAAATGTTACTTTTTTAGTACAATGTAGTAGATGTCTAGAGTGTAATGTATGTATCACATATATTAATGTTTGCACAGAAGATGTAACAAGCAAAGCTGTCACATACAATTCATACAGGTTCATAGAGGATGTACAGAATTTCTTTTTGACTCAATGTTTCTTCACACTGCACGCCATCCTTCAGCAGGCCACAGCATAAAACAATGTGATACATTCGTTTTTCTCTGCAACTAGACCTGCTGCTCACCACTTTCCCGGTCATTCTGGACTGTTCTGGAATTATCCTTCCATGTATCATATTACTTTCAGCTCTTGCCTTGAAGTACATTTCTGAAAACCTTCCCTTACAGGAGGTTCTGCTGTGACTTTTGAAATGCAAAGGACTCTGCTAGAAGTATGAACTGCATCTAGACACTGTGATGTGTTTTTCATTACCAAAAACTGGTCCTCACTAAATGATGGGGTAAATTGATTAAAAATATGTAGTAAATATCCATGTTATTTCTTTGACTCTTAACATGCAAAGATGAATTACTGCTCCTGGCTTAGAACATCACTGCTATCTGTATTTTTTCATCTAATGTTTCCTATATTTATTTGGGACATATATTATGTTCTTCAATATTATATTGGTGTGTCCTCTCTTGCCATAAGTTTACAAACTGTTTTTTGATGTGACAAAAAGGGGTTTTGTTTGTTGTAGTGATACTGCGCTGTTTTGGCACACACTCTTTAGGCTGCTAGGAGAGTGTTATTTAAGGAAGATGAAAAGTGGAAATTTTTAAGGCTTGCAAGTCTTAATGGACAACAGGACAAGCAAAGTGATGGATGTGTGAGAAGGAAGATGTGTCAAATAAAAGAAAGTTTGTTTTGAAATCTTGGGATTACTTTTTTCTCAAAAAGACAAAGATAATTAAATTTGGATACATTCCAGTGATCAGTGAAGGAAATGGACATAATTCACAGCTGTACTGTTAACAGGGCTTTTTGTTTGTTTATTGACAAGAACATGCTGTTTGAACACTTCCATGGGTGGTGACAACTGTTTTCCTGGGCAGCCTGCTACACCCTTGACCACCCTTTCAGTGAAAAAAAAATTCCTAATATTTAATCTAAATCTCCCTTGATGCAACTTGAGGCTATTTCTTCTTGTCCTAATGCTTTTTACTTGGAAGAAGAGACCATCCTCCCTCCCCCTACCCCCAGCTACACCCTCCTTTCACACAGTGGTAGAGAGTGATAAGGTCTCCCCTGATCCTCCTTTCCTCCAAGGTGGACAACCCCAGCTCCCTTAGCTATTCCTCATAAGTCTTGTGCTCCAGACTCTTCACCAGCTGCATTGCCTTTCTCTGGACCTGCCCCAGATGTCTTTCTTATTGTGAGGAGCCCAAAAGTGAGCACAAGATTTGATGTGGGATTTTACTGGTGTTGAGTAGAAGGGTAAATGCATAATCTTAAACTGTGAATGAAAAATTACAGAGAATCCAGGAATGCACACTGGCATCTGGTTAGGTCATCTGTGTTAAAAAGAAAAACCTCAAACCAGCACACAATAGAATGGTCCCTGGGTTTGCCCCAGTCTGCTTGGCAGGTTTAGGGGTAGTTTGTTTGGTTCATGATGAGTGGTGCATGGAAGAAACAACCAAATTCTTAGGAAGCTCAATAACAAACTTGCAAACTTTAGAACATTAAGGTATAATGAGGTACTAGGTAAATTTTGAAACAGCATCCAGACAAAATAAGGCACTTCACAAACTTTAACTTAACAAACTTTAAGCCATCTAGACAATGTAAGGCACTTAGAAAATTCAAACCGAGCCAAATTTGACGTATCCAGATACAAAGTGGTTACTAAAAAAGCATTCCAGATACAAGGTAGTTACTAAAAAAGCACTGACCAAAATTTTTCAGTCTGGTTCACAATATATTTTGAGAAGAAGTTGGGAGAAGAAAGAGACAAAGAGAAAGAAAATGGATCAGAAAGTTATTTCCACTTGTAGATTCAGCAACAAGACCTGGTGCCATTTTGATGTTCATTGGGTGATGGTCGCAGTCTGGATCCATCAGGTGGGGGAAGAAAAAACCAAAGTTCAATGGATTAATACATGCTTTGGATAGGTGCAGACAGCCCAGTAGCTCCCATGGGGGTGAGTTTTACCTTGTCGGAAGCAGCACACCTTGGATCTGTTGTTACACAGTTGATTGTGTGCAGTTGTCTGGTGGAAGGCCCCAGAAGTTAGTCTGGGAATGCTTCGTGCGTCTGTGGTGGTTTAGGACACCTTTTAAAACATGACAGCTGCCTTGAGTAGTGGAGCCAGTTACTCCCCTTCAGAAGGTATGAACACCTTCAGGCCTGCCTGTGAATGTCCCAGTACAGTAGTTTCACAACTATAAGGGGCAACCTTTTGACTAAAATTTTGGCCCAAACCCGGAAGTGCGCCTTATAGTCCAGTGCACCTTATATATGGACAAAGTTCCAAAATTTGTCAACCTGGAAGTGTGAGCCTGGACCTGGGGGGGAGCCGGCAAGGCCATGGCTGCCAGGTGGAGGCGGGGCCTCGGCAACAACTGCATGGGCAGAGGTGGGGGCGGATCCTCGCTGCAAAAAAAATAAAGTGTGCCTTGTAGTCTGGTGTGCCTTATATATAGGCAAATGTTTGGAAATTTGCCAACACCCGGAAGTGCGCCTTATAATCCAATGCGCCTCATGGTCATGAAATTACTGTACTTCTGTTGGGAGCACCCTTGCACCTGAGCCACTTGTGTAAGGGAGGACAGTGGTGTGATAAAAATGCACTGTCCTACTGCCCTCACCTGGTTCCAACCCCAGCTTTCTGCTAAACACAGGTTATTTGCTGTTGCCATCCTCTGGTGCTCACCCCCTCTGCACCTGGGCTGTTACCCTGCATATCAGCAAAGCTGCTTTTGCAAATGGCCAATTGTTCCAGCCATTAACCAGTAACATTTCAGTGTCTCACTGTTCCCAAGACAGGAAGCTCTTCAGCACAATAAAAATTTCAATGCTTCCATATATATATACATTTTTCTTTCCACCTGCATCTCATGGTTTTGCATACTCAACTCTAGACTTCTATTTCCTCACAGCAGTTAAATTTGTCACTATTCTTCAAATTAGTTTTTTTGAAATTGGTTAATGTGCAACTGCATAATAAAATGGAACCAGGAACATCCTGTCAAGTATGGTATCTACTTTAAATCCTGACCCTGGTGATAATAGCTGCTACCACCACTGCTGAGGGTGTGAAAAAACTCTTGCCTTTAATATTTTTGTTGACTCATTTATCTTCTTCATCTGCTAAACTTATTGGACACTATATACAGTCTAACAAAACTGTTATGAACATCCCACAATTAACCAAATCAGTTTATAATGCTACTTAAGAAAACCCGGCTTTACTATAAGAGAAAACTCCAGCTTTCCTCCCTTAAAATTCAAAGTGATAAAAAATAATCTCTACAAGCAGATGGAGTCAGTCATTAAATGCGTGACACTTTGGGCAACTGGGGGTAACTGATTCCAAGCCCAAAGAACCCTCAGTTGAGGGTGCACTTCTGGTACTTCCCAGCTGTTCCTATTTCTGGACTTCTACTAGAGTCTTCTCCTGAACTGGGCTAGGAGGAGGAGGGGAGAGTTTTGGGGGCCCCACTTCTTTAGCAGGGCTCCTCCTAAATGTGTATGTGTGCTGCATGGTGCTGACAGGCTCTTCAGCCATGGGAGGAAAATTTCCAGTCCTGACTACATTGGCATATAGATGCCATAGCATTTCATCACAACTAGGAGAGCACCATATGGGTTTATTTCTGTGTGGGCATCAAATGGTGTTAGGGCTGTAACATTGTAGAATAATTAGGGTTTTTGAGGAAGAGACAGACTTCAGCACTTATTAGACGATTCTAATAAATTTAATTTATTTTGTTCCATTTTCCAGCAAGCCATTTTATATGGGGGCCCATATTTCTGGCTACAAACTGTGTGAGGGAACTGATACTGTAATCCATGCACACATGCACACGCGTGCACGCACACACACACACACACAAATATAAATCTATATGTATGTATGTATGTAGGTTTTGCTGTCTGTATATGGTATAGAAAAGAGGACCAAAGAACTGTACCTGTCACATAGAAGATAGCAATATTATGTACATTCAATTTTGTTGCTGCAGTGAAATGACACTGAGGCACAAATGAACCCTCATGCAGCTAATTTAATGACTAAGCACTGAGTCCCCTGATTTTATTCATCTTTCCAGCTTTTTGTCTGGGGACATTCAACATAATAAAGGTACAGGCAATTCCATTGAAGTTGTTCTGGTAATCTTGTGAGGCCAAAATAGGATAAATTTCTGGTTGTTTACTGAGTAGACTTGCAGTATTTTGTAGTAAAGATATGAGACGACTTTTTGCATGAAGATATTTGTTTGCTGTAGTATTGGGGATCATAAAGGAGAATATAACTGAGATAATGACAAATCATTCAGCAGGATGTTTTTTTCCAATCAGAAGTGGTAGAAAGCTTTACCTAAAAAAAACTGATATAAGAACTGAGAATCTGGGAGGAGTCATAGAATCATATCTGAACTATGTAGCCAGACAAATGGGTCATATTATGACTCATGCTTAGTTTGAGAGCTGACATTTGCCTAGCTTAGTTTACTAGTTATTGAGGAACTTTTTTTTCTGGCTGGGTGTTAAAGGGGGAAAGGGAGAATGAGGGGTAAGGTGTGCATTGTCTGTGTTCATTTGGGGGCTTTTTTGTGGTTTGTGGTTTTGGGGGTCTTATTTAGTAGAATTCCTGCCCATATGTTTTCTACACATGCTGTAGAATTTTTGTAAAATCTAAGATTTCTTGGACCATTTATTTGTACCACATCCCTGTATTGGTATGCATTTTCTCTCTAACTACACTGGCTGGAGGAATGATGTTCATTCTCAGTTGCCAAAGCTTTTATATATGCCACATGTGCAATGGTGATACCAATACGACAAACTGCAGATTCATCTGATAAATTGTATTTACATCCACCTTTGACCACCTCACCTGCTTTCTGCCACTAATCTATCTCCACTGGGATTTCTTCCACATTCCAAACTTTGGAGCAGCTTCAAACATCTGCTAATTTAAAACTGAAAAAAAAAAGAAAAAAAAGAAAAAAAAAGAAAAAAAAAGAAGAAAAAATAAGAAGAAACAAAACAAAACAAAAAAAGGAAATAAACCTGTCAAAGAAAAATTTCCTGCCTTTCTCCTAACCAATGAGTTATTCTCTGCCTTCAAAAAATACAATGGTCAATGTTAAAAATCCCCTGAAAAACAGACAGCTGTACCCCTGGCAAAATTTAGTATTCTACAAACCTTCATGTTTTGGACACGTTTGGCTTCAGTAACATACACAGTCTGGGGCTGTCCTAAGATACTCAACTTTAGACCTGGATGATTTTACTTATAAAATTCTGTTGGAAGACAGTGAATTTATTTTCATATGTGCAAACTCAGCCTATGTGCCTGGCTGAATGCCCTAGGGTTGGGCTGCTGGGAACTTTAAGAAGTCTTCACTTGCATATACTTTTGCTGCATGGTCTGGCCTGTGGTTACTTTGTGTTGAAATTATATTGGTCTCCATTATTAATTTTGCCTAAAGGGTTTTTAACTATTCAGCCTGTGAAAGACTAACATTTCATTTTAGGAGGACACTGTATTGGCAGTGCTTGTATTGATGGCTCTATCTTGATGATAGACCTGTATTTAAACTTGACCTTAGGTATTTGTTTCAAAAGTACTCTCTGAAACAAGATGTTAGTTGGCTTATGAACAACTTTCTCTTCCTAAGTCACAGGCTGTTTAGTCTCTGTTAATGGCAGATTGTGGTGTTAAGGGGAACATGAAACAAGTGTCTTCACAAAGCAGTTAGATATTTGCGACTGCATTTAAAAACAGGTTTTATGAACTGCTTGAGGAGAACAGCTAAACACAAGACTTCTAATATGGAAAAATTAGAGCACCAGTAAATATGTGGAATAGTTTGGGATAGCTGCCCGACATCTGTGGTATGAGGAGTTGGCCAGGAAATAAGCTGCAATAGGCTGTGCTTTACAGTCTACAGTATTCTTGGCTCCATTATCTTATTCAACTATAAAAATTAATGTGCAGTATAATGTTTGATAGTCAACATTATTGTGAAAATATGATCACATGTGGAAGTATTTCATAACCACTTGCAAACATCTTTTTGCTTTTGAAAGTGTACTTATGCACTGGTTTACAGTATTTCTTATTGTCTAATAGGGAGAGTATTTTTAAATAATTACCTTCTCAAAACTGTGGACCCCACCTGTTCAAAGAGAGCCTTTGAAGAGGTCACCATTTTTGTGATGCACCCAAAATGAGCAAAATACCCTGGTGTCCTGTATAAAGCTGTTAAACAGGCCCCTTGCTAGCTGAGTAAATTTTTTTTTTAATTATTGCAAATACTGAGACATAGGGAAATATACAAAAATTAACCACTTTAATTAATGGTAGAAATGCTCAACACATATTAGCCAAATAGTCACTAGAGGGAAAACACGTTTTTTCCACAGTAAAATGTAGTTACTATGAAAAAATGCCAGACCAATAAAATTTAAAGCTGATGTGTTCTAATTATTTGTGAGAGTACAGTGAGAAACTGTAGAAATTACTCATCATTGCTGCTAAATATGTCTAAAATTCATAATGAAGACTGCCAATGAATGCCAGTTTTTGAAAGGGGTATTTAAATTATGTTTTTAGAATTAGATTCCATATATGAAAATATAAACACTGCTGTGAAAAGACAAAACTCACAATAAGAATTTTGTAAATCAAATATTTTCATTGTTTGTGATAGTTGCAAAAACCTTCTGTGTTATTTACGTAACTTGTTTCAATGTAACAAATTTTGCTTAAGATTAATAGTTTTGCACAGGTGAATGTGGCAAAAACTGTGATTAATAAATCATTTAATATCTCTTGCCTTAGAAAGAAGAGGAGGCAAATATGGAGGGAGGGATTGGAAAAAGGGAGAAAAAATATTATGAACTAATGTGCAGTGGAAGCACAAAATGAGGATCTTTTTTATTTTTCTTTCCTTTCACTTCTGCTGATATAAGGTCACGTGGGATTTAAATATATTTTAAATCTATTTTTGTCAAAGATCAAATTTTCCTAATGGTAACATAAGGGAGTAATTGGCATGTGTCAGGTATCTTATATTTCATTCTGTGAGTATGAAAACACATATTTGTCTTTTCAGTATTTGTCAATGTGTTCTGTGTTTCTCTGAAACAGTTCTCTAATCCTTACTCTGTTTCTTTCATTAAGTAAAAAAACATCTGGAAAGGCAGCACAGAAAAGGTGTTCTGAATAATTTTAAATTGTTAAGTATGTTATATATATAGATGCTAACATCTATATATATATAGAGAGAGAGAGAGAGAGATGTAAAATATAGACATACATACACATATATGCAGTCATCCCAAAGATAAACATAAAACCAGCACACTACAGAGATGTGGCACTTTATAGCAGTGCAAGAATGGAATTTTTAAGTGTTTTGTTTCCCTATTTAGTGTAGCTTTTGGAAACAGAACAGAAACTTCTGAAGCAACTTTCTAGAGATCAGTTGCTGGGATGTATTTTTTGCTTTAGAATTAATGTGTTTCTGCTGTTCCTGGAAATCAGGGGAAACACTTAGCTGTTTACTTAATCGTGCTTTTTACCAGCAGAAGCAAGGAGATTTCACATTCTGCACTCTGCTGTCAGCTTTTAAAACACTGTTACAGGATATCAAATTCACATCTGTGTTTCTATGGCAAATAAGGGTTTCCACTAGTGTTGTATTAAAAGAAAAACAATGCCATCAAAACTGTTTTGAAATGAAGCAACTTCTAGTATTGGTTGCTGAAAATAGATTTCCTATTTGCTATTTCTTTAGTCATTGTGTGCTGAAATAATTTCAGTCATTTGATAGAAGAATCTAAAAATCTTCTGACCTATCTTTTCCCAGCTAATTTAATGGAAGTTATCTATAGTTTATTGACCAGTTTGTCCATCTTGATTCAATATATAACATATTTGATAATGTTTCTCAGTGCATCATCATAAGCATTGCACATCTGGGACGTGCACGTGTTTATCCCAGTGTGATCTGTCTAATTTGGATCATTTGGCTGTCAGCAGTCTTCCCCACAGGATTTGCCCTGCTCTCACTGTGAAAGGGTTGGCACAGCTGTAGCTTAACCTGTGTGGTAAGTGTGTGCACACTCTCAGCAACCTTCCTAGCAAGATTAAAGAAACTACAGCTCGGTTCAGCTGCACCTTGATGTTAAACCATACCAAAAAATGTAGATCATGGGCAACTGTACTCTATTGTGGATTTAGTTGTAGATTTTTGGTGTATTTCTATTCAGTTTTCTGTTTCCTCTGTGAGAAACTCACCCTTCCCCCTCCCCCACCCCCCACCCCCCACCCCCCAAAAAAATAGTGGAAAAAATGGAGTGAAAGTGCAACAGGGTAGCATGAAGTAGGAAAAAAAGGGAATGTGAATGGAAGGGGAAGAAAATTCTTTGAATTGTTTCTTCATTTTGACTGAAATCAGAATTACGTTTACCAAAATTGCATTCAGTTGACACTTTGTAAATTGCACCTCTTTTCAAATTCTGTCAATGTCTTGTGGAACAGAAAGTTGAGAAATATTTTGCTGATAAATGTTGATGTAAATTGTTGGGATACTGTCAATTTTAGAATACTATTGCCAAAACATGATGAACCCTTCATTTAATTTATTATAATGTCTTATAAAAGTAATATACTTTTTGCTGTTTGCTTACTTTGCTGCCTTTCTCAAGAAGCAAATGTTGCAGGATCTGACTTTTTTTTCTGCTTTGATCTCAAAGTTTAAATGCCACAGTGCTAGGGTTAGAAATACTGTGCAAAAGTCTTTACACAAATCCTGTGTTTCATTATATGGAAACACAATATTCTGATTGTAGGTTTTGGAAAAGCTTGGGTTTACACATATAAATTCAGGGCCATAACTGCAGAGTCCTCCTTTATTAAGTCTGTTAATAAATATTTATGCATTTTAGCTTCATTCCAGAGCCTGATGATTACTTCACCTTGAATTTCAATAGGGGCTCAGGTAAAAACAAAAAAAATGTCAAAATTATATCTTTTATATAACATCTTGTGGCATTGAAAGAAGAGAATGGGGATGTTTTGACAATAAAATGTGTGGCATTTCCTGTTGGTTGAAATTTTGGGTTGCTTACTAAGGTAATATTTAATGTTATCATTGGCAAGGCAAACTTCTATAAGAAAATATCAGTGCGAATTTTACTAGTGAGATGGGAGTACAGACCATAAAAATTCTCAGTTTCCCTTTAAAAAACTTAATCCATTTGTCCAACAGAAATGAATACAGAAGGACTAGAGGTTTTGAACTTCCCTCACATCTGGGTATAGCAGTGTATTTTGACTCCAAGCACAATAAAACAATCGTACTTGCTGGTGGTATATGACATAATGACCCAAATATGTTTTTAAAAAATCATTTATTGCTGTACATAAACAGCTAAGTTAGCACAAGGGATGATAAAATAACATTGGTAATTCTTCCTTTAGCTGGGAACCATTGGTGGCCCATTAGGATTCCAGATGTAGCCATGTGTGCTTTTCCATTTGTTTTCCAATGTCTAGTGCTTGGGCCCTTGGTACCTTGGCTGTGGTTGTCAAGCGTGTTGGCTTTTCAGCTTGAGGTCTTCCTGGAGAAACACACTGGCCTACCTAATAGCTATAAAGCAGCTTATTGTCTTGGGCCTAGTTTGTTGGGACTAGCTGGAGTGAGGGCAGCTTCCTGTCAAAGGTCAAACACCAGCTTGACCGAGTTTTCTATGGTAAACACTTGTAACTGGACCTCAAAAACCTAGATGTTAAAATAGAAAAAGCAAGATGTTTTAAAATATTATTTAGAAGACAGCAATCTGTGACAATTCATATCTATTAAGGCTACATTGGATTACATTCGGGTAGTATTATGTGGAAAATATTTTCTAATTTCTTTTGCAGTCAATTACTTAAAGTACTTTAAATGGAATAATGAAAGAGGAAAACATTACTAGAGGAAGTAGCAATTATAAGCTCTCTTTGCCTAAAAGGTAAATTAAAACATACACTTTTTTTTTTTTTTTAATAAGTTGGGATTCGCAGCTGTCTTCAGCTATATATAGTCTTGGGATGTTGATTTAAGAAAAAACAATTACCACATCACAGTTACAAATACGCAAAGGCATGGTAAGAGTAGAGCTGCTCTAAAAGTTAGTGTGTTGTTAGTTATATAGATGCAGACCATCAAAATTGTTGACTTACTTAGTCCAGCTGAGTTTTTTGGGATTATTTATAGGAGTAGCTCTCATCTAGAAGCAATTATTTATCAGTCTGCCCCTAGTTGATTTCAGTGAGATTATTTGAATGAACATTATTCAGTGTCATTACAGTCTACAGAAGTGCAAATGGCTGTTGAAATAGAAATTCAGTGTTCATGTAGAAACTTATATTGTGAAAAATGTCGATTTAAAAAAAATATGAGTGCTTTATTATTTATGTCTTTGCACAGAATTGAGTCCAAAACAAAATAGCATGAACATTCCTGAACTGTTTGTGAATATATATCTGTGTGCCATATCCTTGTTTTCATAGGTGTATGTATTTTATATAGTCATCTACCAGTGTAAAACAAATTGATCTGATTTTTTTTGAGGTTGAAGAACATCATAGAATTCTAAGGTACTTTGTATCAGCTGTACTAACTGTGCTTACCTGGAATTAAGAATATTTTGATTTTCTGAGCTTTAAATCCAAGGATTTTAAATGCCCATGGGGGAATTTCTGAAATGTGAACAGTTTTATATATAAACTAGGCTTAAATTTTCCATTGCAATTAAATCAAACCACCTATATCCATCATAAATGTAGGTGTCTAGCCCCACTAGTAAGTAGAGTAATATAAAACCAGGATTCATTACTCAAGATGCAAAGCACAAAGTCATTACCAGAGATCAGCTGGATCCATGTGTCTGAGGAAATGCTGGTGGCAACATATTTATTTTCTTCTTGTGTAATTTTTAAAACCAAACAGTAGAAATATTGTGCTCCTGGTGAGAAACTGGTATGAGTAGTCCAGGTGAAGTCATGAGGATTAGCTGTGCTCCTAATGTCTTTTGGAGATCAGTTTGAAAGGGTTCGGACCCAAATTAGCCACAACCTGTTCTCCAAATATGAGACTGTGGGCTAGGTGGGATGAGAACCCACCTGTCCCCTGTTAAAGCTTCTTATGCAGCAAAGACTATGGAATTTCTGAGGTCACAGCAAGAAGGTGGATGCTGGTGAGCTTTTAGGACCATTACATGCAACAGGAAATGTAATTTTTTGGTGGTTTTTTTCTCACTTGCTTCCAAAGTTATCCTGAGAACAAAAAATAGCCTTGCTGAATTTTCAAAAAAATAGGTGAATTAGTACTTAAAAATGAAAATTGAACTGAAAATGCATGAGCTGGAGGGAACATGGGTGAAGGGAAAAGAGGGTGAAGAGAAAGAGCAGTGAAGTGCAAAGCCCAAGAGGATGAGACTAACCTCGTCTTGTGGCACAACCATGCTACTGATTAAGAGCAGCAGCCAAGTGTTAAGTTCTTCTGAGCAGAACTGGCTGATGTTCCTGCTTTTATAGCTCACCAATGCTGCTCCTTTCTTTTCTGAGCTCTATATATTTTCATTAATTATCAGACTTTTTAATTCTGTACCCATATACCATATTTATATTCCAAATATTATGTCAAAAGAGGGTCAACTTTCAGATGCCAAGATTATCAGAATTTTATGATGTCACTTCAGAGTAGAGAATTCAAAGTTCCTACTTTGACATATAATGGTAGCAAGGTTTGTGGGTATGTGTGGCTCTTTATTTGTACCATTAGATGCCTGCAGAAGAGTGTATAGTGTGCTTTTGTACGGCGCATGTTTTTACTTTTATATGCTTGGAGAATACTAAGAATAAAATTGTAATCAATATAAATCTTCCCAAAGAAAATACTCTGTCTTATGTAATTCTGTGAGCTGTGGTACAGTCTAGCTCATTCCACATCCGAATCACTGTATTAGTTCCTTAGGTCATTTCTGCTCTAGCGTTATGTTGCTAGACACCTTTAGAACAAAAAAAATTTCTTTGGCATGTAAAAGACTAGAAATTGGTTAAATCCCAAGCCTTTGGCTTAGTAAATTAGAAGTCATGTAGCTATCAGCAGAATGTTATTTGAGAAGCCATTGAGACTGCTGGGTCAGCAGATGTGTTTGAGGATAATTCCAAGCAAGTCCTTGTCAAGGTAGGCTACTGGCAACTGCCTGGTTAATGGCCTCTGCTCTCTGTATTACATGCATTGTAGTATCCAGTGGCCAGTCTACAGATACAAGTGTCACATTTTGATCTGCTTCTCATAGGATACAAAGACATTAAATCATTTAGGAAATCCAAGGCTAGGGAAAGCATTTGTTTTCTTTTTTTGGCATTTGCACTCTTTGGCCATCAAAGGTAAACACAACAAGCCGGCAGTACTTTAAGGATTCACATCACCCTTGACCTGTTCTGGGCTCAGTTGGAGCCAGCTGCTGTACAGCTGGGCAGAGATTGCAGTGTGTATCAGGACACTTGCATACTGTCACTGCAAATAGCCACACATTGAGACACTGACAGCAGCGTTAAGATTTTCAGTAAATTAGCCCAAGATTATACCTTTTAAAAATTGTTTTCTGTAGATGTCAGAGATTCGGAACAGGTCTTTCTAACTCTGACTGGTGAAGAGTTTTAAAGAGCTCACCTCTTCTCTGGGTCCTATTACCAGAAAAAAGCTTTGGAAACATTGTGGTGTTGGGCACAGTTCCAGATGTGTTGAGAAGAGGGGGGAACTCCGTAGTGTGAATTAAAAAATGGCAGAGAAATCAAATGTTTGATTCTGTTCATTGTTATAGATTGCTCTCTATTTTTATCATGCCTGTCTTTAGTATAGCACAAGAAAGAAGTTTGCAATGCATATGAAATATTAACCAATACAAGTTATATATTGCTGGATCTTGGAGTCCCTGTTTAAGAATTTGTCATTTGAAATTCCATACATATTGTACATAGAGTACATATGTAAGGCTAATTACATTCTGACTGCAGGGGCATTTTGGTGGTGGATGAGCTCATCTTTAATTTTGTGTGTTAGTATATGAAAGCATAATTTAATTAAGAGGAAAACATCATTGATCTTAAAATGAAAAACACCATGCAAACAGAACAAAACAAAATGTCAAATGAATGTTGTGAGGGATTAAAATAACGATTCCTGTATCTCTGACTTGTTTTCTCTGTTAGGCATTTGAGTATTTTAGAGACAGAGGAAACAAAAGCATTCTGTGGAACTAAGTAATGACTCCTACATGAAATAGGAAAATAGGAATTAGTTTTCTTGAGAAAAAATATATAGTGCAGGTTTTAAAGAGCTAAGATTTTAAATTTTTACATGTTTTGAGGAAAAATAAATAGCTTAAGCATTTTTTAATGTTTTGGGGTTTGGTAAGGATGTTCTTGTTACATAAATCATGTGAGCCAGAGTTCAAATATGAAGTATCAAGCCATTGTCTGTAAATGAGGAGTCTGCATGGGACTCTGTAATAGCCATTGCAGAGAAATGGTCAATTTTGTCATGTTTCAGAAGAGGTAGTTAATTTGATATTACACAGTCCTTATGGTTACATTATAGAACTATCTCAGTGACTATTTAAGTGTCTGTGTTCCCTTAGAAGATACTGAATTAACATAGTGGAATTTTGTGTTGTATATTACTATAATGTAGAATGATCATGCTGAATGCTTCTCTGAATTGTTGTGTGGAGATCAGATCCAAAACTGGCTAGATTGCATCTCAGGAGGTGAAACACCCTGGATTGATGCCTTCTGTACCAGAATACAGCACACTGTGCTTTTAGGTCAGTCTGAAATTTTACATGATAAAGGCATGCATTATCTTTTATAGACTATTTCTGATGCTGTGCATTTTTTTCTTTCTGCACAGTGATGCTGTTCAGTACTACTGCTGAAAGGCAGCCTCAAACTGAAGCTAGCCTCTAACTGCTTCTGTCAGGCAGAAGATATTGAATCAATTCTGGATTGAGGAAAGATTTAAATCCTTTGAAGTAGATTTCTAAAGTTTCCCATTAAAAAAAAAAAAAGAAAAAAAAAGGAAAAAGTGACTAAGGCTGAACACTACAAATACCTACTTTTTTACTGGCATTTAATAAACACCCACAGATAAGTTTTCACAAGATCCTTGTCTTGTGGATCACAAGATACTTGTCTGTGTGCATCAAGTGTATTGTAGATTTGCATATTGGATTGAAGCCTTCATGTGACCTATGTGTTGCTGTACTTAAATTTTGAAACTTGGAAAGGCTGAAACAGGAATTGATTTAGGTCTGGAAGGCATATGCTGATGGACACAGAAGGAGCTTTTTGAGCATTAAGCTGAAAGATTTGCCTTCAGGGTTAGCTGTCTCCCAAGCAGAGCTCCTTGGAAATGTGCGCATCAAGTTGTCCCACGTCTTATTTTAGAAGCTTGTAATCCTCTGCTAGTTGTTTTACATTTTTCATTGAAATCAGTATGTTAAATTAAATCGACACTATTGAATTTAAATTCCAGTGAAAGACTTCAGTTCACTTATATTCACTATATATAAGCCAAACTCAGTCTGCTGAATGACAAGGTGACCTGTTTTTATCCTCTTCCATCTGCACCCTCATTGTAATGGAATATTTGTGATATATTTCTATGAAGTGAAGTGCCAGAGGGAAACTGTATTAACATGTAATTTATAATTGTCATTAGTTATGACTTGGTGTCATTCAAATATCTAGAGTGTGTTTAAGCATAAGATGATACATAAAATGGTAGGTAATGTGAAAGTTCACATCAAATGCTGCTGCTGAAGAATGACTTGTAGGTGCCCAAAGATTTCTTTGGGCTTACCCTTTATTTTCTAGTAAAGCCAAACTGCTAAAGTTGGATGGGTTTGAACTGCATTCAGACGGGGAAGCAGCTAGAAAAATTCTTCTAAGTGGTGCCTGAAAGTGTGTGGGGAAAACTTCTGAAGCTGCCTGAGTCAACAGACCTTGTTTTCAGGTGATTTGCTTCCCATCCTTCTCTAAGGAGCAAGGCTGGAGCTCTCTGTATTTCAGCTGGTAAATTAGAATGTGAAGTTACCTCTGATGTTACTGTAAGTATAAAGGATCTTGAGATCAGCAGATAAATTGGAACTACTGTGTTCTTCCATTTCTTTCCCTTTCAATTCTTCTCCTATTTCAAAGCGATAGGGACTTCACTTACTTCCAGTTAGTTTCTTCAGGAAGAAGGTGCTGCTGGGGGGTTCTTGGATTTGGTGTAAATCTTGATCCTTCCCTTAGTCAAAGTGCCTTTATTGGCTTCTATTGTATGATTATTTAAACAATGTCAGTATGGAAATTGCTCCTTGGCAAAGAATATGCAAGAAGGGATTTCAGATGGAAGTCTGCCTGTTTTGTGCTACGTGTGCAGAAAGACTTGCATAGAGCCCACTCTTTTCTAAAATGAATGAATGCTCACTTTACTACTATTCTTGAGTCTGTCCAATCTTTTTGGCAAAAAAAAAAAAAAATTAGCACAATGGTATTTTAAAAAGGTTGTTTCCGTGGCATATACTCAGTAATTTTCACAATTTTAGATTATATATATATATGCACATTTTGTTTTGGCAAAGGTTTAATTTGTATATATCTCAACTGAGAAAATAGGAAACCAAAAGAAAGGTGTGGTGTGCTGGGTAAAGTAAGGTTGTTCTTGAAGTGCCTGTTTGTAATTAATCTATGATAATTCACTCTCTAAATGAAAGTATTTGTCTAATAATACACTGAACTGCATTCAGTGTTTACTTGTAGCTGACCTTAAATTACCTGAATCATCTTAAGACTCCTAGTTCTCTTTAAAGAAATATTCAGAAAGAATAAGCACTTGAATTTATAACAATTTTCAAATATTGTGTTATTCTGTGTTAGCATATTTTTTGTGTTAGCATTGAAGATTCAGTCTAGCAATGTACAGTAATTGCTACTGACTGAAAAAATGCTGTTTTGTTGTTGAATTTCCAGAGCAGAAATCCTGCTATGCTGTTCACAGAACACACAGGCTTTTCCTTCATTTCTTAGACATTTTAATTGACTGGAGACTCACTTTTATACTTCCATGGACTTTTACATTGTTTGATGTCCAACAGGCAGATCAATAATACCACAATAATTACGTTATTAACATAGATAATTGATCCATGTTTTTTAGATAATAAAGGCATCTAATAACCCAGATAAAAGCCACTAACAAAACCATAGTGTAGTTTGGATTTAAGAGGGGATCAAGCACTCAATTGAGTGAACTCAGTTTTCATTAATCAAATGTCTACCATGCTTTCTTTCTTAAACATGTTTTTAACCTTTGAAAAATTAAATTTAGCATCTTTGTATCTTAAGCTGCTATTGTTATGAGACCTTAAAAGAAAGTTTCTTTTTGCAAGGATGTAAACAATTTTTCTATGTGCTGACATAGACCATGGAAGTCCAGGACTTGGCTATTAAGCCAAGATGCTTCATCACTGACTCCAAGTTTATAAAGTTGTTTTTCAGTGTATTTATGTGAAAACATAGTTTGAGTGACTAAAGGTGACCTATCATTTGTTTGGCATTAGATATTCTAGTTTATTGTAATAAAATGTTGTGCAATTGTGTGTGAGAAGAATGAATAAATGGGCATTTAGAAGGTTAATAGGTAAGTTTTTAGAAGGTTACATTTCCGACTTATTTTTATACAGTGGAATTTTTGATGCTACAGTAAATTAAGCAGTTGGATGCTTTTCCTATGATATCCTATTTCACTAATACAGAATAACCTTGAGCCACAGTAGGGCAATAATTACCAAACTTAAATCAGAGACACACTCAGCCAAACAGCTGTTTTCAGTTTGTCAGGAGATCCATTTGATTTACTCTCTTGGTCAATGTTCATTACTTTATAAGACAAAATTTCACTGGAGATTTTAACCCTGAATTCCCAATCTTGTTTGTTGCCTGCTGTAAAATTGTATAGTTTAAATGTCATGGCCACTCAACATGTGGGGGAGCTACTGTTGTGTTTTACCTTGATCCCAGTTTTCTTGACAAGTGGTTTCAAATACTAAAGAGTGCAGGCAGAATTCAGCCCCAGACATATTTCCATATTTCCATATTTCCATATTTCCATATTTCCTTTCTGTTCTCTGGGAAAAGAAGGCGAAAGATATCGTGTAAGGCCACTGTCCTGCACTTAGGTGGTTTGTCAGCTGACATGGTGGATCCCATAATTGTAAATATTTGGCAGACAAATTGTTTGTTACACAAATTGTCACTGATTTATTTTACAAGGTTTCCACATCTCTGCTATCTCACCCTGAAGTTTCATATATTTCCCAGGTTTTGTTGTTGTGAAGATTGAAACTTAATGCTGGCCCCTATCTAGCAGTGAAATCAACTGCTAACCATGTCTCTATTTCAACAACTATCATGTTTTGCAGAGCTCTTATAACAGCAGCATCAGTGATTGTCTCAAGCTATCTTAACGGCATTAGAGTTTATTTAAAGGAGAAAGCAGGCATAAAATATTCTGGTATTGCTGGCTCTCTGTTTTGTTTTTTTTCTTTCTGTTACATGTGATAAACATGTTTGTAAATTTTGAAAAATGACTGAATTTGTACATTTTACTGGTAAAATACAGAAATTTCTGATATATTTATTTGTGGTAGCAGTTCTGTTATTGCAGCGTTTTCTCGCCCATGGTGGTTCAAAAAACAGGCATGGGAAAAGGAATTGTTAAATGTATCTCATAACTTTAGAAGTAGTTCAAAACTTGTCTTTGCATTAAATTGTTGATTTCTAAAAAAATTTCACTAATAGCATTTCCTGCCTTTCCTGTTTATGTTTTTCTATTTAGAACAAATAGTGCTATACCTCATTGCTCAGGTTTCTCATTAAGCACACTCAGACATTTTGTAATTGCCCCTGACTGTCCTGTAAGTCAACACCTCTAAAAAATGGGAATTACAAAAACTGCATTTTTGGGCGAATGCTTATCAGCTGTGAAACAAAAAACCCAATAATACTATAGTTTTTTGCATGGCCTTTTTTGTCTTCAGATCACTTTGCAATAAATAATGACATATTTTCCTTATCCTGCTCTTAGCAAGCAGAATTTAAATTGCATCTCCTACACATCAAATGTAAATATTAGCCGGGGAGCTCAAGGTGATCAAGGTAGCCACATCATAACTTCAATCAATGTAAACTAGTTATATAGGAAATGTGAATCTGTTCTGGTTGCACAACAGCAAGTTCTTTTCATCTTCAACATCTACGAGTGTCTCTGGGTTTTTATTTGATAGAAAAAGCACTGCCCTGTTATCCCAACAGGAGGAGAAACAGTTTGGAGCAGAGCTAAAAAGTCCAGAATGGGTAAATGCAGGCAGCTAGATCTGAGAGATCTACAGTGGAACTGTTTTGGAGCCAGGGTTTCACCAAGCATGGGCTCAATTCCATTGCACTGACTGGCTGTCAGGCTGTGGGTGATCCTGTTTTGTTTCTCATAACCACTGTGTATGTTGTGTCCTGTTTTTTTTGTGTAGCTAAGGCAGCAAACAGCTGAAAGGTTCTAAAAATATTATAAATGGAGAATCTTTTTTGCTTTCAAGGAAGGTAAATGATCTCTAGAGTCTGGAGATTATTCTTTCTGAAGTATTAATTCTCTAGAAAAGCATCTCTATAGGATGCTTATTCATTAGAAAAGCTTTTGTGCAAAATCTTCACCCGAGGTTATACTGTTGCATGTTGGTGATGCTCTTGCTCGTAAGTTACAAATAAGTACTCAAAAGAGAAATTAACAGTGTAGTTAAAACTTTATGGCACCCAATATTATTGTTGTGATAAATCCACGTATATATTAAATGATCGAATCAACATATATTGACTGCAGTTGCACAGTGTATTTATTGATATCCTGACAATGCTGTCCAAGACATCTTCCTGTTAATTTGCTGTTGTGAAGACCAAACCTAACTAATGCAAAAATTATATGTTGATGTTCAAGCAAAAGAGGAATAAAGATAAGCTACTGTAAATTGGTATTTCCTATATTTATTTATGCATTCAGCCCTGATAAAATTGGCCTTTCACTAGAGTAAAAGGAAATAGGCTATTGATCCATTGACTCCAAAACCACGTCATCCTTCTGAATGTAAAATGGCTTTCAGTAGAAAAAGTCTTGAGCTGGTTAGTGAAAAGAGCTGCTGCTCTTCTCTGACACTCTGGAACTTTTTTTGCATGCAAACAGAATGGTGTGATACAGGGACACCATTCTTTCTACTACTTTTTAATGATTGTATATCAGGCAGGGTTGGGAGATTTTTTGAGTGCTTTTACTTTCTTCAATGACACGATGAACTGCAGAAAATAGCTGTGATTTTAATCCAAGTCCCTAACTCCTTACATCTGTAAAAAGACCTTAGGTGAAAAGAGACTGTGATCTTCCCCCGGTGGTTATTCTTAGGCTCCCATAAAGCCCTAGACTATTTCACATCCCTCAGCTAACTTGTGTATGCCAAGAGGAAACCTAAACTTGGTGGGTGTTTAAATCTTGTCCTCTGAAATCTCTTTCCATTCTTTTTTTCCTGCAGTTTACCACTCTGCAGTTGTTTCAGCCAGGATCTGAGGGTTCTTTCTTCGTTTCCCATATGGGGTCTTTTATTGTGCAAACAGCCCCCAAAACAAACAAACAAGTAAATCTTGTCCTGTTTCTACTTAGTTGACACCTGTCTTTTAGAGTTTCTGTCTTTGCCTAGAGCCAGGAAGGAAAAAAGCCAGGACACTTTTGGAAACTAGATGGCTAAAGAGGAAATTTTCATTAAAATGGACTATACTTTTGGTAATAGTTTTTTCATTAAAAGTTGTAAAACCTTTGGTCAGATACTTAGAAGATTCACAGAAATCTCCTTTCCAGAGAGATGTGAACACACTCTGCTGGTGCTAGAGAATGAAAAATAGTTCTGAGTTTCACTGACATTGCCTACAGGAAGCAAGAGTTGCCCTTAATTTTTGTATTTTTTCAATCATAGAGGAGGGATATTCTTGCATACTTTCATCTCTGGCAGAAAAACCTATACATATTTAGCCAAACACACTTTATGAGATGTGAGGCAGGTGCAGACTTTGCCAGTTTTTCACCTTATTCAAGGTGATAAATGAAACAAATATTGTCTGGAACGTACTAAATAAAAACAAAACCAAAAATTAAATGTGGAAAAGTCAGAGAGTGAGCTTCTTTGTGGGACCATCCACAGTGGTGACTGATCATTCTTTTGGCTCTTAGTCCTAGGGCAGAAAAAGGGAAGACAAACATTTCTGTTGTCACAGCTGAGCCCACTGATAGGAAGTTATTTGGTTAGTGGAAATGTAATTTGTCTTTGTTTCTTAGTGACAACTCCATGCTAGACCTACTTTATGATCCTCAGGAGCTATGCAATGTTGTGTTCAAGTGATTTATTTGCTGTGTTAAGCATGGTTAAATTTGTCTCTGCAGTAATGATACTGATATTTTGTGAAAATTACAGGCTAAAATAAGGCCATACTCGTAACTAAACTTAAGAAGCTTTTGAGGGAGAGTGGAGAGGAAGAATAGAAAACACCAGAGTATCCTTGTATAAACTTCTTAATGATGCCATGTAAAGACAGTAATTCCTTGGTATACTGTTAAATAGTTAGGGAATATACAGGAAAACTACTAAATTAGTCTATGCATTAATTGGCAGGTCCCCTGGAAAGATGCTGAACTAAGATGAAGACTCCATTTCAGTGAAGAAACTCTGTTCAGAATAGTAAATGCTGAGAAATACTCCCTGAGCTTCTACTGACTGATATTAATTGTCAGTCATCGATATTGTAGAAGTTTGTTTTATTGGCTGTTATGAATATGGGGAGAGAAAGAAAGAAAGACTTCGGATACTCATTTTTATGTTTCCCATTCTTGCGGTTTTTTCCAGCTTTCCTGTCTGATATAAATTTATTTGTATAATTTTACTTGCCATCTTTGTATTTGTTTCATAATACAAAGATGGCAAATGGAATAATAGAGTTGTGTGCTCTCCTGCATGTTACTTACAGCAGAAAAAAAAATTCACTTCACCAAAGAGACTGTGAACCAGTCAATCCCCTGTGCATTTGACAGGAACCATGGAGCCTCTTCCATGCAAAAAATCAGGAGTGGGGTGTGGAAGTGGAGAAGGCAGCAACAGGAGAATAAATACAGATGTCAGATAAGGAGGCAAGAATTAAACTTTACATGAATGATGTTCTAATGATGATTGCTGATCCCTTTACTTCGGTGTGCCCCATGCTTTATGAACTAAATGATGGTATTCTGAGGGGACTCAGGCTTAAGAGTCAATTATATCAAATCCAGAGTAATAGCACTTGGAATGAAGAAAAGATACTCCAAAGGCAATACAAGAAATCCACTGGCTGGAAACCATGATAAACTTCTTAGGGATCCCCATTAATTCCCATCTGGAGAAATTCTGCAGGGAAGATGGAGAACCATTTATTAAAATAAGTTACCATTATCGTAATTTGAATAGCACAATTTTTTTTTAAGAAAAGAAGGCAACAAAGTTATTTTCTAAACAGTAAGAGTTTCATTAACTAATTGAAATTCTATAATTAAATATACAATTAAATACAACTAATAAAATATACAACTAATTAAAATATACAACCATATTTTGTAAAATTCTGATACCTACTGCAGAATTACATTCTATTGGGGAAAAAAAAAGAATCACACAAACCTAAAATTGTAATTTACACATCAGTGGAACTTTATGTGCTTGGGTAAGCACATAAAGCACTTTCAAGTGCTTTACAGGAAGTGTAAAATTCAATTGTCCCTGATCAGAAGCAATCTCCAACACAACTTACCTGTTTGTGAAAGCTTTAAAAATCTCTAAATTATTTTAAAGTAAAATTAGTAATGTTAATTTTTCTTCAATTTAAATCATTCTGTCTACTCAAGAATGCAAAATTCTCTGCTTTTTCCTCCAGAATGATAAAAATGTGCATGAACATTGAATGTTTTAAGAATAAACCTGCTACTGAGAGCTGGAGCATAAGTGGAGGTGAAGTTTTTCTTATATGTGAAAATTTTGAACAATAACTGAAACAGAAGCAAAATATAGCTTTTTATTTATATTTCAGGAGTTTTAACAGAAAAACAAAGTAAGTTTTATGGTTAGTGGGAAAATTCCAGGTAATGGGACATAATGGGACTTTTAGTCAGCAAGTAGCTTTGTTTTTAAAATCTTGTAACAGAACAGTCTCTAAGAATGGGAAATGTCTGTGAATTGGTTTTGTAAGTTTGTACTACTAAACATGGAAGGCTTATATTCATGGCTGTAAATTTATGATTGTCATGAAACTTTATGTCGTGAAGGGTTTCCTAGATAACTACCTATGATAGAATCCATGATATGATAATATGTCAGTTTTACTTAGGTGTAAGTGTATGTTGGGGAAACTTAAGGTCACTTTTTTTTTCATCCTCATGTTAAACATAGTGCAGCTATAATTGATTTAAGAGAAAAGAAGATGGTTTTGGAGGAGCATATTTTCTTCCTCAAATGCCCATATTTAATTATGCCATGATTTCAGTAATATCTACTATTGTTATAAGTTGCTTTTAGTAGGTCAAAATTCTTTCTTCTAGGACTGCTACTAGTGTTAGAAACACTTTAATTTTCTCTGTGTATCAACTAGAATTTATTTTTGTAGATGAGCAGTTTTCTTATATTTTCTTCACAAATAATCTACAAATGTAATAGATTATCAACTTTGATTGAATAAAATGTCAATGGCATTTCCATTTGATAAAGCTTGTACAAAGTATATGAATCATTGGTTACAAGTCAAAATTATATATTTATATACATTTGTAAAAACCTGTGTGCATATATAGCATAAAATTTGGATAGAACAGCGAATAAAGGTATCAATGACCTCAAGAAATGTCTGATTTAACAAATGTATATCTTTAAATTGGAAATCTAATTATTTGCCTTAGATTTGCACTGCTCAGGAACTTAATGCAAGACTATGTTAAATAAACTTATTATTTCCGTTTTTCATTTAACCTGTGGGTTATGGTATGACCAATCTGTTTTATATCCTCAATCAACAGATGACTGTATTTGGTAATAATTTATCAAGAATAAAAATCTGTTTTTGAAACTAATCACCTCATGTTAGGTCTGCCCTTTTTCAGAACCACCATCTGATATTCATTTTGTCTCCAAGACAAACATACTGATGAAAATGCATCCACCACAGGATATAGCTGGTGGAATGAAGCAGTTCTACTCTCTGTATATATTTAGAATATTTTGTTTTCTGAACAGATGGACCAAATTTGAGTATTAAAGGGAAAAAAAATCAATTTTACATAGAACATAAACAATTTTTAAGAAGTACGTTTTGCATTTCTGATTAGTTTCTAGCTAAACATCCCATGGAATTTGAGGGTCAACTTGGGCCATATCAGGGAGAAAAGATTTAAAAGGTTAATTTAACTGCTTTCTGGTTTGCCATGAGAAGGCCATATCTAGAGGTCAGAGAGTTCTGAGCAAGTCTTTGAATTTGGCCTACTGAATTTAAATGCCAGGGTTTTCTCTTGGATGTTCTCCATGGTCTCTGAAGTTTTTTGAAGAGATTGAAGGCACAGATGAATTCACTAACTGTCCTCTGACTTCTGCCCCTCTCTGCTCAGACTTCTGGCCATTGCCTGACATGATGTATTTTTTTATTTAGGCTGCTGAGTCTTTTAATTGTTTTTGGGACTTTCCTAATCAAAGCTTCCCATAACACGAAAATGTAGGCATAAAATATAAATATATATATATATATAAATATATATAAAATATAGATCAAGCAGAAAGGCCGATGCATGGAGTACTTGAAATATGGAGCACAAATTTATACTCAGTGTACAGTAGTTTCTGTGACATTAATTTCTGTCCCAGGAGGTCTGAACTGGGAATACCAAGCTCATTTTAATTTGCAGTGCCAGCTAGATTTAGACTTTTTGACCCTACTGAAATTCTACTCAGGTTTTTATAGTGCAAAAAACTTATTAAATTTTAAAGTAAATCTCAAAAGAGGCAATAAACTGCTACAAAGTCTTGAAATTATTTTATTATTTTTAATTTTTAAGAACTGCACGTACTGCAGTTGGAATTCTTCCAGTGTTCATTCTTCCCCAAATACTTTATTAAAATAAATCCAAATACTTTCCCAAGGAAGTTATAAGTTGTTAGCAAAATAAGGAAGTTAGGAATTTTATGATGTCAAGTTTGTGTGCTAGAGTTTTTTTTATACTACTTTTTAGCAAGCAACTATCAATGTGCTTTGAGATCACAACAAAAACCAGTATTTATAATTTGGAGTAATCTATTCTGGAGTCAGTATTTCACCTACAGATGAACTTTTCTTATTCTATACATTCATTTTATTTTTGGGAAATAATTTTTTAATAGACTTCAACCCGGGGGCCTTTCCATTCCACTATAACTTTCACCCTTCCTCCACCCTAATTTTGCTGGTGTCTTGGCCACCATGACAACAGGGATTTTATCTGACAAAAAGTTAAAAAGCTTTGGAAAACAAAGAGGCTAAAAAATTAAATACAGCTGTTTGCACACAAATATAAACCAGAAGGCCTCAAATCCTTTCTACTGATTGGCTGGATTACTTGAAATGTGCCTCATTGTTTCATAATAATCAGCAGTTATTTTTCCCTATTAAAATGTAGACTGGCAAAGTATTGGAAACAGCTTTCCCAATCCATTTCTATGAGGAACTGGGAATATAAAACATCCCAGTAATTTTTACTGCTTATAAGTTAAGGGACCCACCAAAACAAAACTGCCTAGGTTCAAAATCCATTTTATATATACATGCATATTAAATATGGTTTTATATACTATTTTTCAATACTGAGGAATCTTTTACAAAGTAGCATTCGTCATTATTGGTGGTGCTGTGAGTAGGCAGATGTGGCATCTGCCATAAGGTCAGTTGTAGCACTCTTGTATCTTTAGGTGCATTGATCCTGTTTTATTGAGAAAGGAAATGTTGGCCAGGATTCTGGAGTTACACCCAAGCTTTAAAGAAGAATGATGGGAGATCTATTTCCAGTTGGATGCCAACCAATGACAGGCAGAGATTTACAGCGCATTCATTTATCACATCACAGCAGGCTCAAGTCTACTGTCAAGGTTCACATGCCCAGTATGGTTTTAATTTTAACTGCGCAACAGTACTTCCCCTCTACTTACACAAAATTAAATAAAATGCTTAAGGTGTTGTTTTCATGTTAATTTCAAATAATATTACTGTGGTATCAGGGCAGCCAAAGAAATTGAATAAGGCTACAGTATAAAACAGAGATAGCACAAATTCTGACCTACCATGTAGTCAGCAATGTGAGAATCTACATCCACCTGCTCCCTAGCAAGAAGAAAGAGTCTTAGTTTGTAGTAAATGCTCAACTGCAAACACAGCAGAATTATACAAATTATTGAGAAAAGGCAGATGATTTTGTCTTCGCTGCTGAGGTCCCTTGGGTGTGGGTGTAAGCAAGGAGGCAATAAGCTCCTGCAAGTCTGATTTTTTGGATATTCTCCATACTAGAAAACAGTGAAAGGCTGACAGCTTGAGTAGTAGTGTCTTATCAGTAGAAATTATTTTAATTGTTTCTCTTTGTTTTTCCAAAATTATTTTTCAAATCAATCTTGATTTGAAATTTAGTTAATATTAACTTTTTAAAAATACAATGTTCTTCTTTTTTTTTGCTTTGTCCCCCTTTCTTGTAAAGCAGGAGTCTTAATTTCTGAAAGTGTGTTTCTACTCACAGCTAAAGCACTGAGGTGGTAACTCTGAGAAAGAAGTTATTACTTAAACCTCTTTCAAAATGTAAATACATGAGTACCATGGAGAAGAAGTCCAGCTCTTTGGAGTGTCAAGAGCCTGACAGAGCTGAACTGGGCTGTGAAACTAGGGCATTGTCTGATGCTGTTAACTTATGAGTGTGAGTCACTTAGTACTCAAGGACTTGAAAAATTATCTTCATTCTAATGATCTACCTCTTCCTGGAAGGATTAAGTTAAAATTCTAGTAATACCTTTTAATGATACTATTGTTTTACCATGATGCAGAGAGTTTTGGATAATATACTATGTATTTTGGTATATTTTATTATCTAAATGTTCCTACAGCATCATGAGCAAATAAATATTTGATTTTCTTATGCACATTTCTATTCTATACAATAGGATAATAATAAATGGAGAGGTATGCATGTGAGGTGTGCTTGAGAAAGTCCTATCTGCTATACTGTCATTGGAATTTGCTAGGGAGTATCTTAATAGAGCTGAGAAGAGCAGGGTACATACAGACCTTTTGAAACAGCTCCTCACCACCACCTTCTTGGTTTCAGTATAATAATTTGTGTGGGGATACCTTGTGTTTCTCTCCTGCTTCTTTCCTTCAGACCTGAAAAAATACTGGACATCAAGAAAAAGTAAGGAGAAAAATTAAAAACTCATTGCTCTCAAAAATTTTCTTCCAAATATGAAAGAAAATATTATGGTTTAGAAAATGTTCTGCATGAAAGTCACTTTTCTTGCAATTGTACATCAGTTGTTCAATATGCTTCAATTCCTAAGAAGTTTCTTGAATAAATGTTTACTTCAAAAACATCAGATTAAAATAAATAATTTCTAGATTTTTGTTTTGGATGTCATATTTGCAGTTATTGCACAGTATTTAAATTGTTACTAAAGAAGGAGCAGTTCAGTTTTGTTGAATGAGAAAAAAAAAGGTGGAAAAAGCACCATTGTTTCTCCTTGCCTTCCAAGTTTTTCACAGGGAGAGCAGAGTCCTGAGAAATTTTATATGTAAAACTATTTCGCTTTAATCATAGTTCTTTGGGGATGAATGTTCCTACAGCAGCAGAAATGTATTCATTTTTAGTTATCACAAGAACTTAAAGTATATACTAAAAAACAAATATACATGTGGTATATTTGTATATATGTATGTATGATTCTTTCTAATGAAGTACTGATTTCAAATGCACTCAGTTTTAAAAAATAGAAAATAAAACCTAAACATCAACAATGAATGGTTTTGGTGGTTCTGTTTGCTTTAGGCCTATTGCTCTTTATCTGGCTCCCTTGATGAGGTTAATATAATTTTACATTCAGTGGCCAATTCTACATTTTGAAGTTTTCACACATGGTTTGAGTTTCTAGAGGTTTCCTTAATTTTATCCATGCATAAATTCAGTGTCTAGTCTAAGCTATTACCTAAGCTTCCTGTATTAAGCTGCACAGTGAGAGGCATCTTGTCCAGAACTGTCCTAAGATTGGTATCTAAAGTGGGGGCAAATGTTCTCCCATGAAACTTTTATCTGTCCTGGTTTAGTGGGAAATTGTTTCCTTAGACTAGTTGCCTGACTTTTTGCCTAAGGTGGTAGATGAGATAAATGCCACCCCACATGAAAAATAACATAGTTTTAAGGCTTCCTCAGTGCAAGGAAACTAGGGGAGTGGTTTTGGAGTGCCTTAAGCAGCCCCATTAGTCCCCCTAAGCTTCTCATTCTTTTAAAGATAAACACAGGAATAAATCCATGCAAGATGGACCCAAACCAGTCAGTAAGTTGACTTCTGTTACTACAGAGTACTTTTGGAGCACTTTACTGTGTACACATTCAATTCTTGATATATCATAACAGATGGGAGAGGCAAGTGTAAGTGTAGTGTACTCCTTGGTACTGCTCCATGGGTTTCTTGAAACCAGTGTACAGAATGAGGAGCTTAGTGATCCTCAATTTTAATTCTAGCTCAGATTCCAAAAGCTCAGTGTTAAGAATGTATTATTACTGCTTTACAGTTTAGCCTTCTGTCAATAGTTTGGCCTGCAAATCAAACAAGTATGTCTTCCTAGGGCTAGGCATGGGTACAAAGGCAGTTGCCATGGTTCAGCTGATGCATGTGAACTAGTTGAACTGAGATAACTGGATTCTGTGGCTGTGCCCTTTTTATTTCTCTAGGAAAGTCATACAGCGTCTCTGGTTCTGCCTTGTTTAGAGCCAAAAGAAATAGAGGTAGAGACTGAGACAGACTAGAAATCATAATCTTGGCAGTGCACTGAAATTCATCTATTTAAGCACAAGCATACTATGTCACAGTTGCTCCCAACATAATTTGAGGCAGATGCCCTCAGTCTGTCCTTCTCCAAACTGAGTTTACAGTTCCTATCACTATTTCCAGCTGTAGGAGAGGCAAGAAGTCTGAAAGCTTCAGTATTCCCCATTTTCATAGAAATGTAGGTGAAAACCTCACTTATCTCTGGGAAACAGTGTATTTAGCCTGTATTTGCTATGTATTAACTTCAGCTTGTAACTATACATTCTATTATTTTACTTTTAATATTAGATTTCTAATTCATGTTGGTATGAATTCAAATCTGCCTGTCTCTGTAATCCTGCTGTGAGGGTGAGAAAATTATTACATTTCAGATAAATTGGATCAGTAGGAAATATTGCTTCCTTATCCTCCAAAAACCTTATCCTTTAAAAAATGTGTAGTACCAGCATATTCTCAAAACTTAGTTCACAGTATTGTGCAGGGAGTCAGGCACCTGAAATAATGTGAAGCTTGAACAGGATGGGAAGATACTTCAGGTTTTTAGCATGAGCTTGTGTATTTGTTTTTTTTTTCCTTGGTCACTGCAGTAGAATAAAACAAAGAGGAAAAACAGGTAGAAGAGGATCAGATTAATGGAGAGAGAGAGAACATGGACATTCTTAACAGTGAATTGAAAACAGGGTGAACCTATCTGTTTTAATTTGGTGCTGTGTATGTCGTTTTGCATAATTTTCCTAGGATTCAGGCATTCCAGTGTGACTGTGAGGTCTTAACTAGCAGCTGGGATGGACGTTAGGGGTACTTTCAGCTCTCATTAGAATTAACCAGAATTGAGAGTTCTCAACATCTGGCATCATTGGGTCCATCCTTAGTACCTTTGTGAAAGGCCATTATAACAAAAGCTTTTTAGTAGATTTAGATGAAGTTATGTGTTGGTGTCTAATATTGAAGATATGCTGTATTTAGTGACTGAAAAAGGAGTTAATTATTAGGCTTCTTCACATCATTAGTTATTTCATATGTATGTTTACTTTCTCACATCCCTTTTTAATATGCTTTGGTAATTATTGCTTTAGCTGACAAATATTTTTGCTGAGACTAAATCTAAAGGAAGTATGACATTATACTGAACCCCAGTAATGATTCCTCATGTGAGAGAAGGTGTTATAAGACTGAGTTTTAAGCAAGTTGGAAAGTGTGACGTTGGCTGCATGTCTCAACTAAATGAATTAGCTGGCAGATGAGAAAAGGATGTGCTTTCAGCTGAGAAACAATTGGACAGAAAAGATGACTACTATGCCAAACTGAATGAAAAGCTGCTGGAGAAAATGCTCTGTGGCAGTTTCTTTTGAAGTGAGTTTCTAGTTCTTTGGAAGGAGCTTGCCAGGGCTAGACTGGAAGTCCTCAGTAATTATTTGACTGCCAGAAGTTGAGCTACAACATAGACTTACATCAGGAACAGAGTGAGATTCAGGAATAGATAGAATAAAGTAGCCATGTGCTGCTTATGGTTGTTTTGTATGGCACTGTTACCACAAAATACCGTTTCTCTCCTGCTGACTTCAAGGCACAGCTGCTAGCAAATGGTGCCATTAGGCTCACAGTGTTCTCATGCACAATGGCTGGGACCAGGGATTGGCAGCTCTAGGCTTCTGCAGCATAAAATTGGGGGGTGACAGAAAAAGAGCCTAACAGGAGGATGTCCAGGACACCGACCTGCTGCCCTCAATTTAAGAATGACAGTACATAAAAATTAGTTGTACAAGTATAACAAGAACACAGAGTTGAGAGTTAAGCAACTGGAGCAGCCAAAGGAAAGAATTAAGTGTGTCTGAAGGGTGAATCAGTACATTGCGGCAATGAGAGGGATTGTTGATACACTTTTCAGATGAGATGTATGTTTTAAAGTTGCTGAGTGAGTGCTTCATCCAGTTGTAATCCAAACTGAGAATGCATCTTCTGAGAGTGGGATATGGTAGCCCTCTTTGTTGTGTAATTGCTATTGACAAGCACAAAAAGTAGAAATGGTTTGAATTCCCTCCAGCCTGAAGAGATTAACCCTCTACCTTCCAGGATGCTAGATGAGTCGCCTGCTGCTGTGTCCCAGAGAATAATTGTACCAGTAGAAGTTCATCCCGCACCTGTGCTGCTTGGAGTGGGATGTGATGGTGCCAGGAATTCAAGAAGCCAAACAAATATAAGCAAGCTGGAGTTGTGAAACTAATATAAAAGGGACAGCCAAGTAATTTCTCTATTTAATAATAATTTAATGGAAAATTCCAAAGGGAGATAAAGTAAAAAAATAAAATTTAAAAAAATAATTCAGAAATATAAATTTCCAGATGCTACAGTCTCAAAAGTAATACAATAGCAGGTATAACACAGTATATCCTCTGTGAAATGACAAAAGGAAAACTACAGTGGCTAAATTTTTATTAGTGAGAACATGGGAAACAGTTCTACATGAATAAGGCAGCTAGACTTTGACCATTTCCAGCTTCATCTTAGGCTGTGGTGCTTGCTGCAAAATGGATTAGAATTGTTTTTAAACACAGATTCTCACTTGTGGAAAATTGGCTACTGGCAGCAGTGTCTTGCTCTGCAGTGGAGTCCAAAGGTGATTGTCCCAATGGCTTCTAAGTTCCTCTGGGATCTGTAACGTAATTACATTGCTGTGTGTCTGGCTAGACTGCTCTTCCTCTGGGACCAGTTTAACCTTTAATTTGGAGGAATTTGCACTGTTACATATCTGTGTACAAAGGTAATATCGTGTGGTTTGTGCTCTGGATGTGCATTGTCTATTTCCACATACACTTTAAATTGAGCCTGTGTTATGTGAAATCAACAAACTCTCTTCAAAGACCACCTACCATCAGGACCCTGACATCATGTTTTCTTGAGAATCAGTGAGGTAAATGGTACAGATCATGCTTTCCAGCCTTCACTATTCTTATATCTTCTTTGCTAATCAGACAGAGCTGTAGTAGTTGAAACTGGTCTTTTTAATATAAAAAATGTTCATGTTTTACATATGTTTTATCCATTCTTTTACTTTACGTGTACAGTTGGGATCTTAGTTGTTCTCAGTCCCCACTGGCCTTATTGACTTTGCAATGATTTAAAGATTTTAAGGATTTTAATTCTCCTAGTCCTTTCCCTCTCTGCTCTTAACGTTTCTACATTTCAATTTTATTTGCTTCAGGAAAAATTAATAAGTAGTAGTTATTTTTAATAAATCTTTCATTTATTTCCACTGTAACTATACTCAGAAGTATGAAGAACTTTTTTAGGCTAAATACAATGGTTTATACTTTGTTGTCATACTGCTATTGGTATGAACTGACACAATTCTCTTTGTACTAACTTATGTCATAAAAATAGAAATCTTAGTCAATTATTGCATTAATTATTTAGCATTTTTATAATTTTAATCCTAACAGAATAGAGCTGCAATTTCCTTTTATTTGCATTTCTTTCTGCATTTGCATTGCTTGTATGCACCTTAACTTATTTTAAAACCTAGTCCATACAATTTTTAAGTCCTCTATATTTTTCAAAGCTTTATCTTTGTAAAAGGAGTCAGTTTTGTTCTACATAGCCAAGTAATCACTACTATTGAATTAAACTTTTTAAATAAAAAAATTTATTCTTATTTGAACTGTTTAATGAGATGGAATTAATTTCTATCTCAATAGTCTCTGGCTCATAGTCATGGCAGATCTATATTTGTAGGACCAAGGAAATCTAAAAAGAGGTGTAATCAAAAAATACAACCTTATACTTAGTGTATATATTCATAGGAGATTTTGGAATGTTTTCCTTTATTTAGTATACATATCATGTGGAGTTTTTTGTCTTGCAGACTCAGTTTGTTGTTAATAGTATTGTTATTACAATTAGCTCTGACATGACTCTATTATTCTAGCAATAAGGAGGTGATCTGGCCCAGCTTAAAGCAGGTTGAAGTCAGGTAAGACTGGTGAAGCCTTACCCAGTTAAGATGCCATGTCTCTAAAGCCCAAGATTCCACAGCTAATCTGTGTTGGACAGCCCTAGCAGTGAAAAAAATATTCTTAGCATTGTGGCAGCTATATTGGGCTCAAATCAAGAGTCAAGAGTATTTGGGTTAGTTTATACTTCAAAAATGTAGAACATGTATTAAATCATCCAAATAGCTTATTGACAGAAAAATGAACAATTCAGAAAATAGTCTTCCATACCAGAGTTCTTGGCTGACAACTTCTCTGCTGGAACATCTACCTTCTTTACAGTAAAAATTGAATTCAGCACCACTCTTCATGTCATGGTGTTGCATCTATGAGCTGTTTAGAGGATTTGATATTACTGTGTAGACATGAGATAGTGAACACCACTGTGAAAACTTCCTATGGATAACATCTAGTATAGAGACCACAGTTTATTAAAGTGGAGGTATACCTGCTCTACAAACTAATTTATTTATACAGGGAACTACAGTAATGCTATAGAATGTTCTATGAAATTAAACACTTTTATGCATCATTATTTTAAATACTGTAGGAATTTTTCTGTATCTTACCATGTTCTGTGCCATCTGGATTATTATTGGTGGCAACAAGTTCTCTATCATTGAAAGGCCCTAATAAAGATATTAAGAGTGTCTTTCTCTTGTAATAAAAAGATCTACATGGAACATATTTTTCTGTAATTACAGCAGTTTTTGCCTGGAAAGTTATATTGTAATATCATGGTGGGGTTGGGGGATTTTAAATTAGAATTAAAATCTCTGTGCATCTTGACTATTTCTTTGTGCTCATTCTTAAGGATATAGCAATCATTGCATTGGGATGTTGGGAATTCTGACTCTTTTGATGCTTTTTAAAATTGGAACTGTTCATCATAGCTGCAGTTATTAGAATAAATCTTTTTAGTCAATACCATCCTAATGTTAAACTCCATCAGGAAAAGTGCTGGATTTCGGTGCGTCACTTCTAAAGGTAGAAGTTCAAAATTCAGTTAAAATTTGCTTTGTTTTTCTTATTGTTCAGATAGAGGTGGATCATGGTTTTATTTAGGAAAATATTTTGTAGGGAGGTAAAAGAAAATGAAAAGGAGAACGATTTCACTGTCAAGTTTGGAGGCTTAGGACCATTTTCCTTATTTTTCATTCATTTTTATTATTTTTCCTTTCAGTGGCAACAGTTTGAAGCTGCTCAGTAGTTTGGAATGTTAGAGTAACTCCCAGAGAGCGGGATTAGTGGGCAGGTGATGCAGTCATAGGTATTACATATCTCTCCAATTTTTCACATGGATATTACCTTCATGTATATGGGGTGTGAGTGGGTGCTCTGTACATATATCTTTCAGAAACTCCAGACAGCTGTATTTTTGTTGATAATGTATATGAAACAACATCATAGTCAGGTGGTGGGAAAAACAGTACATTTCATGAATTTATTAAATACTGTACAAGTATCCATTTACATTCTAGCCATGACAACATAAGCCTGGAAATCCTTCTTTTTTTCTGTAAGATTATCCTTTTTCCTAGGAATTAACATTTTCACTTTAAAAATGAAACAACAGGATATGTTCAAAACTTGATGACAAAAAATTATTATAGTCTGCAAGTTAATAAAGGGCAGCCATGTGATGAATACAATTTAGTTCTACTTTTGTCCAGATGTCTTGGGTCTAGAAATTAAAGATGTTTCCTACACAGCAGTGCAGGCTGTCACTGCTAAGTGTTTCCAGACTCACTGCGTGTGTGTGCTTTAAAACCATGTACATGTAGCATGTCTCATGCACAGGGGATAATGCAATTGTAATTCTAGAATTATGTTCTGCAACATTAATTCTTACACCCTGACTGATAAGTAATTTTGTCTTCTTGAAATGTTAAATATTTGGTACTTTTGCTTCTTCCTATTTAAAATGGTTAAACACACAGTCCCATGAATTTCAAGCAGTCTTTATTGATAAAGTAACTTGAAACATGAAAGAAGCAAGTTGTCTCTGAGAGGTACAATCTGTCTGTGGCCTGAGAAGGAGGAAAGGACGAATGGGCTTGAGCTGGCTCATGGTCTGCAGCCCAAGACAGAATCCCTGGAGGAAAACTGAGGTTTCCCTGCACAGAGAACACTGCTGCTCTCTTACGTGTGAACACAGTGTCTCCCCGGTACTGGACCTGAAGGTGAAGGTGAGATTATGGGTGGGTCTTCTGTCCTTCTAGGCACTATTTGGGGGAAGCAGCAAGTGTTTAGCCAGTATGTCCTGTCCTTTAATTCTTACACTAGTAAGTGTTATAGAAAGGCATAGCCTTTTGTTTATGGACCACATAAAATCAAAGGGAATTTTTCAGTCATCCTTGTCATGCATTGCAGGAAACCTTATGTGGAGAGTCAAAGCTGTTGTATTTCTGCAGCACAGCTCAGAAGTTGTGTTTCTGCTATAATCTGTCTTACAGAACTGAGGTTTCTGTGTGAGAACCAACCAGCATGAGGCTTCTGAAGGAGTACAGTGTTTTATAGCTAACACCATGTTGGAAGAACCACTCTGAGATTGCTCAGTTAGAAAACAAGATTACTTTGGACCTGGGAAGAACTTCCTAGGCTTCAGAGGGAGATTTTAGTGTTCATGACCCATACTCTGCAATTGAAGTGCCACTGAAAAAGGGTCATAGATTTTGAGTTCTTAAAGTGGGATCTAGGTCTAGGTTTCAATGGATGGTTGCTCAGCACCATTTTGAAAATGTAGCTATTGCTATATATGGTGTGTTAGGTTATGAGCCTAGAAACTGTGGTGTCCAAAGTCACAAGTCTGTTTGGAAAAGATAATCACTAAAATGAGTTCCAGTCATTAAGTATTGCATGGTCTAAAGACTGTGTGAAGACATTTTAATACAATTCTGTTCATGCCTTTAAGGTCTTCAGTCATTCTAAAACAAAGCACCATGCAATAAGAAGTATTTCTCAGAGAAATGACAAAATTATAGCCGTCTACAAATAGAGCAAGAACTTGGTAGCCAACCAAGACTGGCATGATATACATTTATGTAGTGTAATTTCTGTTGTACTTCAGTAAAAACACCTAGTCATTGATGGTTGGCTACCATGGTTCCTTATGGCAATAAATTCATGGCATATCTCATTTGAAGAATATAAACCTTGATTTCAAGGATCCTTCTAAATAAAACATCTAGGTATAGAAGATGTAGGTTTTTTGGAGGCCTTGTAAAATCAATTTTCACTTTAGTTTTGTCATAAGTGTGGTGCATTTTAGAAGACCGAGAAGTTCCCTTGGATCATTTCTTCTTTGCAAACGTATTTATGCAAAGCCCATTGGTATGAAATGAGTTTGTAACTTGATTCTGAAATTACCATCTACCTACTGTGGAATTGGTAGGAGGCATAGAATTGGTTTTGTGACCTGCTGTAGTAGAAAATTGTAGCAAACAGTCTTAGGGGCAGTACAAAAGTACTGTAAAAGTATTTGATTGCTTCTTAAACCTAAACAGGGACATATAAAAACAATAATAAACATGTATGCAGCCTTCTAATATGCTTGGTTGTACAATTTTTGACTGGAAAAGCATAAGTGAGTAATTAGATAATTGCTGCCTTGATTGAGCTTAATAGGAAACATTTCAATGAGGCTAAAGCTACACAGAGAGGAAGTAGGCTTTTATAAAGGGAAACATTCCTTGTCATGCAACTGTCAGCTTTTCCCCACACGAAGAGATGGAATTAAGTGGATCTATGCAAAGGAAACAAAAAGAGGGAAAGAAAAAGGGAGGGGGAGAAGACTGGCATAATTATACTTGTACCTAAACAGTGTCTTCTGATACAATTTCTTGATGATTCCATTTTTGATAACGTCTTTTATAAACATCTTGGTTGCAACAATTTATGGCATTAAATCCATAGGAGGGGTTAAGTTTCTGCTTTACAAAAAGAAACAGAGAGAGATATAGAAAACTTTTCTCATTCTGCATAATTTAATATTTTTTCAGATTATCTTCTCCTGTCAACAGTATAAAAGTAGCATGAGATCTATATTTTTTTCCTTCTGTAAAGAAGGAGTGCCCATGAGCTATTCAAGAAGTTCTCTGCAGAACTACTTGTGTGTCAGGAGCTAATTTCCTTTTGATGGTGAATGGGTGAATACCTGAGCTGCGACTGCAAGACAGGTGAGGCCAGTTTTGTTATGGATACTTCCATAGAATCCATCTCTACCTGCTGTCATGGGTGGCAGTGTAGCTCATGGGCTACATGTCCCACGTTAATGCCATCCTGGTGTTCATAACATCAATTAGGAAAAATGTTTTTCCATGATTGGCTGGTATGTTAAAATAAAACTGAACAGATGCTCTGTTGTCGTCTAATGTTACCTCCCCCTGGCCCGAGGCTGCACGGCCACTGCTGATGAAATCACCCACAGCAATTACATAGCTTGTAAGTGCATTACAGCTCCTATGGGCCCAGAAATGAGCTAGGGCCTGAGAGGAGTGGGAGGACTGAGGGACATGAGCGGTGAGCAGTGTACAGGAGGGTGAGAAGCGTGTCCATGGAACACAAGTACTGCTTTCTCCTTGCGGAAAACGTTTTTCCTTGTTTTGCCTTTTGGGACATGCAGCTGCCCAACAGCCATTTACCACCTAAGAAGGAACATCTATTTTCATCCAGCTAGAAAACATTGGGTTCCATATACCTGCTGTTGTTCATAAATCCATTATAAGCCACTCAGTGTCTATACGACATTACTGTAGCTTGCGTAGTTTGTATTTAACTGTTGTGAATGCTGTCTAAGCTAAGGAATGTGCTAGTTTTAATGCTCTGATCAGTGACACATCTCTGTTGCAAACAAAGCTGCTGTTATGGTTGAACTGTCAGTCAGGAATGTGCGGCTCTGTTTTGGGAGTTATGGATGCCACTGGGGTTATTACCTGTTAAATGTCTTGTCAGTGTCTTCATGTTGCACTAGCAGATACTGCTGACTTGTCTTTTGGAAGCAAGGCCTAATAATGCCACCAAATATTTTTATGTGTTAAAGATACCAGAGGAGTGTATGGCTGTGTAGAGTGTGCTATTTTTGGATAAAGGTTGTAGCATTTCAATGCCTAATTAAGGAATTTTACCTGTCTGAGGATGGACTAGACTTCATCAGTCAGTGTTTTGCAGCTTAGTGTTTAACTTTGGGTATGAAATGTGAAGTATTGCTTTAGTAGGAAGAGATCTGTGCATGGCAGTTTTCAAAACAGAAAACTTTTGCATATGTCTAAAGAAGAAAAGGATGATTTCCAGTAGGTTTATTTGTATTTGGGCACTGGGACAGGAACAAGGGGATGCTGAGTTCCATTAGGAATGGACTGTTGATTTCAGAGATGCTTTATATGCAAAAAATTAGAATGAAGCTAGCATGAGTATGAGCTCACCACCTAAGATAAGATGGTGACAGTTTCCATTTACACGCACTAAAGCTTTATGTGTTGCATGAAAGATTTATGCAAAGACACTGGCTTTGTTTTTTAATGTGTTTTTTCTGCATGCAAAAGTTTAGTAAAAATAAAGTTCTTTTTCCATAGACTAAAAGTTAGATAGAATTTGCGTATTTTCATGCAGTACAGCCAGTAATTCCCTTGAGTTCCTCATGGAATTGTTACAATTGCTGCTGAAGCCTGGTGTCAAGTTTGTTTAGCCTAGAAATAGTTGGCCTGAGGTAAAGGACTATTGGAGGTTTTCACATTTGTAGTTATAATTTAGTAATTTATGTTTGCATGAAGTATGACAAATTGACTAATGACTGCCCTAAAGAGAGATGCCAGCCTAGCATTTCATATGCAGAAGTCTTATGGCAATATCACACGGACTGTCTACCCTACAGGGCAGAAAAAAGCTCTGCTGCTCCATTCTTAAAATTTATATTTTAGTTAGGTAGAATTCTTCATGTAGTCTTTTTTTCCAGGAGCTGCTTTAGCTGGAGTTCTGCATTATGACAGAAGCTTGACATTCTGCCAGAAAAGTTGGAAATGAAGGCAACTTAAAATAAATACTGGTGATATTTCTCTTTCTCTCTCCCTTTCTCCTTCTCTTTTTCTCTCTCTCTCTTTTTAAGGAAAGGCATATGTTCTTATCCTAACTTGTCCCAGTAGAGGGTCAATTACAACCAGTTGGCTGCAAGTCCAATCCAAGAAAAATACTGAGTACAGAAACTTCAGCAACAGGTACCAAGGGCCTCTAGTACAGTCAGTCATTCCCAGTACATATGAAATGTGAACATAAAGCCTATGGGTAAGATATTTTTAGGCCCTAAGTTTCCCATGATGGTCCAAAATGAATCAATAAATTAAAGCAGACATTTTTGTGTAGTTAGGTATTTTCCTGGATAACTTTTCAATGTCCACAATAGTATGAGATCTTTTATATGAATCATGAGAATAGAATAATGTCTTATTTAGAAAAATATGCCTTGCCAAATGTTCACGTATAGGCAAATACTCTGTAACTTCTTCTTCAGGGTCAACTAAACATTAAAATATAGAGCTAAATGAAAAACCAAGCATGTATGCACAATAATAATAATCATGCAAAGGAAAAAATACACAGGTGGTCTGCTTTGCTGATGTCAGTCCTCATGTCCTCACACACACTGTGTCTAGAACCAACTTACACTTATGGAATTCACCTCTGGTGGAATAAGTTACTTCCAAATCAACCAGAGTGTAAAGGCAGCAGTGTATTAATGCCTGAGCTCTATCAGACTGACACAGGAGCTTTGGCTGCTGCACAGATGAAAGGTGTTGAGACCAAGGCCAATCATAGTATTTAGCAGTATCTTTGGGCAAGTATGTTTAAAGACCAAACAAACTTCAGGCTTAAAGATATTTAATTTATTCCACGGACAAGCTGCAGGAGGAGCAGTAAATGTAACTTGTTTTGGATGGAAGTACTTAGTTAAGCTGGCTTCTCTTTTATGCCTCACTATTTACAGAATGGAGTGGGAATACGTGGCTGCTAAGACTACTCATGCTGCATGTTGATTAGATTAAGAAATCTACTATTTCTCCTTTAGAGAAAGCAGCCAGACATTTGAAATGGCCCTGTTCCACCTAATCTCTATGCAGGAGACTTTTTGGGGCAGCCTTTGCATGCATTTAATTTCTCTGGTTTATTCCTTTGTGCTTTCAGTATATAACTCAGTCATTCTTGGGTTCTTGGATGTATGTGATGGACCAACATCTTGATCTTTCTGTTGTTATTCAGGGAGTGGAAACAACAACAACAAAAAAACTCCACAGCTCTTAGGCACTAATTGAAGACCCAGGGATTCCCAGCCACAGGAACTAATTGTTCAAACCCTCTGTAGGCTCTGTAGCACATTCCAGCAGATTACACAAACTCATCTGTTTCCAGACTCGTTAAAATATTTTAATGGAAGAGATTTCTTCATAAAAGAAAAAAATGCAGTTTTGGTGCGATAAAAAACTTCTGTGAGAGCAGCTTATTTTGATAACTTCTCAACAATAAGAATAGAAATTATTCTAACACTTTTCTGAATTATTTTAAAAATGTGATATGATACGATATGATATATGATATGATAAAATGTTTTATTTCAATGATTTTTTCTGCACTTCTCTGTGTGTGTTTTCAATACTTAAGTATAACATTTATTTCAGCTTGTAACGTTACATTTGATATCACAGTATGTTTTATGTTTTAAAAATTGGCATACTAGGAAGTAAATTTTTTTAATCTTGGAAAACAGAATATCTCAGTACTGCCAGAAAGAAAATTTGTCATTACAGAAAGCAAGATTACTTTAATAGTCCTGATATTTTTTGTCTCTGATTTTTATTCTGTGAAAGTAGCTAAAATATTCCTTCTCTTATTTTATTTTTTCCCACTCTCACAAGTATTAAACTTGCAACATAATGAAAATTTTGGTTTGAGTATCCCTACTGCCAAACACTGCAGGAAATTCACCTAGTCTTTAAAGTTGCTATCAAGTTGTTTCTGGTGATGCTTACTGTATCCTTCAGTCAGAGTCTGGGACTGTGACTAACTAGTTTTCCCTTTTTGTAATGGTCCGTAACAACAGGTTTTCATATAAAAATTGCTGGTTTGCATTCTCTTTTCATATAGGTAGATGCTGTTTACTTTTAAATGTATTATTATTATTTATATATTTTTAAAAGTTAATTACTTTTATAAAAAAATTTAGATGGATCACCAGGTACTGAGGTTTACTGTCATATTGACACTTCATAGCCAGTAACTGTGCAAGAAGTTTTGTAGTTAAAGTTCTAAGACAGAGATTCAGAAAGTCAGTTTTTAGGTTCTCATACTTTCAAAATCCTTCTACCTAACCTTGGGCAAAATAGTTTTCCATTAGCAGAAGGAATAATTCTTTATTCTCATGATCTTTTCTAATAATCCCTTCATTTATTGTTTATAAGGCATTCTGATGAAGGTTGTTGAAAAACTGCATCTGAGGATGTATCCTTTTCCTTGTTGGTTAAATGTTGAATGAAATGTCTTATATATTAAGGAAATTACTATTGCACAAAAAATACTGAGAATTGTATAGTAGGGTCAAAGAAGACTTCATCGGAATTAAAGATATTCCAGTAAACAGAATGCTGCTTGCTTTGAGGATGCTTTCTGTTTAGATATTGTTTGGAAACATAGTGCTTAGTGAAAAGGAGAAACCTCTGGTATGTAAATCAAAGAGATAAGTGATATATCCACTAACAAAAGGGTGATATTGCAACTAACTTGATTTAATGCATTTTAGTATTTGTCTGAGGTACTTTGTGGAACAGTTTTGACTATCAAAATGATTGAAAGGCAATCTGTGCGCGATTTGAAAACCATAAATAATTATTGATATTTACATCTCAATAAACTGCCTACAACAGTGAACCTGAGACCCTTAGTGTGCCTTATATTTTATGTCTGTACTGTACAAATCTGACAAAAATGTACAAAACTGCAAACAAGACAGCTGTAAAAGCACACTTTTGTGTTTGAGTTTGGCTGTGAAAAACTAGAATTTATCATGGGAGCCGCACTGTTAATCAACTCACTTTTGCAGAACAGCAAGCTGCTGATTTCTACAATGTTAAAGACATCAGACAGGGACAGCCATCACTTTTTTTGGAAGAATGCTCTCTTGGGCATACTGCAGGATAGTAATATTGAGGTTTAGTATTCCAAAGAAGGTTAAAATTGCAGTGGAATCTAGCCTTGGATGAAAAAATTTTGGATGTGGTAGATGTGAGATTCAAACCACCTCTTTTGTCTACATTCATTTCATAAGGTTTAATGTTTTGCAAAGGGCATCAAGAGCATAAAATCATAGAATGATTTGGGGAAGAGAGGATCTTAAAAATCATCTCTTCCAAAGCCCCTGCTCTGGACAAGATCAGTGTATGTCTCCTAATACACAATGTTTTTGTGACTTGGAAGGCCATTCATGAACCAAACGAGATGGGGAAAAGTCCTGGAAGGCCAAACTAGATATGCTTCAAGGGCCTACACAGTCCATTATGACAGATGATATGCATCCAGTATTCCCTGTGAGTACAGGGGATGAATAGCTGGGGGATTCTCAGTAGCTTTTGATTAGACTATGCTGATCCAGTAAATCTCAAAAAATACCTGAAGTCTAGTATACATACGTAGAAATTTCCTCCTCCCAAACTACACTTTATTATTTATTTGCCTGTTTAACTGCTCTTATTGTCAAAGATTCATCACCATTTGTAAACCTTTTTTCAGGGTTCATCCTCAACATTGGCTTTTTGGCACTTCTGCAGAACTATACAATGGCAGTAGAGAAAATCAACTTTGCTAACACTCTTAAAGGAAAACAAAATTTTTGTATGGACCAGACTTGTTTGCAGCAGTCTTGAGTTTAGTGGTTCTGGCTGCAGACTTGTATTCTGACTGTGTTCAGCAGGCACACTGTTGTTCACAGGGAAAGACCCTTCAAGTAAATTCCCTACATAAAATCTATTTTGAAAGCTTCTTCAAAGTTAAACTTTCAACATTATGGATGTTATCCCCACTTATACTTACAACTATTAGAAAAGACCTGAAAGCTAAGCTCTCCAAATATTTTGTTAATGTCATTTTTTAGTGCATGGAAATAAAGCTAATGTTCAGAATTTTGGACAAGTGAATACATTTTTTCTGCTCTGAGAAAATTATTAGTTTCTTTGTTTCACAGGAATTTTCTATGCAGATGTTTTTGCTTCAAACTTTGGCATATAAATTGCATGTTAGACAGAAGTTGTTGTCACCTTTTCTGAGACCTAGAAGGGAAACACTTTATTTCATGAAAATGCATTCCATTTCAAAATTTCTTTCCTTTTTCCCTTCATCTCCTTTGAGTGACAGTTTAAGGTAGGAACAAAACTTATAAAACAGATATGAAGAGAATAAATGGAAGAATATAGCCATTGCTCCAATGCAAGGTTACCTTTCCTATTCTGAGGTCATTAGAAGACTATCTTTTCCTGTCTTCTAGAAACAAGACAGCCTTCAGTGTCTTCTGGTACTAATTCATGTATCATGGTAAAGGTAGATCTGTGGATGAGCCACATCAGAAAACACAAAAGCTGGTTTGTGTAAACAGGGCAGTACCTCTTAAATTTGAGTCCTCTCAGTCCCTAAAATAACAAAATTAATAATTACATCATTTTCTTGTAAAATTGGGAAATAATGCCTCTGTGAATTTGTAGTTGTAGATAATAATTTGAAGATAATTGGCTTTGCTCCATCAGTAGATATTTATTTTCAAACTGTTCTCTTTTTAGATTCTTCTATGTTAATATTAGCCAGAGGCATCTGATTCCTTCTTTTAAATCCTCATTTCTATCTTTGTTTTGCTAAGCTTCTTACTACCAGCAGCAGCTATGAAACATCTTCAGAAGTGGACAGCAGGAGGAAAATAGGAAATGCTAATAACACCTTTGTTATTTCCAGGACAGTCTTTGTATTGGAAAGTGTCAAAAAAGAAGGTGATATCTTGCTTACCAAACTTCATCATACTTATCATTAAATCTCTGACTCAGCTGCTAAGCTAGCAATGCTTCCTGTATGAAGCATGTTTTCAAAAGGTTTGTGCGTGAAAGGTTTGGGGTTTTTTGCAATCAAAATTCTTAAGAAGACTATATGCTTTCAGTTTCCAAACTTGGAGAGGCAAAGAGTTATAATACCAGATGTGACTCTTTACAAAGCTAGACACATTCATCAACTGCTCACAGTGTGTTGGCTTCTAATTCTGCTTCCTTGTCTATCTCTTGCTTATAGGCCCAAGGAGCATGCTGGTTCACAGACATAAATTCTCATGAATTTAAAGTCCTGGGTATAGTCCAGTATTCTCTACCTCCTTTGGCAGTCTCCAAGAATAAGGAACAAAACAGGCAATATGTGGCCAATTTAATTGGAAGTGAATTTATGATACTGCATTTCAGTGCCCATTGTATGGTGAATTTCTTGGTGAAATATTGCATAGAAATGTGTGGCCTGGGTCTGAGGTAACAAGAACAGTCAACACCCCTCTCATATCTTCCTATTGTACATGCAAGTTGGGCTACTATAAAGACAGAAAAAAGAGCTTCAAATTAGCTGCTTTTCTTTCTTTTGATTTTTACTCTAGTGAAGGTAAAAGAAGTAATGCAGAAAAATAAGATTTCTTAGAGAAATTAGAGAACTTTTTTTTTTCTTTTTTTTCAGAGAAGTTAAAGAAAGTTTTCTGATTGAGATAGCAAAGTTTTACAAGCAAGAAAAGAATTACTATTAATTCTTTTTCTTTTGAATTCCTACAGTTTGGGGACATTTTCATTTGAAACAGCCTTTAAACTGAAAATAGTGAATATTTATGAGTAGAAGAGTTTCTAAATCTAGCAGCTGTTTAAATCACTTTAGGGGGCTCTAAATGGGCATTTCTGGTGTTGTAGATGTGACGAGTGTTGTTGCAGGACGGCAGCAACAAGCAGGCATCAGCTCCAGCTCATTCTGGCTACTCACATTTCCTTCTAAGCATTGACAGCTGCTTCACAGTTTGAGATTCCCAGCTGAGGCCTCTAAGATTAATGACTCAGGGGAAGAACTTAGCCCATATAACAGTATTTCTTACAGAAAATAGGGGTGTGGAGACAGAATATTTTACAAAAACTGTGCATAGCAACAAAATTTGTCTGAATCAGAATCAACTTGTGTTCCATTTTCAGTGATGCTTCCAGCTTTTAAAACATGTGAATTATCATCGTGTGTTAGTAGATCCCAGGTGAATGGAAAAAAAAAAGATGATCCTTCCAGGAAAATGGTCATTGCTTGAAGTTTTGAATCAAAAGTGGAAAGTATAAAGTTGAAGCAATAAAAACATTAGGTGCATGCCAAATGATGTTTTTTAATATGAATGTCTTACTTCATAAATCAGTAGTATTGAAATTTGTCCCCTAACATGTATTACTTTCTTTCTCTGCAATTTGAAATAGCAACAATTTTGCTTGTACTTAGGGACTGTCACACAGACAACAAACATTTGGAAATCAGTTATTCTGCTCCTCCTGATAACACATACATGTGTCATTTCTAGAATCCCTTGCAGAGACAGGATAGAGGCACTCACTGATAAGATAAAGGCAATAGTTTTATGCAACCCCAATCCCTTGGAAAAAAGTCTTTTTGACATATTTTCCCAAAAGATAATATTTTCTGGAACAAAGGTTTTTTTTTTTTTTTTTTTTTTTTTTACCTCTTATACCCACCTGAAGCAAACCTAATATATACTACAGGTACAACTTCAACCTCACAAGCGAAAGTAATATATAAATCTAGAAAATTCATGATATGTTTAAATTGCAGTAAGAGACACAGCTGTATGAATGTGTCAGAACAACCTGTTATAATCTTCCTATAGTTTTGTTTAGAGATTGTATAATGCACAGGTATATGTAAGCAATTGGTAATACAAGACAAAATACTGTTCAGCTGTGGTTGTTCATGAAAAAACACTGCACTTTTTTATTGTCTGGAAGTCTAAACACAATTACAGAAAACAAAAAATTATTGTGTGGATTTCTTAGATTCTGTCTTACCCGGAATTTCCTAGTAAAATATAACATTTAAGCATTAAACTTGCAAATAATTTGAAGATTTTGTTTTGACCATGTAAAAATGTCTATTTTCAGAAAACACCAATGGTCAAAATTTGATAGAATACCTTTTAATCACTGGACTTAATTCACGTAGATGGCAGATGCAGTAATTTTGTGTGCATTTGGTGTCTCAGAGGATATTAGTAGAAGCTGTTGTTGAGTATCCTGACCTTCTAAGTCTCGTTGCCTGTAATCAATCCACTAATTTCTGATCTATGAGTGATAACAGAACCTTGAAATAAGATTAAGAAAGGAGCTTGTATTTTGAGTTATCAGAGGACCAGGCTCTGGATGTATAAATAGGAAATTCTTGCTGTCTCACAAATGTTTATCATGACCTACGGTAATTCTTATTCATTTTTCTTTGGAGTCACTAAAGGAGGGAGAAATAGAAAGGAGAGAAAGAGAAAACTGGAAAAGAAGTGAAAAAGAAACCAAAAGTCATTGGCAGAAAGAAGATAACTCACTGTATAGATACACCTTTGTTTCACTGTGTTGGTTAGATATATGTGTGCACACGTTGTTCTGTCTTCTACTGTTATTTGAAGGACTGGCTCACATATGTATCTGATCTTTGATAAACTCACAGACAGCAGCCATCTGAAACATAGGTAAATGTGAAGTAAAATGCCAGCATCTCTCATATAGCTGCTTTTTTTCTCAGTTTAGTCTGTTGGGAATGAAAGCATCCATCATGCAGATCCTTCAGTCTTTTTAGGACCTATCTCTTTCCTGGAATAATATGTGATTCCTTCCATAGTTGGAATTTTATATAGTGTGGTGGTGAAAGGGAAGAATTTTGCTAATTTGCACTAGAAGAGTCCCAGAACATGTTAGAAAGCGTTCAGTTGGGAAAGGGGGGAGGACAGGGGAAAGGAGAGAGAGAACCAACCCAATCCCCTTTGTGGCATCTCCTCACATCTAGTGTTTGATTTTGCTGTAGGGGTGTAATAGTGCATTCTTGGAATCTTATTGACCATGCCTTCAAACAGGCTCGTATCTGCATCTCAGAATGCAGCCTGAGATGACCCCAGCTTCCTACCCCTGCTCAAGAAGAATAGCTAAATGACTGACTGTCTGGATGGCCAAATCAAGCAATCCTTGTGGCTGCAATTACAAAATAGAAAATGAAGTAAGTCTTGTTTACTTGTTTATCCAAGTATTTATCTACACTGTCATTGCTATAACTTAAGGAGTCCATCAGTGGTGCACAGTAAGAATCTTCAGTAAACTTCTATGGATTCTTTCTGGATGTGTCTCTGTGCAAGCTGCATTTCCCTCCAAGCCCTAACATTTATCTACTCCAAAAATTGAAATCTACCAGTTTGTCATTCTTAGAAAGTTTTCCATAATTTGAGGTTAGTCAGGAATAAATTATTATAGTGTACAGATCATGACTCAGCAGTCTGCTAATAACAAAGATAAAAAATTGTTATCCCTTCCCTAAAATTATAGTGAAGAGGTAGTAGGTCAAAAAATGTTAATGTCCACCCTGGTCCTTCACAGTTCCAGGAAAGACACAGGTCTATTCATACATACATTGGCAAGCACATTATGAGATGAGACCAAGATGAGAAGTTGGAAGAAAGTACTGTTCTAACAAAACCCACCTCCCTTTACAGGTTTCTGTCTGCAAAGAAATTACACAGGACTATTTCAAGGGCAACTTGAAATTTCAAGTTATATGCCTGTACATAGAATATCTATGCAGTGCTATTTCAGTTAATTCTCTTTGTAAGCTTCTAAAATGTGACATCATAAGGTCAAGAGAAATGAACAATTTCCTTGATGTCTCCACTGAAATAAAAAGCTAACTTTTTATGTAGTTTGTTTATTTTAAAATGATGCTTGTCATCTACTCTCTTGATTTTTGCAGAACTTTGTCACAGTGTCATTTCTTCACTAAAATCACATGCTGTACAAATCAATTAATCCTTTGCAAATTTTTGCCATGAACATTTTTTAATATTCGGGAAAACTAACTGTCCAATTTCTCAGCAATCTAGAATGGCTTTTGATATTATATATATTTTTAAACTAGTCTCATTGCTGGTAAAATATTTTGCATTCATCTCTAGCAATGCTGTAGGACTGGTAAACGCGGTTCTTTTAAGACTCCTAGGATACACCTAAAACAATCAGTGCATCTTGTGTCTTTGTTCTGTTTATCTCCTATAGCATTTGGATGGTACCATAACATCTTGGTGACTTGATGGTACTGTTGAAAGATTTATCAGAATACATAGAAGTTTTCGTGTAAACCGATGATTTCAAAGTTTTGAAATAAAAGCAGTTTTGAAAATGCAGAAAGCGCTTCATTTCTCTACCCATAATGACAAATACACTACTGTGTTTTTATTGTGCTAGGTGGGGATATAATCCTGTGAAAAGGGAGAGGAAGGAGTAAGTCATCCTTGTGCCTTGCCATACAGGTTCTTCAGCACATTCTTTGTGGTGTTTGGCTTTGCTGTACTCACAGAGTGCCTTGCCTGACATAGGTCCAATGGATGAGAAATCTGGCTTCCTCCTGCTGAGTAACGAAAGGAAAAGACAACCAGTGAGTGGTTATACATATGTATACATATGGAGGTTATGCCACACAACGGGGTGCCTGTCTCTGACCTAGTCTTAAACGTGCTCGAATCGCTCCAGCGCTTTCTCTCCTCCTCTCTTGGCTTTCCTGTGCTTCACTACTGGTGGTCTTCTGTATTCCATGCAGATGTTTTCCCCATGTTATTTCATGGTTATTTTTCAAGTGGTTTCTTAGTAGAAGGGATGGAGAGTCCACACATGGGAACATCTGCTCTAACAATTTTTCAAAGCAAACAGCAGATGGCATTGCTGCTTCCTTTTGATCTTGCAAGAAAAATCCTGTGCCAGTTGTGTTGCTTTAAGTTTCAGGCTGTGTAGTAACGGCCTACGTGGACATTTGCTTCTCCCTTTTCTCTCAAACAGTAGCACTGCTTGCAGATGTTTACTCTGTAACTTTCTATTTTAGCTTTTTTTTTCTTTTTGTGACTTACTAGGTGTCATGTTTGTTGTTTTTTCTCTCCTCTCCTCATAGAATTTTACAATTAATGCCATATGATTATTATCTATTCTCTTTATTCATATGCAAATGGTGGAGAAATAAAAGATTTGTCATTGTCTTCAACTTTGATTTCTCTGTGGTTCAACCTGTGCATATAGTGAGTTGGGAACTCTTTACATCTTTCCTCTTTTTTGTAAGAAGGTTTTATCTCTTAAGGCAGTTTCTTAGTTTCTTAAAAGAGCTCTTCTTTTTCATGTAAATTTTGACATTCTGACAACTCAATGTACTTAAGTATGTATGAAATTTTAAATGTTTAGGGAAATTTTTAGATACTTTCTTTGTAATTTTATTAATTGAGTTTTTATCTGAATCCCCTTTTTAACATATTTGAATCCCCTTTCATGTTTGATCCTGATACATTTATATTGCTTCTTTAGGTACTTTGTGGTCAAATCTTACTGTGCAGAGTGACTACGTTGCACTTTTTAATAGGTAACAATATGAGAAATTAAATTTGCATGCGAGAGGTGAAAATATGACAAAATATAAGCTCAGTTTATAGTGGAGGGGAGTTGCAGTAAACTGTGTGGTAAGGCTGAGACTGTAACCTGAAGGGCATAGTAGCAGATATAGGAGGAGTCTCTGGGGGCAATTCAGGAGTTTACTGTCAGACTGATGTGGAATTTAGGAATGTCACTTCCCATAAAAAGTCTGGTAGATTAAGGAGGAGCCTTTGAGCACTGTCTCAGTTCAGAGTTGTAAGGCTGTTAATAGAAAGTAGAGTATGCAAAATTTTATCTTTTTTCTAAATTATGCTGAATTGAATGTGGTCATTTTAGATGGAAGCCAGTGTGAATCCTGTATCAAAAACTGTGGGGCATTTGCACAGGCTCCTATTTTCAGGTCTCCTAAATTCACTATTTCATTGTATCTGATCCTTCAACCTTCACTTATTTATGCTATATGGCCATGATTTTTATTTCATTTTTGTTTAAACATGAATTTTCTGAAACAGTGCATGCAAATAATTGTCTTATAAAGATTTCAAGTTTTTAAAGTTTTAAAAGCTTCTTTAATATATAGTTTTATAAATTATCATATGACAGTAATGTTCATTTCTGTTCCATGTATTTAATTGATAGTTGGTTGCTGTGCATTCTTTAGAATGTTGTGGCTAATTCACTGGGGGGAAGGGGGTGAGGGAGGGTTTATTTGTTTTCAAGTATTAATTTTAAACCTTCTTTTTATGTCAATGATATAAAATGCACAAATCGTTGGCCTTGAATGTTCTGTCTTCTTTAGTGGAACTTGACGTTCTATATTGAACATCACATGTAGCTTGAAATTTTAATTGAAAACAAGAAATAAGAAAAGAAAAACGTTTTGTAAATGACTTTGCTATCTTTCTACTCTCCATAAACCAATAGCTTAATTATTTTATACTAGATGATTCCCCTAATTGAAAAAAAAATTACAGCCAGGCATGAAATAGATACCTTTTTGCCTTACTTAACTGAACAATTCACAAAATTTAAAAAAAAGTTGGGGTATCAAAAAAAACCAAAAAAAACCAACCAACCAATCAAACAAACAAACAAAAAAAAACCAAAAAAAAAAACCACCACATTTTGTTCACATCCTAAAACTGTTGGGAAATTGGCCAGTATCAAAAAAGGAAACTTGCGTTATCCAAGTAAAACTTGCTCCAGAAGAGCTCTTCAGAAATATGCTAATTTACTTGTATGTATTTTTATTTGATACCATCAAAAACAGGTTCATGTTAGCAAAATTAACTGGCTCCATCAGTTAAAAAACTAATTTCAAATCT
>PYHW01010789.1:729779-783411 GCA_013186435.1 Turdus rufiventris | reverse complement strand
TCTCAGGATCTTTCATTTTTATTGGACAAAGAGGTCTTGCAACTTGTTGTGGAATATTTGGCTACTATCTGGCAGTACTGAAATGGCCTGTGCAGAGACCCTTTCCATGGCTTTTTCCTATTGTTACCATAGAAAACAAGTTGTGGTCACTGTATCCACTTAATGGCATGGCTGATGTGAAAGGATGAATTGCCAGCGCACTGAAGTCGAAGTTTTGGTTGTTTACTTTTAAATATTGATCTAGTATTGGCCACTGAAGAAATTATTTTACTCACAGCTTTGCATTCCTCCCTTTGCAGCATTGTCATGCCTGGAACAAGGAGGATTTGTGTGAATTCACTCCAGACTTGCATCAGAGGAGTCAATGAAAATCACTCTGGCCAGAAAACCAGAAGGACTAAAGTAGTGCGTGGAACTAAAGATATCACACTGGCTCAAAGATTTATAATAACATAGTTTATTATTTATATTATGATAGCTTTTAGAGCTACTGTGACAGAGTTGTGTTAGCCAAGCATTGTGGGCTCTTGTGCTATTATTTGATCTGCACCTAATGGGAATTAACTTATTTCTGCCAGCTAAAAGCATGATCTGCTTCTCAGACCAGTCATCAAAATGCTGTTTGCAGCTTGATTAGAAGCAATTGTAATTCCTGAGGTTCCCATATTGCACTAAATTCAAGTAATACTGGAGAGCTTGGATTTGTTCTGCCCCCAGAATCTCCATATGTCAGATTCACCTAATTTCTCTCAATGCTAGACTTTTTAAAAAAGATAAAGAAAAAAGTAACAGAGAGGATTTCAACAAAAGATGGGTAGTAATATTTTCAACTTTAAAATTGGAATCCAAGGTACAAAACAGAGAATAATATATAATGTGTTTTTACTTGCCAGTGTCTCTCTAGTTTCTGCTTATGATTTTTCTGAAGTGTCTTAACTGAAGGAGCCAGAGATTTGATTGAGTGGTGTTCTGTCTCTTAGTATTGTCATTTAAAACTGAATTTGCTTCTTTCACTCAAATTGCATTTGCCAACAATGGCACGAGCTACTCAATAGCCCTTCATCCCTTGAATGCAATTTTGAAATTGATTTCCAAAGGTAACTTTCCTTTTCCAAATTAGGATTGTTTCATTCCTGTAAAACATCTAATCTCAGTTCATAGATTCTCTCTTTTTCCAGATGGAGACTGTTCTTCAATTATTTTCCTTGAGAATTTTCTTTATGATTATTTGGTGAGAAAGGAAGGTTAAGGATCCATAGCTCTTAGGCTGACTGTGACTTTTTCTTTTTTTTTGGACAGGTTTGTGTCTACTCTACATTGGTGGCAATTTAATCTAATTCTGTATTCGTTTTCTAATCACCCAGGCAAATTTCCAAGAAAGGCAAATATTCTTCTGCTACCCCACCAAGTTGTGATTTGAGGACAGACAAACTTGGAATGAATATTCTTTCTACCATTATGTGGTCCTACCATGTTTTATTCATGTGAGGAGCCAAGAGGACATTTACATTCCATTTATTATGTGCAAGTGTAAAGGACAAGTGGTAATCTTGCCATAGTATTTCATGTTTCTAAATTTGGTGTTTTACACAACCTAACCCTGAGCATTAACAGTGTAGCTGTAGCTCCAACACTAACATAAGCACGCCAAGCATTTATATCAGGCTAGATTACTCACCACTGTTGGAGCTAAATGAAACTTTCATTCTCTAACTAGTCCATTTGAAAACCTAATGAGAATTCAGAGGTTGAAGATAATGGGAAAAGTGACCAATATCCTGGTTTGCAACATTTATAGAAAAGAAGTGGACCTTCTTAAAAATCTTTAATCTCTCATTTTGTTGTGGTCTATTCATTCTGGAAGGATAGACTGTGGCACTGTGAAAGGTATATTCTTAAATACAGGAGCATTGTGGCATGCATGGAACCCACAGCAGATGGATATTGCGAAGGGAAGACAGGAAGAGGACATATGAGCAGCACTGGGAAAAATGAGAGGAGGAGGACTCCAAAGAAAACTGATAAGGAGAGGCAAGAAGAAAGGTGACACCTGATGTCAACAAGGACAAGAAGGGACAATGGCAGGATTTGTTTGAAGGAGAGTGGTATAATGTCTTCAGTTTCACAAACTCTGGTGAGAAGGAATGGTTTAAAGAGGAAGCAAAGCAGAACAAGTAATTCACTGGCACTGAGTTCACAAGGATTGGAACAAAAAATGCAGGAATGCACTTGATTAGCAGGTCTTGAGTAAATAACTTATATAAGGCTTAATTAATTGATGTGTTAGGGTGTTCTATCCTACCATTCTCTATAATTGCATGTTAATATTTATTTTCACCACTTTGGTGAAAACAGCAGATTTAAACTGCTACATATTTGAGGTTTAATGAATAAGGTGTAGAGCATGGTATCATGAGAGAGTGCTAATTACTGTGCCGGCAATCTGACATTTTATTTGTCTTACATTCTGTGGCAGTGCACATGCATGTTGTGTGATGCCATGCTCTAAAGTAGCCCCTGTTTCAGAGGGAGAAAAGTTTCTCTATTAGTAAATGTAATGGCATCAGGTCTCTCTGCTGGTGTTGTATGGAAAAGACAACATCCCTGAAAGCTTTACATTCCCACATTGTTGGAGCTTCTAAGTTTTGTCAGGTGCTAGTGACTTGGACCTAACACTGAGTTGTAACTCAGGAGACAAAACAGTTGGAAAACTCGGAGAAAAGCTCTAGGGGTCAGCGAAATTTACTGTGGGCAGCTGCTGCTTCAAAGCAAGTTGCTATGCAGAAGCCTATTAAGTAGTAGTAGGTTACTTTCCTGCTGTTTCCCCAGCATGATGAATGACGTTCTGAAAAGTGAAAGGACTTCCTGTGCCACAGAGGTTTTTGCTGTGGCTTCTTACCCAGACCCAGCAGCTTTCAGACACTGACTGTACTTCCATCTAGATGTTGTTATGGATCTCTGTAAATGAAGTGTGTTCTGCACATGATGCTAGAAGGAGTTTATTTTCATATGTAACAGGTACTTTAATGCCATTATTTACAGATAATCCTATTTATTTTCTGAACCATCCTTTACAACTCAAAACAACAATACAATTTTACTAGGAAATATGTTCAAGCTGCAGATTTCAGTATGAAATTTTTTTTCCCAAAGTTTTGGTGTGATTCAGCTTTGAAACTTAGCTTCTTAATGTAATGAGGCAACAGTTTGGAATTTCATAGTATGCATATGTAGAAGTCTGTGTTCACATATGTCCTAGTGTGTAATTCTGCCCTATTAAATCAGAGAGCACTAGAATGTAGGGTAGGGTTAATTCCTTGCTTTGTAATAACAATGGATTTTAGTAAGATAAGCATTTCTAAAAAGCATGTGAAACTGACAAAAATCTGTAGGAAATCAGTTAAGATTATACATCTTGTGAGCCAAACTACTTGATGACCCTGATTAAGATGATTATCTTCTCTTCCATACTTACACGGGAAGTGTAAATATTGATGTATCAGTAAAAACATTGTAATTGTGTAGGTTGGGGTTCTTTAATTTTCCCTGATCACAGGACACAGAACATACAGCTAAAAGACAAAATGCTCTCAATGGGACTTTTATCATTAATTCCAAATATATTTGAAGACAATGAAAAATGTCCTTTTACATTCTAAATGGTTCAAGATACGAACCATAGCCAAGTCTTCAGCAGAAGCTTTTGCTGGAATCATTTAAGAATGTGAAGAAAGAAGGCTCATGTATTCCTGCTGTGTGTCTCTCTTGTTGCCATTTATTCACTCCCCTTCATAACTTTTTCAATCTTTTGCCAATCATAACCAGATCTAGCAGAGGGTTAGAAGCCTCAGAACTGTTCAGCTTCAATAAATTATGTGGGAAAAGGATGAGATAGGAATGCATGTACTGGCTCAGAGCAAATGTCCAGTGAGCTCCCTCTGACAACAACCATGAGTAAATGGTTAGGAATGTTTCTTCTAGTATCTTTTCCTTGAGTCTGATAATCACAAAATTGACTTCCCGCACCTCATCTCTGTCAATCAATTTGCTCTTATTTACTTGCTGACTAGCAAGGTTACTTTGAGGTAATATCTTGTGAGATATAATTTCCCTCTCTGAAATCCACATCGACTCTTTCTTTTATAGTGACATATGGACAAATATTATATGTTTTGCTATTCATTTCTAGGGTTGTGCCAGGTACAGAGGTTGGACATTTTGGGGTTTTTTTTCCCCCAGTTCTGCATATCTGCTCTTTAGTCCATGTATAGGATCTTGTTTGCTGTTTCTCAGTATCATTCCTTCAGCTTCTCCAGACATTTTTCCAATACAAAATTGGCTGGAAGAAAAATTGCCTTTTGTGTCTCTCTTTCCTCCTCCTGTTAGTGCATCTGTTTGAGTAGACACATTGGTGACAGCAGAAACTGCTAAAATCCCAGGATCCCAAAACATCCTTTTGTGTTCAGCACTATTTTGTTGTTTTCTTCCTAAGTTTTTCTTGGGTTTCTTGCTATTTCTTTGATTGGTGGGCAAATGCACACCATCAAACATTTCTGCCCACGTTTGTTTTTATGTGCCAATCTCGAGGGTAAGGACTGATTTTATTTCACCTGCCTCATTACTCAAAAGAACTTAATGACTCCATTTATATTTACTGTGAGTAAATAGTGACTGTTATAAGAACCCCCTGCATTAGCATCTATCCAAACCCATACAAGTAGTCCTGTAAGTAGAACTGAGGTTTAGACCAAAAGGTATTTTATGTGCAGTTATTCTGCTTTGAGATACTTTTACTGTTTGCTTGTGGGTCTCCACTGTACAGAATGGAGAACCTACATGGCAGTGCACCTGTGCATCCTCCAATGCTCTTTCTTGAAAATTAGCCAAATTGCTTAAACAATTTATATATATAGTGTGCCTCAGTTGATCAACAAGTAACTTCTGGTATTTCAGAAGGAGTCAAAAGATGTGAGCACAAATAATGTAATATAGCTGGATTTTTAACAGACTTTCAAGGAGTGTCCTTATGAAAAGTTGTTTAAGAAACTGGCAGAAGATATAGAAAAAATATTTGTATTTGATAAGTAGATGAAGAAAATTAGACATAAAATAAGAGTACATGGTGAGTTTTCATAGTAAGTAGAGTCATCAGTTAGTCTACTCAAAAAAAGGAAGGAATAATGAGGCAACTGTCTGTCAGTGATACTACTATAGAACGAAATTAAAAGGACCAAATATAGACAACTGCAAAACGAGATTGCAAAGTCCATTTCATGGCTTTGTGAAAGAATTTTAGATAAAATCCATGTAGGTTACTGTCGATTATTAGGCAGATAAGGTGGGTATTCCTTACATATGAAAAGACAAATTTTGAGACTCACTAGTAAGATCTTGGCTTTATAATACTTCTAAAGAGAAGTAAAAATATTTGTGCTGTATTTCTTCAGCTAAAGATGGAAATAGTAGTCCTGCAAAAACATTACGTTAGTATCAGTCAAAAGAAAACCAACACAATGTTAGTAATTACTTGCAAGGGAACTAGAAAATAGAACAAAACAACGAAATTTATGTTTCTTTGTACAGCTGTTGTGTTACTGTATTTTGAAGACCATATGAGGTTACAGTCTCCCTCTGCCTCCGTGAAGACATGTAAGAACTCGGCAGGATCCTGGGCATGGTGGCAAGGCTCACCATGAAGCAATATTCTTACAGGGGACATACAAAAAAATCAGACTTTTAGTCTGATTCAGAAATCCTGAGGAATATGAAATACAGAAGGAACCACATCTGGTGTGGAGAATCTCTTAGCTGTAAATTGGTGAAGTCCGTCATTGGGGGGAAGGGTATCTCACTATGTTTTTAACCTGTCTGCTGACAGGTACTGGGCTAGATGGAGTTTTAATCTGGCCCACTACAGCCATTCTTAGGATCATAGGGGTTAACAAACTGAATTAGCCTACACTGTGGTCAGCTTATGGCAGTGGAGAAGAGTGGCAAATGCTGTGCTCAACCTTATTTCATGCACAAATCCTCAACAAGTTCACTGCTTTTATTGTAGTATGTGTAGTTGGAGATTAAGCCTGCTGAATGTAAAGTACAATGTGTCAGTGGTTTGAAATTTTTGCAGTCATTCTTTAAAACATACTCTGAAACTCAAGGAGGTCAAACAGTGCTTAAATTGGTTGGAAATCCAGATAATTTATGACATGGAAAGCTCAATTAAGGGCCCAAACAATGTTTCTTTTTCTGGTGACGTGATAATACAGCTATCTACATATCATTACTGCAAAATCATAGATGTATTTCCTATCTAAAAGTGTTTTTAAGAGAAATAGTCTCTCTTTTTTATCCACCACCTTTATTTCTTTTTCTGATACTATATAAGAGCAGGAATAGCAATTGTTCATGATTTTTTGTATTCATCTTCCATGCTCAGGAGACAAAAGAAGCAGAAGTCTGGCTAAATTTATAGATTTGCAACACTGGTATATGTAGTTGATAAAATCTTTAAAGAATACTGGTTGTGTGGCCACATGTGCTGAATCATTTTTATATCTAACAACTAAACTCCATCCTAATGCTGGCTTCATGCCAGCATTCATGGTTCATGGAAGCATCCACAGGACTACTTATGCATTCCCAGATGTGGTTTGTGTGCCTTCCTATTCATAGAGGCTTGCTGCCTTCCAAATTAGTAGAAATCTGCAACACATATGCTTCCAGAAACTGTCTCAAAATATGATGATTTAATACAACATTCCTTTCTGATTAGGAAAACGACTTCCAATGAACTATCTGCTTAAAGATTTTTATCAGACATTCGAACTACTGATTCTGTTTTTAAATGATGCTTTCCTTGGCTGTATATTACCTCATTCTGACATCTCATACAAGGAGATTAGTTTTCAACATGTAGAACACTGGTTTAAAAGCATTCCCCCTTTTATATTAAGCAGAGAGAACAGCTCATAAATTAACACTTACTTTGTAGTGTTATCAGTGTTCTCAGTGCCTCGAAGCGTTTGAGCTGCCTTGGTGCACATTAACCATAATAATTGTCAGTCAGGCACACCGACATAAAGGATATCTGATGATCAGTATTTTTTTACAGTGTGAGTACACAGAAGATATTATGGTTCCAACAGAGGAAACAAAAGTGTGAGATAATGAAGATAGAAAGATAAGACAAAAGAATTGATTCAAAGAACTTCAGTTTGACAGTGCAGATGGTGAATTTTTTCAGTGGTGATTCCAGGCTTCTGGGCCTTCAATGGTAAGGTTTTCTCCTTATTATCTTCCCATGTGAAAGTAGGTTTTGTTTTGCCCTTTTCTATCCAGAGAAGCTGATCTCCAACAGTATAAAACCAGACCTTGTTCTCCCTTGATTCACAGCAAATATTAGGTATAAAATTGGTTTTACAGGCAAAGGTCTTGATTTGTTTTTATTACCATGTTCCACAAAATATTCAGAGTAGTTTTCAAATACAGGCTCCCAGAGATCACATTATAATGATTTGGTTTGAAGATTACTGGTTGAAGGAGCTACTGAAATGGAAAATGAAAAGAAAATAAGTTTTAGAAATTTAATAAGAGACTCATCTATCAAATTAAAACCTTTGATAGAATTTAAAAATCTTTAATTATGGAACCCATATTTCTTCTATCCTATTGAAGGAGAGGGGGGAGAATCTTTCCACAGACATTCTGGGGTTTTAATAGTTAGGTTCTTCTTCAATTTTCCTATTCATTGCTGTTCACAACTTTCTTCCCAAATTCACCTAGATTTTCACATGTAGAAGTTTTTTGAGAAATTGCTTATGCAATATCATTTCTAATCACCAACAAACACATTGGCATTTCAGCCACACCAGGGATAGGATTTAAGATGATTCACCCTTGGATTAACACCAGCCCCTTCAATGCACAGTGATGAGTTTCAGTCTCTGACATTACTTTCTCAGCCAGTTTTGCAGAAATGCTAGAAGCTAGCACAGCATGTGAGTAATACGATACACAACTCCACTAATATAAATGATAGCTTAGCTGTAGAGTTGGTGAACAAATGATTTGCTAGTGTAACCTAATACTCCAGTCTAATTTGATGTTTCTAGAGGCTGAAAGGAGACACAAATGCAAGATGTAAATTTCTGTTTAATGCAGTGTTTGATAGCCACAGATGGCTACACTTGTAGGCCAAGACAAGTAAATAAAGATAACTTTATGGAGATATTTTGCAAGGTTTTTACTGCCTGGAAAAGAAAAATAAAGATTTAGGTCAGAAGAAAAAGGTGAAGTGGGAAGTATGGAAGTGATGCACAAATTATTTGCATCAAATGCAAAATTCAGCTTATTACAAATATAATTCTTTAAGGAATCTGAGTCTGTTCTTATGAAGGTTGTCACAACTTACACTGACTTCCCTGCAATATTATTTCTATAGCCAAACATCTCCATTCATCAAATGATGTAGAACTTTTTTCTTTCAAGCGTAACTCTGTGAGTCTATAGGACTTGCTTGACTTTAGTTGTTAATTTTCAGCATCCTCAGAACATAATTCAGAGTCTTGCTCCTTGAGTGGAATTATCTGAGGTACCAGTTGGTGATGTCCCTATTACTGGTCTTTTTTGAATTGCTGGATTTAAAGTCTGTTTAGCATTTGCCACCTTACTTTCTAGATCTGGAAGCTCTTTGGGTTTTTTGAGTTCCCTGGAGTAAAATGAAAGTGGGAAAACTCTACTATCCCTCCTGCTTATAGTGAGATCCTCAGGGGACTCAAAGACTGGAGCTCTGTGAATGACATCCTTGTACACATATGGAAGGAGTCCTTGGGCTGCCTTCCTTCATTCATTCATTCATTTGTGATTAAAGGGATAAATGTTTTAATGTAAAGGTACGAAGAATTTAAGAGATGACCTGAATCTGTAAGTGAAAAAAGAAATATTGTCTCCTTTCCAAACCTTCTGAATCAAACTGCAGGGGTTCATTTTGTGAACTGAACCCTGCAGGATTCACACAGCTGTAGAGAGAAATATAACACCTAGTACAAGTGAAACAATTCCAGGATCCAGCAAAGAATTTCTAAACCACATAAGACATAAAACTCGCTTTGTGAAATTCTTGTTTTTACTTTTTAGTCCTTGTGCAATTTATCCATTTATTGTTTATGTCCATTTATTGTCTGTGTCCTTACTAACAGTAAGTAACTATTCTTTACTTGAGGACAAATCATAAAACCTACAGTGAGGTTTTCTTCAGGCAAACTCTTGTTGAAGTCTCTAGAAGATAGAACTTTGCTCCAGTAAAATCTGAAAGAAGGTCTTATGTTTTGACCTTGAATGACTTTTGCTGACTTTTTAATAAAATACTTAAATAGAATCAATAGAGTGCTGAGCTGAATCACCATTGATTTTTTCAGAATTCTGCTGTCTTCATAATAAAGGCCTTTTAGATTGCAAAGTAAGGACTAAAGAAATTGTAGATGGCCAAATTGTGCCAGAGTGGATTATTGAATTAGTGATGTAGGGGAAAACATAAATAGAAATCTAGCTGGATTACAGGAAATTAGGCATACTTAATTGTTGCACTTGGAAAACGTGGATTTTTTATGTCGCATATGCAAAGAGGAAATTGAGAAGTGCAGTTTTTGCTTCTGGAAAACAGATGCATATACCAAAATGCATGGTTTCTCTCAATATTGTAAAGTCTTTAATGATTAAATCTTGTGCTTCCCTGTATTTATGGAGTAGACAGACAGAATTCAAGAGGATAGTTCTGAAAATCATTCATATGCGTATATATTCTGTTCAAATGGAAAACAGCCTCTTTTCTTTGAAACATCATTGCCTGTTTCACCTTGCAATTTGTTAGCCTTATTAATAATCAAATAAGCAACAGCGTTTTGGTGCTGTAGCATGTTATAGCTCTCTGTTGAACACTAAGTTCATAAGCAGTAAGCTGAATATAAATTAAAGAAGTACAAATTAGGAAAGCACTGTTTTGAGGAGGAGTTCTCTGATGAAACAACTGCTGCATGTCTTCCCCTTCTTAGCTCTGTTTCTTTTTTTAAAGGGTGTATCCTAATGACATGGGATCCACAAGCACTTCGTAAATTGTTCTAAGGGCTAACAATCATTGTGTTAAGAACTATTTTATTTCCATTCTTAATCTATCTGGGTTTGATTTCCATTTTTTTGATCTTCTTACAGCTTTATCCACCATGAAAATGAGTTCTCTATTGCCAAACAAATCATCCCATATGCACATGTGAAACATAGCAATGTTCCAACATCACATTAGAAGCTATGTGTAGTGCAATAGGTATTTTAACTCTGTCATATTATAAGTAAAAACCTTTTTGCTTACTTTAATTTAGAGTATCTCATAGGTGGACATTGTTGTTAACAATTTTTCAACAAATTTCATGCAACTAAATGTCTGTATGTGTCACTGGGTTCTAGCAAAATAAATGAGACACATACTGTGCAGTTTCACCAGACCTGCAGCAGACGTGGAAAAGATATAAATGTGTCAGTATTACGGGAGGGAAAATACATAAATGCACATGGTGACTCTCTTAAGTCTTGGGCTCAGTGTGATACTAATTCATTTTGGTGACATTTGGAAAACTTCTCCCAACATTAATAATAAGTTTATAGTGGGGGGTAATTCTGACAGACACAGTGTTGAAATAAAAACTAGAAAGAATGTCCATCAGATTTTACAGGTGCATAGAACATGCATTTGCAGTTGATTGATGATCTTTTTGTTAAAGGTTGACATAATGCTGAATGGAATGTTTTGTTTATATATGGTGGTCTAGTTTATTGACCAGTACCAAAATGTATGACCAATTTGGGACTTCATACAGTGTCTCTTTTTCTTCTTCTTTTTTCCTTTTCCCTGGAAGAAATTTCCGTCTTTGTCTTCTCTTATGATTACCAGGATATGGATGCTCTTTGGTTATTTTATAAATATTATTTTCTTGAAATAATTTTTTCTTTAAATGTGTTCACTTGAGCTTAAAAATTTAGACAAACAAAGCAATAATTTAATTGTAAGCAATATTTTAAAACAGGATTCTGAGATCAACCTTCTGTGCAAATGTTATAGAAATAAGTTTTTTTCTGAAAATGACACTAACTATTGGCATCTAATTTGAATATATCTTCTATCTGACTATTTCTTTTTAATTTCACTTAAAGAAAGAATTCTAAGAAAAAAAATAAATCTGAAGATGTCTATCCCCAGTGGCTGTAAATGGAAGAACTGTAAAGATTGCACCAGTATTTAATAAACAAGTTGATTTGTTTCTTCTGTAAGATCAAATCAGTGGAAGAAGAGTTATCTTTAACCTCACTTCCCATTCAAAATCTTAAGACTAAAACGAACTCTCAAGTGTAGCAGCTACTTATATAAATACTAAATTGGTTTTGAAATGAGGAAGTGTTGTACACTCAAAGCCATTCTTTATATTCATGTAAAATTTAAGCTTTCGTCTTAACTACAACGTGTACGTTGCTCTTATTTGTAGTAAGTGTGAAATGAGAACCATTTCCCTACTCCAATCAATATTGTTAGCCAAAGTTGGAGTCTCTTGATACCTTTCAGTCAATACTGATATTGACTCTGAAAGCTGAGTGTTTAAAAGTTTAAAAAACACTAATTGAAAGATCCTAATACGAACTTTGTCCTTGAAGGTTTAGGTATGATTTTGTCTTCCTTGAGACTGCATAATTGTATTTGTGTTTATTCAGGAAATAAAAAGTATATCAGTATATTGGAAATATTATGCAGTTTGTTGGTCTGCTTTCATCTTCCTTGTCTCAAAATATGATGAGCTGTATAATATTAAACTCAGTATACTTCTCCTAGGACAAAAAGGGAGATGCTTATTAAAAACATTTCCCTTCATTAGCTGTGCCAACAAAACATAGAATCCAAAACTGTTCTGCCTGCCCTGGATCATCGAAGTATATGGATTGAGATATAGTCAGGGAAATTATCTGGCTGCAATCCAACCAAGTCTGAAGAAAATCTAACAAAAAATGTTAAGAAGTAAGCAACTGAAAGACCTGCATGTATCTAGGTTTCAGATACAGCAATGTATCAGTTAATCCAAAACCACATTAAATGCTCCCAGGCATGTGGATCTCAGTGCAGTGACCTTGGGTCTGTCCAGTACAGGGCCCAGAGTTGGACTTGATGAACCTTGCAGTTTCCTCCAATTCAGCATATTGTATGATAGGCTCAAGTTCTCTTATTCTTCATAAATGCAGAATATTTTATACATTGTTTGTTTTTCACCACACCTTAAGAAAAACAAAGTTAGGGAAGTTAATAGCACACAAGTGGATCAGGTAATCTTGGCTCATGGGCCTCCTCAAAGAAATGAAGAATGTGTGGTCTTTTCATAGTCAGACTGTCTGTCTTATGAAAAGATCAGATTTCTGCCTGATATTCACTTTATAGACTCTTATATTTAAGTAGTTGATATTATAATTCTTACATTTTCCACAGACACAGGGCTAAATCTATCTAAGAGTTGTCCTCACTAACCGGTACCTAAATGGAAGGATTTAGCTAAATTATGTCTGCTCTAGACACCTGATTTTACTTCTGAAGGAAATTGATTTAGAATCTTCTCCAGTCATGTTCATGTTCCTACAATAAGGGTGAAAGCCTTTTAACCAGGTGATGTTTGCCCTTTCATCTTCTGAATTCAAATCCATAAAGGTGTGATCCTGATGCACTGTATATATACAGCCTCTCAATATTCTTTAGGGCGCTGTAGGTTTTGTTTTCTTTCCTACCAGTGTAATGTGTGAGTGTAGAAGTCAGATAGTGGTATTGAGAGTCACAACACACTCTTTTCTGCTAAGACCAAAGACATCCTCTTCCTCGTAAGAAGGAATTTAAAGAATTGCAAGAATCATAGATACATGAACTGACGGTGTAAAAAGGGAGGACTAAGTGAAGGAGGTTAAGCTTAACTTCACAGAGTGGACGATGTTTTCTGTGCTCTACCAAATTTTGAAATGAGACAGTACAAATGAACTTCAGTATAACTGTAAGAATATTTGAATATGGATCTTTGTTAAAGAATTTTTAAATTAAAGCTTAGGTAGTGATAAGTGATGCAATTTATTTTTAAAAACAACTTATGTCAACTATTAATGTATTCAGTATATTCATCCTTCTGCATATTAAACTTTTCTCGAGTGCCTCAGAAAGTAAAAAACTTTTTTTGCTTATTTCTGCGTAGTGTTTACTGGCATTGATTTATGAGGAGCTGAATGAAAATACATTTTGTTCTTCTTTCTTTTGTCTTTTTAGTGGATTCAATTTATTGTGTTGCAGGACTCAGTATAGTTATCAGGCTGATCAACTAAGCCACATTATTTAAGAAGCTGGACTAGGCTACATATTTAAATTGAATGTCAGAGGGGGCATAGTTAGAAGAAGCATTTAAACCTGTGTTCTCTTTTGTGTAATTGTGGATTTATGTAGTTTAACACAGTCACATAATATTTTGATCCTTTTCTTTACAGACAAAAGACTGTTTATCAATGCTGGTTTTGCTTTTTTGAATTTATAATTCTAAATATTTGATTAATGATAAAATTTTAATATTGCTTTACTTTCTTCCCCACACTTAAAATTGCACAAACTGCAGGCTCTTTCAAAGAAGGTGTGGGCTTCCAGTCCAGTGGTTAAATTACATTTTATCTGCAAAAACAAGTAAACTGTAATGAACGGTGTGACTATCAATTTGACAACTGTTAACTGTTGCCAGGGAATTTTCTTGGGTTTGTGATATTCCTCCAGTGAATACTTTAGTTTTAATTGGGACTTTGTGACTTTTGCAATGCTTAGTTTGGCATATAACTCCCAAGTTCAGGAATAATTGGCTGGTGTTTCTGCTATTTATCATGAGGCAGTACAGATAAATGCTCCAATAGTTGCACTGATTTGAGTATAAAAACATGTCTTCGATGTCTTTTACTTTTCTGTTATTCTGCAAATGTAAATCAACTCTTGTATAAACTTTGTATAACATGGAACTTGAAAATATGGAAACTGATATTTTAAGACCAAAAGCAAACTCCTGTGCTATACTGAATTCAGAATACTGGGAGGGAAATAAGTCTTTATCAGACATTAAATTACTGATTAAAATATTTCTGTACTGTAGCATAATTTTAAATAATATGCCATCTAAGAATGTATTTTGTGTATAATAACTTTAAGAAAAACTGCATGCAGGTAGATATTCAGGGCTTTCTGTGCAAGGAAGTTTAAACATACATCAGGTGTCAGAGCCTGTTGGAAAACTCTATGTCATGCAATTCAGAGCAGACCTGGTAAATCTATTCATCATGAGCTGCAGACCACCACTGTGTTTGCACTGCAGAAAGCTGGCCTTTCTTTTCTGGATAATAAATGATCACAGAACTGGAAATGAGTCAGACCTTTCAGAGCAGCCAAAGACAAACTATCTTTGATTCCAGTCCTCTTGATTCACCTGTACATATTCCATGTATTACTCAGGTGCTAAGCAGAAGTGCTTTTTGTCTTTGAGGCTGAATGGCCCTTTAGTTTAAATTAGGGACGTTCACTGGTCTTCCCTGAGAAAGTAAAATAAATTTGCTAGTGGTTACTAGTTGTAAAAAGCTGTTAAAATACACAAGTTCTGCCTCATTTCCAGTGAAATGCTGTGACTTAAGAACACTCATTTATTGTTACACAGTATGCTGCCAGACGGTCCAGGTAGATGAAACCTGATTCTCTCTCTTATTGCTTTAAGCATTTCATTATCACTTGTGGGTTGTTTCAAAAGACAAGGAAAATAAAAAACTCCTTGGAGTGAAGGAGTAACTTGCAGCTGAGATTTTTTGTGAGTTGTTGGAGTTTTTTGCAATAAATTGACTGCATTTGACCTTTGACTCAGGAGGACTTTATGGTTTTCTATTACTCAAGAAATATTTCCATAATGACAGTGCTATGAGCAGTGAGATGCGTAAAAGAAACTGTTATGTAATGAAACATGAAGAGACACACATGAAATACTAAAAGCTTGACTGGGCAAGTCAGCCTGTGTCAGCAGTAATGCTGAGAACATCTATCATTGCAGAAGCTGTGCCCAGTCTGTGATACCCTACTGCAAGCTAGGTATGTAGTCAGATTGCTGAAGTGAAGCCCTTTTTCACTGACCTGTTACAATGATATGAAGTGTTAAATGTATTTGTAGATAAGCCATCTTGTTTGCTATCTCTAGACAGCAAGCTGTTACTGATTGATTCCTACCTTTCCTTTCCCAAATTATTTTTAGTGATTTCTTCTGAATACTTGTATTATCTATATACCTTTGAATTTTGCTATTTTGTTTTTCTAATGGTGACATTAAAAGTTGAACATTAACAATGGTGTGAAATAAGTCACAACTGTTCTTTCCTTTAAATGCAGTTAAATAACTTTTTCATAGTCTTTTGATTAATGGAAAGCTATGTTCATACTGAAACAGGCCATAGAAAAGTTCGCTTCAAGTTATATTTCCCTGGTATTCATGCCTGACATCTCTTAAAGACATGATAAGTCCATTTCCCAAGTTGCAACTGCTTTTAGGAAAGATTGTAAAGCCTTGCAGACATCTGCCATTTAATGGGTTGCTGATTCTGATTAAAGGTCTCAACACAAGACATTGATTACCTTGTATGTTAGAAAAACAACTTACAGTAGGCAATTGTATTTGAATAAGTATCACTGTTCATTGTTAAAGTCAGTACAGGCTAGTTAGTTAGAATTAACCTACCTGAAAAAAAAAGTAATTTTGCATTTACAACTTTCCTGGTCTCTTATGTGAGTGGTATATATAATTATCAGCTTGTTAACAGGTTGTTGGGGTTTTCTTTCCTTTTTTTTTTTTTTTTTAAAGAAGAAATAGGAAAACTTTGAAATTACTGGTATCATAAATCCTTCTGTTTTCAACATCTTATTTTCAATTTTAAATTGCACTAATTTCTGCAACAATTATTCCCAGTTTTGGAGTCTACTTCAATTTTTTGAATACTAACACAAAACCAAATAATTGTCAGTTTTATCTTCATAGGATGCTTCTGAGGCAGGAAAGCTCTAGCTTTTCTAGCTACACAGCCAAGGAACTGTGCATCAGAAAGACTGAGTGGCATACATAGGTCACACAGGAAGCCCCGTGGCTGGGCTGAGGATTGACTCTGTCTTATTGCATCTTACATTGTTTACAGTGACACGTGAAACCATTTGTTATTTTAATTTTTATTTCATAATTATGATAGTTTGGGTTTCTTATAAAATCAATGAAACTTCCAATAGAGCTTTAGAGTAATCCCTAATCTTTAAAACTAAATCCAGACCAAGGGCGTCTTTTTCTGTTAACATTTTTTCTAAAATTCTTTTAATAAATTTTAAACTTTTTCTTCATATTTGATTTTTCTTTCTTTCTTTTTTTTTTTTTTTTTAATTTTTGTCTATGAACTTCCTGCTTTAGCAGAGACAGGAGACAAAAGAAGAAACTGCAGTATCTTTAACGCATCAGAGGTCAGACTGGCAGGAAATGTCACAAAAAGTTCTTCACAATATTTTCAACTATGAGCCATTTTAGTCAGGTATGAGAGGAAAGAGAAGCACAAGATGTGAGACTGTGAGCCCTGGGAGTTTGGGGGATGGGGCTGTCCATTTTTAGCTGCAGGAAACTTACTGGGGTTTGGATGACAGTAACACAACCAGCCCTGCCACAGCCACCCAATCTCCATGAGAAAGTGAGGGAAGCAGATGACCAGCTGTGCAAAAACCTACTAGCCACATTTCTCTGCCCTCAACAGACCATTCTTACGCAACCATCTCCATTGCTTTAGGCACATTCTAAAATAGTTAAACAGTTTTTGCTGTCCTCACCCTTAATGTGGATGATTTGGATATGTGTTTTGAACGTAGTTGAATTGCCATCACACAGGGAAAAACCCAAACTTTCTTCAAGCTAATTTGCCCTCACAGTGAGCATCTCAGAGGGCTTTTAAGGTCTGTGCAAAGAAATACACATTTTAGATAATTATGTTTCCTTTGACACCAAATGGATCTGATTCTGCTGTCCGACGGATGGAAATATTTTTTCTTTCTTCTGCTTATTAGCTGAAGTAGTACTTTTCCCTGTCTTTAAAAATTCCTTACTCATCTGTGTTTTCTAAAGTATTTAGCAAAATTCAATGTGGGTAAAGAGTAAATCTGTTCTAAACTCTTCATTCTCTGGCTGTAGGAAACAATTAGTTAGAGCAACTTCTAGAGTTTGTTTTAGTAATTAATGTCTTGTAAAAAAGGCATAGACAATTAAAATGGAATCCTCACACCCAGAGTTGTAAACTGTTAAATCTCTTGATACTCTAGATGAAAAAAATTGTTACATTGAAAGTAACTCTTTAATTTAAAACACTTTTTATTTATCTATCATTGGAAATGCCCCTTCATGTTTTAATTTAAAGTTTGGCATAGTCCGTTTTAAATATCAGTCAATATTGCAAATATTTAATATTTTTTAAATTCCATAATCTATAAGTTGTAGGTTACAAAGTGTGGCATTCTAGGAGGGAATTCGTAAACATTTTGCCAGATCTTTTTAAAAAAATTCCTTGTTTGATCATGCCCTCTGATGTTTGCTTTCCAACTTTGAATAGTCCAGCAAACATTGTCAGGACACTGTCTGAAAGTACAAGCTGCTGACTGCTCACAGAATTACAAAAATTTTTTGCAAGCAGTCCTAATCACTGAGTTTAGTATAAAATTTTAGTCTGAAAGACTGAGCAAAAACTGTCACCCACCAAGGACAAAATAGTACATCATAGTATTTGCCACTTCTTTTAAACTGTACAAAGTCATAGGAAACTCATGGTTCACCTCTTACAAATGATGTAAGGGATATGCAAGAAAAAAATACATTTTACTGAGAAAAAATGTATACTACAGCTCACAAGACTATGACATCTACCCAGTTTATTAATTTCCTCTGCAGCTGTGGTGTACACTGTTTTAGAGTATGTGGAAAGAAAACTTTTCCTTAAAATACTCTTTGTCAAAACTAAAAACAAAAAATGGCTGACTTGATATAAATATGGTTGAATGGAAATCCTGAAAAAAAGTTTGCAGTTTTATAGTAATTTCTGTTTTCCACAGCATTTCATATTGAAGGGGATTTTTGGCTGGCTATTTAGTTGTTTAGAATATTTCAAGATCCATTATACATTTACTATTGAGTAAAAATTCATCATTGGTATTTTTCAAGTCTTCTGGTAGCAGAAAGCCATAGACTTTATATTTTAAGTCTTTTGAAAAGTGCATTTTTGGGTAGGATATTATGGGCCTTTTTTTTAAATGTGAAACACTGTGAAGGCATCTCATAGAAGTTCCTGTGCATATGCCTTGTTTCTCATGGTAATAATGCTTTGTGGTGACCTACTTTCATGTTCCCAAAGAATTTTCTAATTTTTGCAAAACTAATGTGCTAATGTGGGTTACTCTGTGTTGCAAAAAAAAAAAAAAAAAAAAAAGACTTCATAAAAATGTAAAAATGACCATCCAAGGGAAATCTATACTTTCTACATTTTTCTAAAATTCCTCAGTCTGTGGAGGACAAGGATGAGATGGTTATACAGAGCTTCAGAATAAAACTACTGAATGACTACAAGTAGAAGACAATAACTTTAGGTGTTAAAGTAAGACGTATAGTTTTTCTTCTTTAAAAGTCTATTTTAATAGTCAGTAACTGAATGCCTATTCCCCAAACCTTTTTCCTCTCTTGCCATATTGGAAGTGGAATGGAGTCCCATCATATGTCTACAAGTCTTCATTCTGTTTCTCCTGCACAAGAAGGGTTGGGGAAAGTGACTGACAGCATTGGCTTGGTTTGAGTTTTGACACCAAAAACCTGAGGCAAAGCTTTTTCCTTGGCTCTAAATCATAGGCACTAATATAGTGAAAAGTTTTGGCAAAATTTCAATTAAATATTTACTTGCTCCTATGTCAAGAATTTATCTGAAAAAATATAGTTTTATTTGATATTGTACGATTGAGGAACCTAATCCATGCATATATTTACATTGAATTATTAACTCAGTGACATAAACTTTATAGTGTAGATGAATTTTCATGTCTCAGAAGCACCACATGTGCAGCCTTACTTTGTCAGTACAGAAACAAAGCAGCGTGTTCACAGCAGAAGTCAAAAGAAAGGTTTGTTGCACAGCATTTTTTGTCTTTATTCTATGTGTTGTCTACACTACCAGTCAGCCCTTCCACCTGAGGCTTTCCTCCTAGATCCCAGGCGCTCAAATATGCAATGTTTGTATTCAGATTTAAAATGCAATAGCCAACATGACAATGAAACAATGAAAAGATATGTTCAGATACAAAGACTCTGTAGGTCTGTCTTTAAAATACTAAGAGGATCTATGTCAGCAATAGAATAAATTCTCATGTTTACATGTCTCTTTCAGGAAATCAATATAAAATCTGAAGTACATTTTAATGTTGTTAAAACTGTAATTTTAAAAGTAATCCTATTCTACTACCTTTATCCACTAGGTGACAGCACAGCTCTTTTACCTTTTTTTATTATTACCCCTAGGTGCTTTTTAAAAAAGTAGTTCAGCACAAACTTTTAAGAACATGTTCTTTCCAAGTGAAAAGTATGTGCTGTGCATGCTTCCTTTAATCAGTTAAATTTTTATATGGTAAAGAAATTTTTCATAGTATAGTTACTTTAGTTAATGCAAATAAAATTCCTTATCATCGATCAAAGTTATTTAACTGTAGGAGATGGTGCAGAGTAGCTTAATTGCGGTCTGATAAATAGCTATGGAAAAGCAAGTCCTGGAAATAACTGGGGAAGAAAAGCAGTTTTCAACCCCGAGGTAAGATATGCAGCACGATTATACTTTTGACTATATTATTGGTCTGTAAAAAGAGCTTAAATTAATAAAGCTTTCTTCTTAATAAATAATAGATTTTGCAGTGCAGCAAGACTTGTTCACAATGATTTAATTAGAAATGCACTACCTTCAGTACTGTATTTATAGTTCATTTGTCTTCTACTCTAGTAGTTACTTCCAGTTTTCTGAAAATTCTTGAGAAGCCCAAGCATTAGGAAGGAAACAGGAGATAAAATTTACAGAACTGTATTTCCATACAAAATTGCATGCATTTTGAAAACTGATCCTGGCTAAAATTCATTTCACTGCTGTTCTGTGCTTGGGTCAAGTTGATGTCTCCAAGTGTCCAGAGACAAGTCAGGCAATGCCCTGTGAAAGATTAAATGTACTGTAAATACTAACTTTCATATATATATATATAATTATAATTATGTAATTAATTAAAAGCATATTTTGTCAGGTTTAGAGACTTTACATGTTTCTGAAATCCAAGTGCAAGTATTAAAAAGGCCACGAGTGCCTTATTTGGATGAGATTATTTTATTACACTGTCAAGTTTCTCGTTGTTCAATAGTGGAATAATTGCATGTTCACATTAAATTGTCTTGATTCTTATTAAAGAATATAAATTTATTATATAGCAGAACTGTTTACTTCTATCATTCTTCTCCTGCATTCTGTGAATAAATCTTTAAAATTAACACCTAAATATATACAGTAGGCAAATTAAATAAGCAAAATGAATATTGCACAATAATAAAAGATGCTGGTCAATAAGTAAAATGAAATAACTTCAGTGATTTGATGAGTTGTCTTACCAAGCATCTTCAGTGGAAACCTTCTAGAAATCTGGATTTAAAATATTTAGGAAAAACAGACTTGTAATAATTTATAAAGAGTCATTCCTGTAAATAAATTTCAGTATGACATACAGAGCTGATTGCCAGCTGAAATTCTGACAAGATTTATGCTCTGGTTACTAACCTTCTTCCCCAGAACAGTGCAAGTTTGAATAGAATTTGGCTCATTTATGTTTAATGGCTGAGGACCATGTAAGGCTTACACATTTAAAATTTATGATAGAGCAATACAAAGGATTGCATTGTACATTGACTTAGGATTTCTAGCAATATTAAAGGCTGGTTTATTTCGGGGCTTCTGGTAAAATTCTGTGGTTCACCTTTGAGACATCATTTTATATAGATGTATGTAACTGTTATTTTTTTGTCTTATTACAACGTGGAGTATGAATATTTAATTTAAAAGAAAGAGTTCCTCCCTGAATTCCATCATTTTCCTTTTTTTTTTCCTCCGAGGGCAAAAAGCAAATACCCAATTTTGCTATCTAGTCAACTGCATTCCCAATATAATTTTCTTTTAAGCATACAACAAAAACTAAATACATGCATTCTCTGGCTGTACTGCATAAGAAGCCCTTCTGTACCTTTCAGTTTAACTGTAAAACAGTTAAATGAGAAAGCTCTTGTACCTGATTTAAGCTCTTATGTGGATAACAGACACTAAACGTAGTTACCAAGTTCTCCTACTGAGGTAGAAGAGATTGCAAACAAAATACATTTCCAAAAACATTGCATTTTTCTGCAACATTTAAGAATAAATAATTTATTACAAATAACTTAAAAGTAATACTAGCAATTCTATTCATAACTTGTAGTTAAAAACATGTAACTTTCATAATAAACTGGTATTTTGGGGTGTTTATGACTGTACTCAGACATTTAAAAATCAGTTAGAGAAGCTGTGAGGTCTTTTTCTAACAGTGACTTTTTAAACTATGTATTTGAAAAAATATTTCTGCTTTCTTGGGGTGTGCGTACATAGTAATTAGTGGTTTTCAGACAAATTTTTGTAAACTTGTAAACCAAAGAATATTTTATTTTTCCAGATAAAATTTTAAAAACCCATAGTTCTTGAAATTATCAGTACTAACAAAGTAGCATCATTCGTTTTGTAAATAGTTGCTCTCTGAGAATCCTTTTCCAAAAGGAAATTTTCCTGAGCTCATACCATTAGTTTCTAAGCAGAACAGAGGTTGCCTAAACATTTCTTTTTAAAGGGAGGCTGGTACAGTACAGCTTCGTGTCCCAACACCCTGCTCCTGTTTCTTACCTTCCTCATATTACACTAATGACTTCAGTAAAGTTGCTTGTGATTTATGGCAGTCCAAGAGAAACATTAGGTTGGTCATGCTTTTAGCAGTTCTTTCTACAAAATAGGATGTGAAACTAAAGTCTGGTCATCTCTATTCTGTGTTTCACAGGAAAAATTGATGGCTTGATTCTGAGCTTGCTGAAATCTTTAAAAGCAAGGCTTTTCTGTCAGCTTCAGCAGGTGTGAAGTCAAGTCCTTTGTTCTGACTCTGCAAGGATTTATGTGCACGCTGCTGTATATCCATTAATTTCACATAACCAAAGTCATTGCTGATTTGAGGTGCCTGAGTTTTAGCAGCATTTGTGTTTTTACTTCCAAAGTTATGGTTCCATTTTAAGTTGAGGTTCTGTCATTCACAATCAAGGCTTAAAAGCTATTTTTCATTCTTTGCAATTTTCAGTGCAATTTTGTCTTTGATTTTGTCTTTGCAAAAACAATGGATGCATTTAGAAACACATAAAAGAAAAAATTCTGTTGCGTAAAAAAGTAACAGATAGATGGAGGCTGAGGAGTAAAACATTGTTGTTCCTAGAGTATATAAAAAAAAGAAATACCAAGATTAAAACAAAATGTAGTAGGCAGAAAATGAAGATGACTGCAGTTTTTTCAGTAGCAATTACCTCTGCTGTTTGAATGGTTGAGAACCTCATAATAGTGGAGGTATTTATCTTTCTGACATGGCTGGGAGAACAAGCCCCATTTTGCAGAGGAACACTCGGGCACGAACTCTACAAGTTACCTGCATTCTTGCAGAGTTCTCCAAGACTGCATGAGCCTTTGCCCTATATGTAAGCCATTGCACCATCTGCCATCCTCTAGATGAATAGCATCTTGGTATCTTGCTGCTAGCTCATAATGTTATGATTCTGCCATCTTTTTTGCAGCACAGGCAAGAAGGCAAGTTTTTTGTCCCATTTTAAGTAGTAAAAATTAAAAGCGACATTTCTATTTATTGGTTTCATTCAAATAATTTATGAAAATGCATTAGTTAGCTGGACAACGAATGCTTCAATCCTTTCTACTTTATACCTTGAGGAGCTCTGTCTATGCTTCCTGAGTTCCTTCCTAACAACCCCTGAAACCCTGCTTGCTATTCCCATGTGCTGTTACATTTGGGCAAAGGCAGTATGAGCTGTAGCTAGTTTGATGCAGTGACTGTATAATCAGACTAGTAAATAACACCTGCAACTGGCTATGTGGCTGTTGCCAAGCAATTCTTAATCCTAAAAGTTTCACTTTTGATAAAAGTTGTTATGAATGTTAGACTAGAAAAGTTGCATTTGACTTCACAGCAGCTAATTTATTTTTAAATTTAAAATTCATCAAATAAATAGAAGAATACTGTCTAAGATACCTATTCCTCTGGTAAATGTAATTGAAAATTGCCAGTGAATTCAAGGTTCAGAATAGTTAAGGTTGGAAGGTGTCTCTGGAGGCTGTTGAGTCCAACCTCTTGCTTAAGGCAGGGCAGCTAGAATAGATTGCCCAGGGCTGTGTCCAGTTGGGTTTTGAGTATTTCTGGGACAATGTCTCCAGAACACCTGTGGGCAACCTGTTCAGTCTCACCATTACAGAATACTCTTAGGTGAGGCAGAAATTCCCGTGTTTCAGTTTTCCCCCTTGCCTCTTGTCCACAGAGCAACTTCCTGCCCCATGAAGTATTTATACACATGGAGGAGATGCCCCTGAGTTTTCTCCTCACAAGACTGAACAGTGCCAGCCTCTTCAGGTAGATACATGAGAAGCTCCAGTCCCTTAATAACCTTCTGGATTCTTTGTTTTACTCACTCCACTTTCTGTCTCTCTGTCCTGTACTCCTCAGGTACAAGACTGCACATGTTTTCTGTGCCTGTTCTTACAGTTCAGTACTGTTGAATGCATTTAAGCTTTACTTAGTAGCAGTAGCAGTAATTTTAATTTTTTTTTTTTTACATCAACCCCAATTTTTTTTTTAATTATATTTGATTTAATTTTTAACCTGTACATAAAATACTAACATTTGCAGAAACTGAGAAATGAATATTAGACTATACTGCAAGGAGAATACTTTTCTGTTTATGCAAAGGAACAGCATCTTTTCTAGCACTAGATATGTGAATTTGGACCAAGGAATTTGCTATGTTGAAGAAAATAATGTTGGAATCCAGTCTTCTGATTATATCCAAAATTTTAATAAAGCTTCTTCAGGCTACTGACTTCCCTTTCACACAGAAGTGCTAAAATTGCGACATTTCAAACTTTCTGAATGCCTTATTTCACCGTCTTGTGAGTGCAAAAATAGAACAATGTAAGTAGTATATTCAACTATAAAAAATGTAGTCATAACTGTGAGTGCATTTATCTATGAACTTAAATACATATGCAATATACATAATACATATACCTATGAAAAAATACAAAAATATAGAACCAACTTGTTAAAATGTTTTAATCCTCCCCTTTTGATTCTGTTGGGCTTTCATATAATACAATTTGGTTATGGAATAGTATTTTTTCCAACTGCAATAATCACAAAACACTGTGCCCGAAATGGCACTATATTATAAGTTCCCCTTTGAAATAAACATTACTCAAAAAAAAAGTTATCATTGGAAGATACTTTTCTGTCAGGATTCTTGCTGATCAATACACTTTGAAATGCAAGTAATAATGGGGGAATTCTCTTCAGTCAGAAACACTTCTGGGGAACCTGCAGTTAGTGACCTAAACTGAAAAGTGTAATTATGACCTCTAATTAATTATTTAGCTAGTTTAATTAAAGAAAAGAAAAAGAATAATTTTTCAATTAATTACTGATTCTCTAATCTAAATCTGGAAATAGGAAAGAAATTATTTTTTAAAAAATCCATATGTGTACATATTATTTTTTTTTTTGTAGTGCATCAAATTAGCTCCTCAACCAGCAAGATTGCAGCATTTTTCTGAAAATTTGTTTTTTTTTTTTTTCTGGATAAGCACATAAATGTAAAGGTCCAAATATTCATATTTTTAGGATATCAGTGCCTTCAAGTATGGACAAATGAGTGTTGATTTCTTCTAATCCTCTCTGTTCCTAGCTTCTCAAGTAATGTAAGCAATTAATACACAGAAATGGATTTTGAAACTTTATTTGAGTGATTATGATAAATGCTACAGTTTAAAGAGAATACCTGCCATTAAATGGCTCAGAAGCAGTAAGAAAGGAAGCATCAGAGCAAGACAAATGTAAGGGAGTAGTCAGTGGAGAGCTGATAGAAAGATTTTCGGTAGAAAAACATTTTACACCATTTACTCCACTTTAAAATCCAGAGAGATTATATTAAAGCCTCAGTTTTCCTCCTTCCCTTTTCAGGAGATTTGTAAGAGGTAGAAAAAAAAGTTTAACTAAATAAAAATCTTCACATAGTACTGCTGAAAGGCTTTGGCTTATTATTTGAATCCAGGTAATTCTAATGCTTAGAGAATTACCACATGCAGTCTAAGAATGTATTAAGGCAATATATTTCGAAGTTAATCGTTTTCACACATTCATGTGCAAACTAAGTAAACTATGTATATTTTGCAAGTTTTACAGATCTGTGTTATTTTTTGAAGTTCAGTATTTCCCCAGTTTTCATCAGTCAATTATGATTCATTCATATATTGGAGAAAAACAGTTGTGGTTCTCTCTGCACAAAGAATCTTTCTTGCTGCGTTACTTCTCAGTCTGTTCTTAAATTGAGAAAGAGACAAGTGCTACCCAGCATTTGTCAGACTACGATTTTTGTCCAACAATATACACAAGGTTCAGTTTTAAAACTTGAATTTATTTTTTACCTTTCTAGATAAGTTTAATGGATCTGCTCCATTAAAAACAAGGCTACAGTATGTCTACACGTTAGGGAGATTTCATACGGCTCTTGTTGCACCTGAAAAAATAGTTTCACTTTCAGCACTAAACAGAGAGAGAAGAGCATCAATGCTCATGGTTTTACAGTTTAACGTAGCAGGTGAGAGCTACTCTTCAGAATGGTTGTCATGCTAGTTTCAAAAAGTACAAAAACATGTGGGCTTTCTAGAGTTGAGTAGTCAGTGCTGGCTGTGTGCCAGTGTAAGTAAAGTGTGTAGAAATGCAATGGCCCAAAGCAAGCTAATGAATGACAGTGTCGCACAAGATCTTCAGGGAACAACAAGAGTATGCAGGTCTTAAATATTTATTTGTGCTTTTGGAGAATATGTAATATATTTTGTAATGTCTTTCAGAAGAAAAAAATAGGGTCTTCAACTTGAAACACATATGATTTAAGTGAAAAGAAAGCAGTAAGGCATAAGATGTAGAATTGGGAAATACTGTTTATTCAGGAGTAACAGCATTAGTAAATCAAGGCTATGAATTATGATGGTTCCTACTGCTGAGCTGTGCATATACAACTACAGTCTGGTTCATTGTTCACAAAAAATGGCAAGATACAACAGGTGGATGGCAGTGATAAATTTAAATGTAGAGAAAGGGAAAAGACTAGGCAGTTATCATGAAGTATTGGTGCCATTTGTGCAAAGTTTGAGTATATACAATTTGAGCCATCTAGATTCTGTAGCTGACGTGGGTTAAACTCCCATTACTGAAGTTTTACCCTTTTTGTTACCATTGTATAATGTGTGCATTGCCAGATTCCTTGGACATCTGCTACTGTGTAGTATCAGCTGAAAGAACAGACTGGGGCAAGATGTCATTGATAACAGCCCTGTGGAGGACTTGGAGATTCCCATGGGTGAAAATCTGGACATGAGCCAATGGTGTGCGCTCGTAGCCCAGAGGGACAGTTGCATCCTGGACTGTGTCACGAGCAGTGGGAGCAGCAGGGTGAACGAGGTGATTCTACCCTCGTGAGACCCCCCCCTGCAGTGCTGTGTCCAGGTCTGGAGTCCTTAGCACACGAAAGAGCAGGCTCAGAGGAGGGTTACAGCAATGACTGGGGGCTGGAGTACCTCTCCTACAAAGAGGGATGGGGAGAACTGGAGTTCTTCAGCACGGAGGAGAAGAGTCTGGGTAAACTTCATTGTGGCCTTCCAGTACCATAAGGGGGTTATAAAAAGGAGGGAAAGGGGCTTTTTATATGGACAGATAGTGTCAGGACAAGGGACTTTAAAGTGAGAGAGGGCAAGGTTCAGTTAGATGTTAGGAAGAAATTCTTTGCTCAGAGGATGGTGAGACATTGGAACCAGTGTCCCAGAGAGATTGTGGCTATGCCATTCCTGAAGTGTTCCAAACCAGGCTGGATGGTCCTGAGCAAACTGATCTAGAGAGCAGTGTCCTTGCCCATGGCAAGTGGATTGGAACTAAATGACCTTTAAGGTCTCTTTGAACCCAAACCATTCTATGATTGTGTGATTCATGCAGGAATATTGTTTTGATTAGTGTTTATGTTCTATGCACGTCTGCTCGTGTAGCACAGATTCAACATTGCTATACAGAGATGCAAAACTGAACATCTGAACTTTGACTCTGAAACATGATGGCATCCATGGCAAATCACTATTCAAAAACTATTTAATGAGAAAATGTCCTAATGCTTATTTTACACAAGACAGGGAAAAAATCTTTGTAGTTGTGATAGCACTTGATAATGTTGAGCTTTGAAAAACACACAGTATTTAAGTTAAAAGAAAAGTTTGCTGTTTGCTGTACTTTTATTTTCTTTACTTCTTCAAAATTCCTATTTTAAAGTGATAACAGATGCTTGTTTGTTTATCTGAGGAGGAGTGCTTTGGTACCAAATTAAGTGGGTGAATGCTGTTGTTTAAATCAGACTGTAATAGTTCAGAAAGATGTGTTGCTTTCCTCAGAACAGCTTTCCATTTAAAAATAAAAACTGGGTTTTTTTCCGTACATTTGTAGTCAGAACTGGGTTGCTTTCCAGTACAGGTTTCTACAATGATTATGGCACCAACCATTATTTTGGAGGAAAACAGTGAAGTTTTCTTTAATGGGTCTCATAGTAGGAAACCAAACAAAAGTCACAATCTAGACCATGTATAAATTAAGGACCCTGCAACATGTACAAAATGTTTATTCATGTGCTTATACACATACCATAAAAACTGTGGTAATTAGCAACACAGATGATATCCCCTCCAGTTTAAATATCGACTTTCAATCCTCTCCTGCAGCACAGTAGTGCAGGGCTGCCGACTTTCCTAGTGGAATAGTTCCAGAATGCAAGGCTCCCGAAGGTGGTCTTCTAAAGGATTTCTGTGGTTTCTGCAAGAATGAATTACTGGAATTAGCTCTGAATTAACAGACTAATTTTATACTTATAGGCTATTCAAGACAGGAACATCTAACCAACAAATAAAACATCAAAATTAAACATCACAGAATCATGGAATGGCTTGGAAGGGACCTTAAAGATCATCCAGTTCTAACCCCTCTGCCATGGGCAGGAATACTTTCTACCAGATCAGGTAGCTTACTTAAAGTATCTGCAGCATTAAGCTGTGGAATGTAAGGAATATCAAAACAATTAGATATTAAAAACTGTTTGTTCTCTTTGCCTGCTAATTTCAAAGTTTTCAAACTGTTGCTTCATGCTTTTTCAAGTCTTACAGAATTTTCATGTTTTGTAACTTGGTGTTTATCTGGATCATGCCAGATACAGACGGAAGTGGAGGATGAAAAATTCTGAATATGCATTGCATACAGAAAAAAAGAGGGATTTGAAAACTAAAACCAAACAAAACTCCAAGATTTAAATTATGTGTTTACCCTAATTAAATTGTAAGATTTGCTCTGTTAGAGTGAACATTTTTTTCAGTGATTTATGACACTAAGATTGATAAAAGTCAAAGAGCCCATATATCCCACAACTACATTAATTACATTTCATTAATTACTCCGAGTTTGTTTTAATGAGTACTTTAAGTGATATCTAACTGTCAGAACCAAATCACAAATAAAATAAGAGCAAATATATTAAAGGCCTGATTTTATTTAAGCAAGTGAAAGACTATTCCCATTAGTAACAGGATTGCATCTGTTCACAAAGCAATCTGCAAAACTAAGCTTTTGGTTTCCCAGTTTTTACATTAATGGCATGCCTTGGTTTGTGTACAAGGGGCTGTTGCATGCTCTGATTTCAGTAAGATGTTTAACACAGTCTCCTGTAGACTCATTGTCACAATGTTGGTGAGCTGTGAGCTGGACCAGTGGTCAATGAGTGAAAAATTGACTGGGCTGCAGGTCTGTAGGAGTCGTGATCAGTGGTGCCATGTCCAGCTGGCAGCCAGTAATCACTGATGTAGCATGGGAAGCAATACTGTGGATAGCACCAGAGTGGAGCAGGCCAGGATTTTATAATGTCAGACTAAATGGAAGCCCCTCCCAAATTAATTATGCCATGATTTTATGCAAAATGAAAATAACCAGTGTAGTGGTGCACCAAAGCATATGTTCAAGAAAAGAACATAACAAAATTTACAAAATTTGTATCACTAATAGTTGTCATCAGTAGCTGCAGCAAGAATGCTCTGTGTTACAGGCTGAATTTTCAGTCTTGCAGTTTGACACTTGTGCTTAAGGACAGTCAATGAGCAAGGGCCTATCTAAATCAGTTTCTGAAACTGCTACCCTGACATTGTCTTCATCAGTAGAAACCTTCCAGTTTCTACATAGCTGAGTGTGGACATTGGGAATCTTGCTTCAGCCTGTGTTGGTGTTTACCCCAGTTCACTACATGCAGTTTTACATGTGGCTTTTGACCAAAACTGCACCACTGGTTTCTTCTATGAGATTTCTTATGCAAACACCATCTGACATTGCTGAATTCCATTTCCTTTCTGCAAATACCAGAATTTTCCCATGCCTTCCTCCTATTAAAACCTCTTGCTGTCATAAATTAGCTTTTATTTCCCCCATTCCCTGGAAAGGGTGGCCAGTCTTTGGACTTCTAAGTCTACATACTGCCAGCACCATACGTGGCTGAGTGCAAGAAGTTGCAAAGAGCTGTGAAAGCAGAAAACTCTGAGACTCTGAACATCAGATATAGATGATAACAGTGGCTTCCTGGCACTGCAAAACTCCACTACATTATGGAACTATGCTCTAATCACACCTTAGCCTCACCCAGCAGTCCACATTGAATCCATGGTGCTCTGCTGTTTGCCAGTGGTGTGGTGCAACAGCATTAGATCAGCTGCGCAGTACCTCTAAAGCTGTATTATAGCTTCTTTTTCTTTGATATCACATCAAAACTGATCAGAGAATTAGCTCTAGAGCAGAGTAGGCTGTGTTCTCTGACAGTTCAGGAAAATAAGCAAAGAAACATATTTTTCTCTCTTCACAAAAATCTCTATTCCCTACCTTTTCAGTGAAAGCTGTCTGCTCTGCTGTTAGTTCACCAAGCATCTCCAAACCCTAACAAGCAAGAGGAGTCAAATGAAAGGATAAGAATTCTGCTTTTAACTAAAAATGTATGTAATTTAGGTATTTTGAAGCCTTAGCACTAATTGCTTAATCTTTTCATTCTTTTCAGTTGTGTTAAATTATTTTCAAATATAGATATAGAAAGGTAGCAAAAGGAATTAAATTAATTAGTTGGTTCTATTAGCCACAGTCCTCTAATAATAATGTAAAATGCAAATTCTGTATCTTTAGGAACTTTGCAGGGAATTTTCCTTCTTTGATGTCATAGTATAAAAAAGCATATGTCAGCATTCGCCTTCTGCAAGCACTCAAACAGGCTTTGATTCTCACAGGGTGGATCTGCAGGTCTGTTTATTCCTAACTTTCACAGTTTGTGAACATTTGAGCTTGCCAGTATACAGGAACTCTGATTTTCCCTGTTTGTTTGCTTGTTTGTTTGTTTGTTTGTTTTACTGTGAGAGGAGGGTAGATTGATGGTGTGGAGAGGAGAGGTTTGAAGAATTAATTGACTTTGAAGTGCACATTTCAGAATATCCAATGTTTAGATGCCAGAAACTTGGATCTGTACAACACTTTTCAGATGCTGATTGCATTACTCTATTTGGCTCTGACACGCATATGTTTGCAGGGGAAGTATGGACATAATTTAAAAGATATAGAGTTTCTTTTTTAGCATCAAAAATAATGTGGCCCACTACACCATGGCAGAGGCATTTCATTCAGGTGACAAAAACCCTCTAAAGATACTGCAGCTATTTAAGTTGGGACTTAGAATTCTCCTTTTTTTACTTGGCATGTAGCTGACGACTGTCAGGGATTAGAGCATGTATTCAAGGATCAACAAGGGGATAATAGCATCCTTGCTTGTTCTGAAGGTTTATTTTATTCTGAAAAAAGATCTCATTTTAAAACAATTAGCGGAGAAAATGCATCTTCTGTGAGAAAAGATCCTTAAGATTTCAGTTATGTACATAGTTGCTGACCAATAAAAATCAAATATTTTTCCCAAAGGAAGAATTCGAAAATTTCTGTCATTACAGTCACTGGTGGTAAGTCCTCATACTTTTAGTGGAAAATTATTCCTCTTAACTGGTGGTATTTATTTTTTTAAGGCGTTTGTTTCTTGGCAAGTTTAGTGTTACTAGCCTCTCTGACTCTGTTGGAGATTATTGCTCTATCTTTAGGTTAGAGCTACACTTTTTCCCCTTCTTTGCATTTTTCTTTTGTTGTTTTTAATACTGTCAAGCTGCTGATGTAATTAAGGTTTGGAAAGAAGAGAGGGTGTGGGCGCCTGAAAATGTTAAAGACAGGTTAATTCTAAACATGGCTTTGCATGTTGACATTTCCCAGTTAACAATCAGCTTCATAGTGGATTTCTCTTGAATTTTTGCCATGATATACTGCCAGCAGATGGGAGTGGTGAAAAATACTGGGAAGACCAGTGACTGCTAAAATAACACATAATAGTGGTTCTGTCATCACCTGTTGCCACAACATAGAATTCAACAAAAATGCATGCAGTAGAAGACCTTTGAATATTTTACATCATTGTGTATACAGGTCACACTCAAGAAAATAATTTATATTTTTTTATTCTATTCACAGATACTTGATAATTGATCAAGTTTTAGTTGACTTGACACCAAAAATGTGGTTCCATCTAGTATACATATAGAACTTCTTGGAAATATTAAGAAAATGCTTCCATTTCAATAAGCAGGGGATTCAGTCCTGAATATCTTAATATATAAAGCAGTGGTTTTAGGCCTCATCTTGTAGTTGAGATGAATTTTGGTATTTTAATCCTGTAGTAAGTGTTCTTAATATTGGTGGGTTGCTGGAGAAGAAAAAGAAAGATGCATCTAGTTTTTTATCTCTTTGCAGAGCTGTGTGTATTGCAATACTACTTTGCTTGAATACATGAAGTTTGAGTATATTCTTCTTAAGACACCTTTTGGAATTTGATCTTGTCTCCATTATAGGAAAAAAAAAAAAGAAAGAAAAAAAAAGAAACAATTACAACTTCAGTGGAAATTTTGAACAGCAACAAATCAAAGAACAGTTTGGGAGATTTTTTTGGTGCTGCATACTATTCAGTTTCTAGTTACCTGTGTAAAGTATGAGAAAATTGCTGAGCACTTCCTGCTAATAAGTAAAAATTTCTTAATGAAGACCCAAACCTTAAACTGGAGACATTTTTATTGACTTTGTTCAAAAGTCAGCTTGCTTTTGAAAGGAGTTTGTTTTCTTGTCAATGTGTAATGTTACAACTACTGAAACAGACAAAAACCCCAATAAAATGTATTTCAAAATCTCAGGAATATTCAAACACTGGGTGAAAATCTAAACTTTTGGATCCTAAATGCTTGCTTTTCTAAAAAAAATAAAATATTTTAGATGTGTAAAAGATTAAGAATCTCTGTTGTGAAAATGTTTTTAGTAGTCTAAATTATAGCTGTTGAAATGGGAGAAAACATTGTCTCAAATTTGCTTTTAGGTAGTATTCATTGCTAAACAGTAAAAAGAGTCTGTTTTAAGGAAATTTTTCAGTAGCTATCTGAAATGGACCTGGAACATTTGTACAACATTAGTTTACCTATAGTTTTAGTTTATAAATCTTTCCAGAGGGTAGGGAACTTAAGTTTTCATAAAAACTTTATGAAGCTTTATCAGCCACAGAGTTTGCTTCACAGCAAATGAAAAGCTCATGGATCGTTCAGTTTTTATTGCAGCAACTAGTGGAGAGTTTGAAAAAAGCTCTTCAGCTGTCTTGATGAGAATCAAAACTTTTTAGAAAGTCATTCAAATACAGATTAACAAAGAGTGCTAGAATGCCATTTTGCAAAACTAAAATGACCACAGTTTGATATGTTGAGCAGCAATTATTCAAACCTACATGTCATTATAAACTAATTCTGGAATTTTTGCTTCTTTTTTGTGGTCAGTTGTCTCATTTTCCAGGCAATGGCCATTCTATATTGAGCTTTCCCCTGATGAAAAGTTAGCTATTATTTTTGCCAAATTTCATGTATTTTCATATAAAATCACTGATTTGAAACATATGTTTATAGTCATAAGTAGTGTTTTACAGCATATATACTTTATTTTGGAGTATGTTTTGTCTACAATATTATTCATAGATATTGAACAAAAGGAAGTTTGCAAACAGGAATTACTCCTCCCTGATATTTCTGAAACATTTCTGCTCATAAAAGCAGGAAATTGAAGCCATTGAAATTTAGTGAAGAAAATGAGTGAGACCTCACCCTAGGATAGCTGGTCCCATAGTGACAGCATGCTTCCCCCCAGAGTAGAGATGCTTCAAAACACATTTTTTGCACTTCTGCTAATTTGTAATATTATTCACTTCATCAGCCATTCCAAAGCCGACAGCTTTAAGGGTCTCAAACAGTAGCTGTTCTATGTCTTGCATGTATATTTTAAACAAAAATTTAAGGGTTTTTTAATTGTTTAGATGCTTTTTTTTGTTGCTGTTGTTTTGATTCAGAAGAAAAATAAGTTTTTATTCTGCATTATGCAACTACATTACAACAATAGTATTTTAGGACCATTCCAGCTCCTGGAGTTAGGTTTGTCTTTGGGCTGTCTGTTTCTTTGACAGTTTTTGGAATGCTGGGAGTGTCCCAATCAAGGGTGATGTATTTTCAGTGTAACATGGACTAGTACATGGAAAATTACCATTATCTATATTATACATTCAGCATCAGTATGGGTATCTCTATTTGCTTTCTTCACCTGAACTGAAACTGGTATTTTCATTTCCTTAGTCATACATCTGTGTACTTTGATATGTCTTTATCTTGGTGGTAAAAAACATGAAAAAAAAATCCACATCTTGTCAATAACTGTTCAATTATTCTTAACTTTAGGAATTGTGGGACAAAAGTAAGCCAGTTAAATTGTTTTTAAGTCCCCTAATTTTATTTATTCATGTATGTTTCTCCTTTAGTTATATATGGAAATGGATTTGACTCCTGGTTGAAATCAAATCTTCTAAATGACAGAGGAAAGATGCATGCCTTTGTAATAAATGGTTAATAAGTCTGTCAGCTATGCACTGGGTCAAGCACTAAGTACAGTGCATGTACACCATGTACTAGAAAAGAACTTTGCAAGAGTAAGGTTGAGGTGAAACAGTCATCCCTCAAGCTTCCTAGTCTTGGGGAGAAAGTTATTCCTGTATGCTGCTCATAGTAGAGTCTTTTCTTGAAGAATGGAATTCCAGCCACACCTGCTAGCTAATGTACATTCACTGAGGCAGGTTGTTTGGTTGCTTATGTACCTCACCACAAATTCCTTGGAAGGCGTGCTAACTTCTTTGGAGATCTGATTAACTAAAACTTTCCTAGGGAAGCCTGAACGGTTGGAATTTTGACAAAAACTTATGAAGATTATAAATTGTTTTTACATACAGAGAAAGATAAAAAGGGATAGTTTAGACAACTTAATATATATTTTATATATTTTTTTATTTTGTTAACTAATCTTTTGTGTATGAATCTAACACAAAACCCAGGTAATTTGAAGACGCCCAACTCAGCGGGTTAATACAATGCCACGTGTGACCAAGTACCAATAAATTTAGTCATTTAGCATACATTCCAGCTGCTGTGTTAAACAGTTTCTTTTATTCCATAAGAGCCTTAGTTTGATGATACAAGCTTTCAGTGCACCCTGACTGCAAGGCTGTAATGTACACGAACTGCTTATTGATCCTGCAGCAGCAACAGGACTTTCAAAATCCTGGATATCGGTGTGCATTCTGTGCAAAGTAGAGGTGAAAAAGGAAAGGGGGGCAGGTATGTGACTTCCTTTGTGTCCTAGCCAAAGAGGCTTGGCTTTCCATTCTCTGTAGGATTCCTTGTTGTGTCAAATTTATTCACTGCAATGTTGAGGACTACACAGAGAACCATAAATACCTAAGCTAAGTTCGTTTTGATGCTCCAAATACTGAGCAATTTGTAGCTTTTGCAGATAAATCTAAAATACTAATTCCTCATGTAGTGTTTCTATAATGAGACAAAATATTTTTTCAAAGATCTGTATCTCATATTTTAAATTTGTATTTTGTTGAAACTCTTGTAATGGTAGAGTCCTTAAGGACAGGTCAGAAGGCTTATACACTGCTGAATGTGTGACAAAGAGGCCATAAAGAATCTGGTCAGATGTAGCTAATTAAAGGTAAATGAAGGACAGCTGCTTTTTATGTTGCCAGCACATCTTTGATCTGCTCTACCCCTCAGACCTCTGTGGGCAAGGTAGTTAAATACAAACTAGGAGGCCTATTTTAAAGACATTAAAACCCTCCAGGGCAATCGAGTGACAGTCCAAGCAGCCATAAGCTGTTTGCTTTATTCATTAGAGAACTTTAAATGTGTCAAGAAATAAAATAATGTCCGTGCTCTTAGATCAGCATTAGCAATGAAGATTACAACAGCTCTGGGACATATGAATGGGCAAACTTCTTATGAAAACAAGTTTACTGAGAAGCATTTTACTATAGCAGCAACGAAAATATCACTTACACATTTTTGTTGCAGGAATATTAATTCAATATGCATTGAAATATCTGAAGCTCTAGTGACACAAACATCATGTAACCCAGCGCTGACCTCAGTGGTCTCTTCAGTCATGGTTTAAAAAACTTCCATTTCAGACACACATGAAGGAAAAATATGTCATATCTGAGTGACATAATAGCCTGTAATACTTGCTGAAAAATTTATGGAGAATTTGCACAATATATAGCCTTTCACTTGTGTCTAGAGACTCAGATACTGAAGTTTGTAAACTGCAAGTGTTTATTTTATAACACAAAGTTTTAATGCTAATATAGCGTCAGAAAGACTAACTAAAGAAAAAAAATCAGTTTGCTATATAAACAGCTCTTTATTGCTAGTCGTTTTGGAAAAAGCAACTTTGCACAGAGGTATTTGTGAATCCAACTCAGTGTATTTTTTGAGAATTGTTTGATATCTTAATGTTTTTATTACTTTTTAAAAATAAGAATTTAAATACCTTTGATATTCTAAACGGTGCATTATGTTGATCTATGCTATATTGCCTGAATAAAATGCAAGAACTTGAAGAAAATATTTGGGTTTTTTTAATGTTGCATGCTGTGTTTTGCTCCATTATATTTTGTGTCAGTACCTAAATGCCATCTTGTTTGACTGCATGATCAATCCCTCCATGCTATTTAGCTTCAGTGGAACAGCTTTGGTATTTAAAATCAGGTAAATGTGTGAAAAGTCTAGAATTCTAAAACTGTGCTTTTGAATATGTCATAAATGCAAATTTTTTGGGTCTTCCCATACAAAGAATATTTCTATGTAGCATTTTGCCTCAGAAAGGCTCTGTGTAAGAACTGCATCCCTGTGAAAATAGTATATGCTATTGGAATCTGGAATAACCTTTCTTCCAAAGACATGTAGCTCTAGTAGAAGATTCTTTGTTATGAGCCACTGATTTTTGCTGGCTGATTTGACAATTCCTTCTAGTCTTACTACAAATGTATTCAACTGTGCATAATTTAAAATTAACTTGATCCTCCAAATCGTTACAGATTTCTCTAACGGCAGATACTTAAGTATCAGTCAAGCCATAGGAATGAGGTTGATCAAGTTGGTGGGTCTCTGAAACAATGACTTAATTTTTTTCATTTTAAAGTATGCAGCAAATAAATCAAATTAAACTGGAAGATGGCCTTTGTTTTTACTCAGTACTTGGAGAACATAAATGAGCATTGAGCAGTTTAAGTGAAGCATGTTAAGAGATTCATAGAGCTGTATTCTAGGCAACTGTAGATATAAAGATGTGGTTGTTGCAGGCAGCATAAGCATAATTTCCTGATTTGACTGATTGTGTCTTGAATGTTGTAGAAAGCAAACAATTAATAAATTTGTGCTAAATTTACAGAAGTTTACATAAATGCTTGAACATTAAAGTTAGATTTTTTTTTACCCCAGAGAAAATAAATACATTAATAAAATAATGAAGAATTCTTCTAAATGTGAGTTAGGTAGACATTGTTGATTGAGAGCCCATGATTTTGATGAGCATATTTACAACTATCCCACTCACATTGAATCAACATGTATCAGCTTGGCTGTGTGTTGGACTGAAAAAATGTCTATGCTATGGTAGAACTACTGTGAAAGGGAATTATGATTGCTTGATAGGACCATTTGTCAATCTAAAAATCCAATAAATATAAGTCAGAAAAAAGGAAGAAAATATAAGAACAATTTCAGGGAGGGGGGTATTTTTTTCATTTTTCCAACCAAGTCCCTGAGGCAAGAAAAATGCTTTCTCAATATGTGTCTATTTGACAAATGTTGGATTTCAAATATTGTTTTATCATTACTATAATAACCTCAGTATTTGTATATGCATGTATTATCTCAAGGTGGAATTTGCCCTTCCAGAGGTATACAGCTTTGTGCACTTGTGCCCAGGTATAGATTACAATTTAGGTTTGAGTATCTTTTATTCAGAGCATGACTATTTAAGATCCATACCGTTTTCTATCTTTATTCACTTAATTGCTGTAACGCAATTTTCAAGCACTGCAAAAATAATAGACTACAATTACATTTGTTTTCTATTTGCAATAGAACTGAAAAATTTCTCATCTGGTAATAATGTTCTCTTTAGCTGGGCAGGCAGCAGTGGAATGCAGTGGATACTAGGTAAGAATTGTGAGCACTAAAGATGAGAAGTTTAAACTTTCTGATGTGCGCATTGAGCATCAGCATGTTTCTAGCTAGGTCTGTGTATTGGGACTTGGAGGCTGATTGGGGTTATGGCTGAGCAGCAGCTGGTCTAGACAAAATGCTGCCTGACACACTCATTTCTGCCTCCTGTCTTCTACACATCTAAGATGTCATTCTCCTGCCCTTGAGGAATCTTTACTTGAAACCTTGAATATTAAGGTGTTTGTTGCTATACCATAGAACCAAGGAACCATTACTACTCTTTCAACACAAGCTGAATTGCTTTCGTGGGGAGAGCTTCAAGAGCACTTTCAGCACAAACAGTATAGCCCAACCAACAAACATTTCCATCTGCTGCTGAAGTCCAGGGTGTTTTGGTTTTCTTTTTTTGAAAGCCTGATAATCACTGTTCCAAACCCTGGTTTTGGGGACAGCAATTCCCGATAGACATACTACACTGACAGGTTGCATCTGTTAAGGAGCGCTGTTACCTAACAGAAACTGAACAACGACCCACCTCCTCCTGTAGACATGCAAAAGACTTCTTCTAAAATGTGACAGTAAACCAACAGCTGCTCCTGGGATCCTTCTGTGATCAGCCAACGCATTTTCAAACACGGACATCCTTGTCTCCACCAAGGGGAAAATCATATTCAACAACTTGTTTAATTAACATGTTTTCTAGTGTATTTCCTCCGCGTAGACTAGGTCTCTGAGGAAGTGTGACTCATGAATACAGACTGCCATTATGGAGTACTTTTTGGAGTAACTTTCCATTTCTCCACATTTTCTAAGGAAAGCATTGATTTGACTCCTTACCTAAAATGTTAATTAATGTTTGTAAGGAGCTCCAGGGTACCATTAGTTAATCCCATACCATACTAAATAGGATCCTAGGCAAGAGTTAAAGTAAGCGTCTCTTTCTTAAGTGAAGACTGAGAGGTCGATCTTTCTCAGCACAGTCTGTGCATGCCCTTGTATAGTTTTCCTTGGAGCCTAGTTGACATGTACTACAATTGAGAAGGGCACAGTATGTGACTGCTTCCCTTCGAGTGAGCCTTGGCTGCCCAGTGAACATAACATTTTGTGGACTTTTCTGAGGAAGGCGTACCCTTAAAGAAGAGATAAAAGCTTTAGGTGTCTGTGAAGAGGAAGTCAGATAGCCAGATAGAAATTAATCAACCTGTGCAGAACTGACTGCAGGGATGCTTTTTTCCAGGCATTGATTTTTTTTTTAGTGAAATAATGCTGTTACAATCAGGAAGAGAGTCTGTGCTTCATCTTGTCAAATGGAGTGTTTTAGCCAACAGAAAAGCATATTTAAGAGGAATTTGTCATTGTTTTGATTAGGATACAAAGATCAACACGAGATTCTTTCTGTCAGACTTATATTCTCAGAAGGAAATGTATAGTACGCATAAAATATTTATGATCATTTCATACATTGTAACTATATATATGTAAAAGCCAAAATAAATATCAACTGTTCCAGCTATACAATATACAGTCCCTGATGTGTTTATTGCCACATTTTCTATGACCAGTCTCCTGTCTGTTGTGTTTCTCCAGTGACTGTGTTATTCCAGGGAAATGAGTAACACAAGGGGAGGAGGGTGCATAATGGCTTCTACTCAGTAGGGGGTTGTCTGAACTAACACATGGATCATGCTCTGCATCTCTTGAATCTGTGTTGGATCTGTGTTCGTTTATTTTGCAGAAAACACATAGAGGGTGAGCTGCTCAGGTTTCTTTGAAACAAATCAGTGTCTACCACAGGAACTTCACACTTTTCAGTTCATATCCTTGAGGATCAATGAAATACTGAAGATAAAAAGATAGGTCCTCTCCTAAGGAGTTCCAAAGCCCAAATGGTTCTGTTTTTATCTGTGTTATTTTGCAAGAACTGTTAGCTAGATTTCATTCTTTTTCTCCCTATGCAGTGAATAGATGAAGTTGGAAACCCTTGCAGATATAAGGAGAGCTATAATCCTGTGCTTCTGAAATCTCAAACTTTCACATTTTGCCTGATGGATTGTTACAATTGCAAAACATTTTAAAAAATTTAATAGTATTCTATGTATTCTATACATATTCTATATATAGTATTCTATAATCATGTATGATTAGTGAAGCAAGACTTGTGTGAATGATGGAATAGAGCAACAAAGAACAAAGAAACTCCAGATAGCCACTGGTCACCAAAATGTTTGCATTGAAGAGATGCATGAGAAGATTGCTAGTTTGAAATTTTAAGTATGAATCTTATAGAGAGAAATGTAATGTAATCCATAGTGGGAAACAATTTAAAGACAGAAGGTATTAGTTGGGAAAGGGAAAATGCTTTGTTGAAGAGGGTCAGCTTGGGGGTCAGCATTTTCTGTCATTTTATTCCCTCCATGGGCCCTGTTACTGAGCAGAATGTTTTACATAATAGAATTCTGGACTCCCTTCTTGGTTGTTGATATTCCACTTGTGTATGCTCAGAGCATGTCAATGATGACAGCTGGTTATTTCTTCAACACACAGATTTTGATTTTGTCGTGTTTTATGATTAGTATTTGGTTTTCACAGGGAATGTTTTCCCACCCAGAAGACAACAAATGTTGGACTGACCCAGTAATTGTTCTTTCCTATATTTCCTTTGGGCTCTTGTTCAGCTAGTTGGATCTGAGTTGTTATAAACATAATTAGGCCACCCTATATCACTCTGGGTTAGTTTGCATGTGACATCACCAAAGAGACCCAATGGGATGATTAAAGTATTTTTTTGGACAATGTATCTGTAACTATTTGAACCACTTTATCATGGAAATAAAGTTTGTAAACAGTAGTCTTTGCAGAATGACAAGTTAAGATATATTGCACCCTGACAGAGCTGTTTAGTAAATTAGATTTTCATAGTGCTAATTGAATTTGTCACAAAGCTGATGAACATTAGCTAAAGAAAGGGCAATATATTTTATTTTATTGAGCATATCTCAGAGTGCTTGTAATTTAGTAGGGCCACCACACTTTCTGGGCAGGCTATCAAGTAGGATGTTGTAATGATTTGCTTGACTACTATAGTAGATGGAAAAATGTGGCTTGTGTTTGTAGCTTTTCCATTAGTGCCTTGCACAGTGTGCAGTCCTTCAGTGCTCTTCAGAGAGCTGTGTCATAATCCCTGCATTTTTTGAAGAATCCAGTCTGGTGAAATCAAGCAACTATACATCGTTTAAAACCTGGTGTGTAATTATATGATGAGACAAAGAAAAGACTGAAAAAGGCAGATAACCAATAGAATCTTGAAGTTATCAAAACAGGGCTCTTGCCAAGGACCTTGGAATTCATCTGATTCAGTTGCTGGAAAAATGCCTGAATTAAAAATTATCCTACAAGGACCAAGAAAATAGAGCCAAATTCTGGCACTCTACAATTTTCTCCCAAAATGGTCATTAATGCTTCAAAAACAGAATAGGGTGAACAACCCTTGGCCCCATGCTTGGCCCCCTACTGTAGGCTCTATCTGCCAAAATAAGATGGAGTAGAAGATCAAAAATGGGGAGAGGGGGAGAAGGTTGGAAAAAGAGAGCTTAGAAAGGGAGGGTGGCTGGAAAGGGAAAAACACATAGGCTATGCCCCCTGCCAGCACTGAAATACTCAGATGCTTCTCCACTCACAAAGCACCTGTTGGCAGCTGTTGGAGTAGTTTATAGATTTTGGGACAGTTCCCTTATGTGAAATGTGATATGATCTTATTTTAGTGAAATAGAAGCAATTCTTGGACAATAATTAAAGCAACAAATATACCTGCACAGAAATAACAATGACAGCTTTTGCTTTCATTGGAAGAATTGCATTCTTTTTAAGGAATCTCATTACTACTAATTTTAATATCCTTTGGCTGGTATCACCTATGTTATCTTCCTTTAATCCGAAATTGAAAAGAAAACAAGGTTGCATGGAGTGAAAATACAGCAAAACAATGATCATAAATTATATTGTAATTATTTTTACAATAATAATATTAAAAAAATGCATTCAACCATTGTAATAAGTATAGTCTTCACAAGCTGTTTCTTCATGATGCAGTATTAAATTTAGTTACACTGAGTAAAAAGTGAGAGTGGACATTTAAGGATCCTAACAACCATGGCACAGAAATTTCAAAGATATTGTTGTTTTTATCTAGGACGTATGTGTATGTATTTTCTTGGCATTTCAAAGTGCTGTAAGATTTGTGTAGTAGTTTTTATTGTTTCTGCAGAGTGACAGATCTCTAAAATACACTTTTACAGTGGTCCTGATAAATATATATTTTTACTATTTGCTCTTTAGAATGAGGCTGATACGCCAAATTGAAAGTAGAGTAGGCAAACCTAGAAATTTAACTAGAAAGTTCTCCCAGGATTACGTATGGACTTTTCATCAGGTGTCAGGGGGCGTGGAAAAAATAATGCAGCCAGCTTTGAAGGTGCTGATGACAGGAGTATTTGGGACTTCAAGATCTCTTTTACCTTGGTGTTGGCCCCTTGAGATCCACACTCTCTTCAGGGATGTGGCAAGTTCCCGTCACGTGAATGTAGGTGCTGATGATGAGCAGTGGAGCAGGAAGGGGAAAGCCAGGGCTACATATCAGCATCAGCACAGGGCAGGATAGAACAAAGAACCAGTGAGGCTGCAACTCAGACACTCAGGAATCAGCTGTCATCTTAACATCAAGTTCACCTGAGCCACCAGTGCAGTCCTGCAGTGTCCTTAGGAATTATTCTTACATGACAAGGAAACAAGTGCCAACCTGAACTCCCTTCCTTTGCTACTCCCAGCAAGCCTTAATATATTTATTTATGATGCCAGTCAAATATTCCCACTGTTCTTAAGTCAGAAAATTGTGCAAAAGCTAAGATTAAATTGATTGCATAGCTAAAGTCCTCACTTACCCTACTCTCATGAGCAACTAACACTGTTTGCTGTTGAAAAGCCCAATGGTTTATACACATTACCGAAGAGCATGTTTAAAATATTAGGTGTATGAGAACTGTATCATCAATGATATGCATAGACTTTTACTTTGCTTTCCAAATTTCAAAAACTGTTGGAGTAAATGAAAATTACATTACTACTTGTACTATTTGTTTATTAGGCCTTTCTTTGTTATTCTTTTATAGGTCTTGTAGAAATTTGCCTGATGCATCCCCTTGATGTAGTGAAAACAAGGTAAGATCATGCTTGAACAGGTTTTGTTGACATTGGAAGATCTCCAACTTACAAGCTGTCAAAAATAAAATCCTAGAATTTCTCCCAGTAAGATAATTTGTGCCTCTAATGACATTTATATTTACTTACCTGTATTTACAGCATTTGACAGATGGAATTTGAGTAGCATGGCACATTTCTGATAAGAGGTCATCTAAAGGTGTTAAATCTGCTTATGACATGTATTTTTACTCTTGTAACGCAATGCTATGACATGAAGATGGCTAAATTCACTTAGTATATGTAATATTTGCAGTAATGTAATTGGGAAATACCATATTGCCTCCAAAATAATTTTTTGCAGATTTTTAATAAAAATAATAAGAGATGTTCCATATTCTCTTTGTAAGTGAAATAACTTCATGAATTTATATTTTTAAAATATTTTTCTCTGTCTTTATTTTGTTTTCTGAATATTTGTTCTTATATGAGTATAAATTATTAAAGGACCTCGAAAATTTGCTCCAGTTAGTTGTGTTTTTTTAATGTTGGTTACTGAAATGAATAAAAAGAATAGCTGCATTTCTAGTTTGTGGAATATCCTTTTATTTTCTATGCTGTTTAGTTTTTATATAAAATCACAAGTGTTACTGTACATGAAAAGCAAACCAGAATAGAGAAGCCCACTAGTAGAAGGGGAAAACTATTCATGCTATGTGTGTTATGCAGTGCCAATAATTACCATATACTGTTCCTGGAGCTCTATCTGGGTCACAGCCATGTGGATAGAAAAGCTTCACTAGGAGACTAATCAGCCCCAAACAAATGATGAGGAGAGCTGTGGTCTCTGGAATATGCTTGGAGTTGTCCATTATGACTTCATATTCTAGTTTCAGTTAGCCAACATGTGAGCTTTTTATGGATGCATTTTTGCTTCTGTTTAAATCACATGCGAGGTTTGCCCAAGACTTTGAGATGCAGTTTTTTGCAGGTTGCATTTTGCAGAAGGAAGTCAGCTGTCTGTGGTCATTGCCCAACACCAGGAGACAAGTGTTCAGGCTCCAGCTGCATTAACTGCTGCTGGGCTCCTGTAGGTCCTCCTCAGGGATTGGAGTTTGCTCAGGCGATCCTTCCAAATCCCTTCAAAATGTGGATGTGTTGATTCATATCTCTATATGAATGCATGGACCTGGTAGTTCTGAGGGTCCTCTCTGTCCCTCCAAGTACCAGTGAAACAATGCTATTAAAACAAGACTTTAATAAGATTGAAATTAAAGGCTCAGAAGCAACAGGGTGCAAGCAAAACAAATACAAGACCAAATTTAAAAGAAAAAAATCTGTCTTGCTCTTTTGTCAAGTGGTCCCCAAAGGATGTGCTTTAGGGACTTCATTTTGGCAGTTTGTGCTATAATTCACCTGTTGCTTTCAAGCTTTGGTTTTACTTTTCCCCATTTTTCTCTTTTTACTGAACTTGAAGTTGTGTTCTTTTGTAATAAGAACGTAGATCATTCATAATTCAGTGTAAGCCACATATCATATGTCAGAAAAGGCAGTAATTGCACATCTGTACTGGCAGTCAAGATGTGTTTTCAGTTTTCTGATAGGAACCACACAGTAGACTCTCAGAATACATGGACAGATTTCCTCATATCTCTTTGAGATTTTACTGAGCTTTACACACTTTTTGTAGTGAAAAGGTTTTTCGTGTCTGAGATCCAGAAATGTAAAGCATTAAAGAGTGTATGGGGATGTTTGTGGAGCTGCAAAAATCTTTAAAAACACAATAAAATGTAGTAAAAATTAGGAAATCCTTAAATGTGAAATGTGAATCCATAAAGAGTGGAATTTTTAAAAGAAAGAAAGAAGTAGGAAAAAAACAAAGAACGTAGCTGTGCAGAAGAAATCACATTATTGATAAAAGTAAAACCGAGGGGCTCAATCAAATAAAAAATCCATTAAACAAATTTCTTAATTTGAAGAAACTTCCACCGAGTTAAGTTTTCCACTGAGTTAGGTACAACTCTTTGCTGAAGTGGGCAGCACCCAAGCGATAATTTTTCCAGTTTGTTGATGCAGATGTTGTATTCAGAGATATTACACAGATCTTGCAGTAACTTTTCTGCAGATCTCAGCAGATGGTAGTAGTTGAAAATACTTACATTTTGAAAGCAAATGACAAAACCAAGAATAGAATACCCTTTGATCTCATCCATCATTTTGTTCTATGTTCCTAACATCATGCTTCTTCCTTTCATTTTGTAATGGTCCCAATTTACTATAGCAGATTAATTCTTTGATGGCCTTGAAAGTTCAAATGAAACATTGGTTTTAATTCTGAACTTTGGACTGGACATAGAATGTTTTGTAATCATTTTTCATTGACTTTATTCTTTTCTTGCAGTGCCTCTAAATACTGTTGTGTACTAAATCTTTCCCAACATGGTATTGATAATCCACTGCTTCCTAATCACTTCCAGCTATTACAGTTTTGGTGATTGGTTTAGGGTTTTCTCTCTTTTGGTTAGGTGAAAGGATGTATGAAAGCATGATTTCTTGCCTAGTTTTTATGGTGTTTTGGGTTTCTTACCTTTTTTCCTGGAAGTGGGTTTGGTGAAAAGAGTCCTGTGGCCATTTCAAATTATTGTAATCTCACTGATCTAAGTTACTGTTCTGAAGAAGTTTAGGGAAGATATCAGAGGCTCAGATCTAGTGGACTGGTGGCTTAGTGCTTCATTGATATTTTGTGTATGTGTATGTTTTTAATAAAAAAATGGAGAAAATAAAGTTTCTGTCAAAGATTATTTTGAAACCCTGTAAAATGGTTTGGCTCCTTTATGACATTTTGCAATATCTTTTCTGTGTTTAGCAATTTTCTATTATTCTACAGTAACAATGCTAGATTTGTTTATCTGCTCACATCAAGGGAGGAACAGTCTATAAGTACATGCTTATAAACCATAGAGAATCCAAATGCTTAATGAAGTGCTTTTTCCTAAGAGTACATCTGAAAATAATTTTATTTTTTTTCACTGCTAGAACACCAAAGATCACTACTCTAAGAAATTCGTGTGCTAGATAGATAAAGATAGCTGTGATGCATTGTTTTAGCTTTATGAATCCACCTTATTCTTTGAAATTCAGCTCTTTTCTCATTTGCAAGATGGAACTAGTGGAAAAGTTTCTGATGATATATTATTATTACAGACACAGAAAGTCTTTTTTTTTAATTAAGAGCTCTAGATGATCTTTCTTTGCTAGAGAGTGAGGGAGGAGAAAAGTATCTTGCCCTTGAATTGGGTTTGTTTACTTTGTACCTTTTTTGTGTCTTAAGCATAATGCAGGCTTTAATGCTGTTTTCATCCATGAGATTTTCAAAAGATGACAAAATTACATACTAGGTCATGACACATAGAACAAGACATTGCCATACATACTGCTTTAAGATAAAAAATAGTGAAGTACTTTTCCAAGTAGAGTTTATTCTTTGTGTCCTAGTGTCGTATGTTTTGGCTCAATCAAATTCACAAAATTCAGAACTTAATAACGTTTTATTGTTGGATAATTAGTATTTATGCAGAAGCTTACAGGTGCATACCTGGTGAGAGAAAGGGAACATTACAGGGAGCTCTATAAAGTCAAGGTAAAGCTAATTTTATCTGAGGATCCAGTCAAGAAATCCTAACTGGTAACTGGAGGATGCTACGGTGGTCTGTCTGACAGTTCCACATCATGTTCTGAGGTAATCTGAATTATCAGGGGGGTAAAAACCCAAACCTGTTTGTTTATTTCATTTCCCTAATACTGGGTTGCAGACATAAAATTAGGTTTTCAGGAGCTTCATAAATTTGAACTAAATGCACTAACAGAATTTTCCTTGCTATTACATTTTAACACCTCAAAAAATGCATGCAAGCAATGGACATATTGGAAAATTAACATTACAAGTAGAAATAAAATTTTATCTTGTATTTCCCTAGATTTACAGATTGACTCCCTTTATATGTACTTTATCTTATTCTTTATCACCAGTATTTATACCACTGAATTTTAGTGACTTCACTGTTCTTTAAAACAATTTCAAAATTGCCTTTGCAGGTATTCATACAGACTGTGAAATATATATTGGTGTAGACATAGTAATTTTGGATGTGATTTGGTATTATGTAGTTAGGAAATGGAAACCTACTGAATAATTTTTTTAACAGCTCTCTACATGGCAGAATTTAATAGAAAACACAAATTAAGGAATGTGTGACAAAGTGTTTTCAAATAATAGATTAAAAATAACAACGCATCATCAAAAACTTTAAAATGCATAACATCTGAAAAGAAAATGTGTCTGAAATTCCTGAGAACAGGAGAAATGTTATGGGAATTGGATGAATAATTTACTTCTCTATTTCATTTTAGGTGTAATTTGACTTTACTATACATTTTGAGACAAATATTTGAAAGAAAGATGGTTTCTCTCACATCACACAAATACCAATTGTCCTCCAGATCTGTGTTAACTTCAGCAGAGATGGTTGAGTTCATACTACTGGAGGAGTATTTAGAGGTGTTTACTTCTGGACAATGTATTCAAAGAGAGATGAATGTTATTGGAAATACCATCTAAAAGTATTGGGAAAAGTCTAGTGTATTGTTTTATCAGTAGAATCATTTGTCCTAACAATATAAACATATATTCAGTGTGCAGTTCTTTTAGTACTTTTCTAGTTAACTCAAATGATGGCATTTTCATTTGATTTTTTCCCTCTATATTTAAACAGTCTTTTCTATTTTTCAATATGCTCGTGCCTTGACAATGCAGTCTCGCTTTGGAATCAGTGTGCAATTTCAAAATCAAAGCATAAAGGAGACTTGGAAGATATTCTTTTGAAAGGTTTTACTTCAATTAATCAGGAGAATAAGTTATTAAGTATGGCTTGTTTTCATGGTCAACCTGTCCAACATCCCTGGCTTTTTTCTTAAAGCTGTTTCTCACCTTTGGCAGGGAGGCTGCAATCTATATTGCTCTACTCTAAGACCCCTTCACATAGTTCAGCTTTAGATCAGAATCTTCATATGGTCTGACTTTTGGTCTCAAGTGTGATCCCCAACATCAAAATATGAGGCAAATAATACACCCTAGAAACTTGGAGGAAATTTTTGTGTAGGATGGAGATTTTAAGTTTTGCTGCTATTATGAAAAAATTCTAAACCAACATCATGAATCTAAAGGCTCAAGTCTAAAAAATAGTTTAAGATCTAAGTCAAGGTTTGAAATCTGCATTACAGACCCATTTCTAGTTAGCAACTGTTCTGCTGATTTGTGTGTGTGTTTATCCATTCTGTTCCTTTGTTCCAATTCTGTCATTTTGGTCTTATTAAAGAAGTTCAGCTTACTACATGTGTTTCCGATCTCATTCCATCTGTTATTTTGCAAGAGCTACTTCCTTTATATCATTAATTCCTCTTTGATTTTTGGTCTTTTTTGTTTGAATGGGCAGAGGTGGAGCTTGTTTCTGAAAAACATTGGTTAAGGAAGAGTTCATTGTCCTAATACAATGTTACCATTTCCAAGTGGCCATAGTTCACTTGGTTTGCATCAGGCCCTGTTAAGTTCATGGTACTTGATGCCAACTGCCCTAGTTAGATTCGTAACAGTTTTAAGCAGAAAATAGTCTTCCTGTCCTGGGAAAATTATCAGGATACCAAAATATTCTGTATTGCAATGAACAGTTGAACTCTCAGAAGACTTAGAAAAACAATGAGTTATGGCCAATGAAACATCATGTAATTAATTTTGGATTTTGGAAGTTTTCACTTCCTTTTTTTTCTTTCTTTCTTTTCAATGCCTTTTAAGTAATTTTGGACTAGAAAAACAGAAGGTTTTGTTTGAAAATGTAGAGAACAACATCCATTGTCATCTAAAAGAAGTGCATAAAAAGATATTGAAACTGATAGTTTCTTGAGAAATGTTTGGGGTTTTTTTTCATTTTGAAGAAAAGAACCAAGTAAAAATAATCCCTCAGTTTAATGTCCTTATTTCATCCAAATGTCAAGGCTTTTCTCTAGGATTAGATTTCCTTCAATTATCAGTGGCCTTTGGCAGGATTTTTCACAGGGCTTGTGTGCATATTGCAGCTTATACTCTGGTTTTGGCATTTGAATTTCAGCACTGAAATACTTTGGATATTTAAGTACAGATCCAAATTTTTTATAATGAGGACTTTACAGTTTATAGTAATTTGGATGTGGATGTGATCCAATGCTCGGTAATTTGCCCTTCTTTTTCCTTCTATGTACAATCTGTTAGGAATTAATAAGGGCACATGGGCTAATAATTCCTGCTAGATATACTATTGCAATTTAAATCCTTCCCTGAATTAAAGAACAGAATTGATGTACACTGTTAAACAGATGCTCTGATTTGCCGTGCTGGTCAAAATTATTTCTGTCCCTGAGTGTTTTCTTTTATTGTTGTTGCTGTTATTCATAGGCATACCATGTGTATATTTTATAAAGAGTGTCAAGATCCTTTGGAATAAAAGGAGTTATGTAAGAGTGACTTCATCATATCCTCATGTGATGTTGTGTTATTTGTGATCAAACACCAGAACTGCTTGATGATACCCCTATTTCAAATCAGTGTAGATTTTTGGAAGATCTATATTCTTTTTAGGATTTTAAAATAATTATATCCCTTCTTTGATGGAAACTGAATTTCTGCATCATCAAATCAGACTGTTACAGATCTCTCAAGCTTTTCTTTACTTTTGATTACACATTCTGCCATCTACTCGTGAGTTTTTTCAATAAATAGAAGGTCCTTTTTTAGACTGAAATATCCCAAAATCATAATTTCTATTTGGCAGCATGGCATGATGATATCATGGTTTGGGTTACATGTTATCTATGGCATTTCACTGGATTTAGCAAAACTTCTCTCAGGTTCTTGAGTCACTTGTGAGCTGTAACAACCTAGAATTTCTAATACCCACAAAATAAACCATGTTCATCTTCAGCTCAAGATAGAACAATAATCTCTATATATCTATTAAAGAATACTTTCCTTGTTTGTGGGTTTTTTAGGGGAATATATGAAATAAAAGACAAATCCAGATGCCTAAATAATTGCTTACATACTTCAGGAGTGCACCAGAAGGAAGTGAAATGGCTCTATGTGCAAGAAGCAAGTGGTGAGACTATCACAAGGGAATTGAGAGAGGCAGTAGTGGATGGGATAAGCTTTTCAGACAAGAAATCAAGTGGACAGTCTAGCAGAGAGAGCAAAAGAAAAAGAATGCCAGAGCAAGAAGGAATGTATGATGGTTTTCTTGCATAATTTCTTGTCACATAGATATAAAAGGGATGTTTTGGGTTTCTAATAGGCTGGTGGACCAAAGCTGACTTGGAGTGGCCTTAGTTCTTCTGAAGATGCAGTATTTAATTTTATTTGAGGTTTCTGGTTTGGTGCATCTTCCCATCTGAGTGTGGTGCCAGTGATGCCAAGGTAACAGGTTTGAACCCGTATCAGCAAATCCCTTAAGAGTAGGACTTGATGACCCCTGGATCCCTTCCAACTCAGAAAATTCTATGATTCTATGAGAAGGCCTTTTATATTCCTCAAGCCCAGCTCTGCCTAGGTGCGCCCTTTCAGATGATTCCTTGAGCAGCTGATTTGGGGAGTAAATGGTAATCATGCTAGAAGACATATTGAATATTATCCATCCCACTAGTGACAATACTTTTGACTATGGACATTTGCAAGATATATGCAGTCATTTGTTCTCTCAATTTTTTGTCTGTTCTTTTATTTTTCCTCCGGTTTGGTCAATGAGCTAGAACAGTTTGTTTCAGGTGCCTTTAATGTATATTTTGTTTTCATTCTAATGACATAGCACAATATTCTTTCTATGTTTTGATTTCCAATGCTTACAAAGTTCTTATAAACATTACTGGCAACTACATGGGCAGAACTTGTAAAATGACAAGAGCCTGAGGGTTTCTCTTCTATAATCTGCATCTATATATTTACAAATTTAAAAAAATAAATGTACACAGACATATTTGATTGTACTGGTACAGCATCTTCCTTGGTAGAGGAAGTGAAATTTCATTATATTTAAGTTCTCTAGCACGGGAAAAATCTGCAGTTGATTAGTTGTGTCTGCATGATGCAGTTGCAAAAAAGTGGCGTGGACTGTGTTTTGTGATTTCACAGGCTGTACATTCTGCACTCTCAGTTTAAATCCAAGAAAGGTCTGAAATATTTACTTCCATTTGTTATTGTCTTAATTTTATGAAAATGCTTCCTTTTGTAATATGAGCCTACAAATACCCGTCTTCTAAAGAGAACAGGAAAATGTGATGGAAGAGCTCTAAAACTGTTATGGTGAAGAATTGTACCATGCCTTACAGTTATGAGAGAATAATTCCTTTGTCATTACACTGCCCAATGGGAAAAGGAAGAAAGGAAGAAAACCTAGGACTAAGTACCCTCTAAAACATACTCATTGTGCTGTTGTCTGTTTCTCTAGTTAAAAACAACTGAAGAAGTTAAAGATAGTATAGAAGCACTTGGATTTACTTTGCACAATCTCAAGATATCTACAGATAAACAGGACATTTACATTAATCAAAAGCCATGACTAAATTTTCATGACAAAAATGAAATTGTGTTTAAAACATTTTGGATATGTGGGTCAGCTGACAGATTGGAAAAATACAGCCATGTTTGTACAGAAAACACCCTGTAGTATTATAGTGTGTTATACTGTGTTAAATTCAATATATGTGTTTAATTATTTTATTTGTTTAGACTCCCACAGTCTCAGGACATGCTATTGTATTGCTGTCAAAAAAGGAATTACTATAACTTATGGTAATGTACCTTTTTTGAGTTATGGAAATTGCCTCAGTGGCTCTTACACTCTTAACAGTGAGAAAGAAATAACATTAGAAATCTTGGTGCTCAGTGCAATATGAACTATATTGTACATCACTTATAAATCTGATTTATTTATTTTGGACATAGGACATCTATTCAACTATTCATCTGCTCTTTCTTGGCAATGGGGAATAGTACCAGGACTGCTAGCATTTTATCCAGAGCTGTACTGTTTAGACCACTGCAGTAGAACCAGCACTTAAAATCCCGTTAAGATCCAGCACTTAAATTCCCATTCCCAAATGAGGTGTTACAGCCTGTGTCTGTCATGTTCTGCCACTGCTGTACTAACACTCAGAAATCTCCATCCCAGTACTGAGTTCAGCTTCCTCTCCCTTTCACTTTCCCCCACCCTCTCCTCTCTCCTTGCCTCTGTCTGTTGCTTGGTCACAAACCATACCTTTCGTCTTGTCTATTTTAAAATGTGCCCAGTGACAAGTCCCCTGTAACTCCTTTGGAATGCTCCTGCATAGCCTACTGCTTCTCACAGACAGTAGATATTTTCTAATGTTCCAATATATCCATTTTATAGTTTTATCCCTGACAACTACCTTTGCACCCTTTACTGTGCATTGCTCCCCTTTCTCTTTCTTTATTCCCTTTAGACATAGTAGATTCTTTTCATGCCCCCATTTTCTTTTTCCCAAGCCTAAATTAGTGTGAGATAATCAAAGAAGCTCTTAAAATAATCTTTTTCTCTATATTAATACTGTATTTAAAATATAATCAGTCAAAAGAAATCATGAGGGATAGAGTGGAATGAGAGCAAGAGCGGAAAGGAGAAAATGAAGGACTAGGAGGTGAGAAAGTACATGGGATTCTATTTACAAGAAAAATACATGCTGAAAATAAGTATTTAAGATGGGAATTGGGGAGTGGAAATGAACAGATGTTAGCACAGTTACTTTGTGTGGAGACAAAGAAATGGGATAGTTAAAAAATGTGTGTATTTTAAAGTAAGATTTTAAATAAGGATTAAGCAGCTGGGAAAGGTTACTTAGACTATGAGTTGGAGAGATCCATGGTGTATGTAAGATTAGTTTTAAAACAATCTCACAAAGCAGCTGGGTGAGTTATTAACAGATGTTAATGATTTGTCAGTGGTATAAAGCATTAAGATCACATTCAGGGGTAGACTGTAGTCATGTCTGATTTCTCCATGGACAAAACTTTTGCATTAGACCACTGTCATGCCTGATTTCTAATCATGGATGGAACATGCCTAAAATAATTCAAGCAAGGAGAAAGAGAGAGAAAGGGTGAGAGAGAGAGAAACAGAGA
>PYHW01010789.1:667092-725797 GCA_013186435.1 Turdus rufiventris | reverse complement strand
GGATCAACTAGATGCACTAATGATGCCATTTCCACTTACTCACTTTTCAGCCTTTGAATAAATTTTTACAGTAGAAACATTTAGACCAGTTGAATAAGAAGAACTAGGTCTTATTATTGTCTTTTTGTGCTGTTCTGACAGCTCAGAGGACATTGAGGGAGATTTTGGCACTGGAAAATCAGAAGTCCTTAGGTGGTATATGGTGTAGAGGTGAATTAATGACTCTGCTTCACCTGTTCCTCACAAACTCTTATATGGGACTAGGTAATTCTGGAAAGAAGTCAATGGTCAGAATATCTTTTACAATCCAGCTTTTTGTGGCTGCCAGTACAGACCCTTGTGACTAATAGGAATTCTGCAGCAATTAGAGCAGGGTTGTGTTATGTGTGCTGGGGCTACAACAGCTCCAGTATTCTTGGCTAGCCTGAGTGCAGTGGAAATACATATAGCAGCTTTGAAAAGCTTGGCCCACAATTCTTCCTCCCATTTGATCACATGGCTTAAGAATAATGTAAACTTGAGTCTTGGGTGACAAATCATAAAGTTATAATCATAAATGTTACAGCACAAGGCCAATTCACAGGTGCCCTTGGAAGACATAATTTATGCATTGCATGAATTTAAATTGATGTGAAAAATGTGATTCAGAAGCCTTTTGAAAGAGGTTATTTTTCTATCTAAAGAGAACTTAGCTTATGAACTCACAGATATCTTGAATCCTAGTATTTGAATGCTTCCATATTTGAAAAATAAACCAGATTTTTATCCAGAACATAGTAAAACCTAGAAAAAAGAGAAATGTGGTGAGCTAAAGTTTTGATGAGATGTATTTCAGAAAACAAAAACAAATATATTAGAAACAGATGCCTTTTAAAGATACATCAATCATAATTTTCAGTAAATTTTCAGATTCCAGAATTATGAAACTACTGCTTTGGAAGCTAGTGGGAAACTGCAGAAGTGACACAGACGAAAATGTTGTGACTTTTCATTAAATACAGCTTAAAGACTTGTATTTCATATTACTTCCATTAAAGCTAAGGCTGTGAGCAAAAATAGGGACAGTTCATTTTTTTTTCTGCTACAAAGTCATAACCTGGGGCAACATGTTGGTCAGATGGGTAAAAGAAATTTACCCTTGATTACAGTATTGTTACATCTATTCCACAAAGTCCTGTAGCTCAGAATAATCACTTAAGTAAACCCAATATTGATGGCTAATCGGGCATGACATGAATGTTTTGGAAGGTCAGGGTGATATCTGTCTGAGGCTTTAAGTAAATGACAAAATATGCAACATTTCTAATAAATGGTCAAATTTTTCACCTTTCCCTCAGTCACAAGACTGTGCAGCACCCTTCATACTCGATAGGACATTGAAATGGAGCTGAAATACTTTAGATGCTCTGTTTTGGACACATGTATGGGCTTGAGATCAAGACAGGTTTTATTAAAAATTCAATTTTGATAACTTTAAACTTTCATATTTATTGTTATTTTCTGCTAAATTAACAATTGCTTTTTAAAGTGAATTTTTTTCCCACAGCAATCCACTTTGTCAAGTTGTAATTTTCTTTAAACTTTATTTAACATATACAGTGGAGGTGTTGTAAATTCATCTTCTCTGTATGAGTGATACCCATAAAAAGGATCTCTAGGAATTGTTGGAAGGTGCTTATCTTGGTCTCTTTCTCAGGTATGATCCATAATGTGGCTTATTTCCCACTCAAGGACTTCTGACATGAGTTGGACACATATTTATGTGTTGGAGGGTTCAAAGGCAAAGAGCGTTTCATTGCAAGTTGTACAGTGGGCATATAATCAAATGCAAATTTTTTTGAATAATTTCAGCATGGTTGTATTTATTTAGATTTATCTATATTTATCTTAAAATATGGGCCCATACATCTAGAACTGAAAAACTATCTTAGAAGAAACATACTTAATAAGTACAAATAATGTGGGTGGAGGTTAATCTAACTTTTTTTTTTTTTTTTCTGTCCATGTCTTTTGTTACAGTGTACTTTCTGGTATTAAAAATTATATTTTTGGTAGTTTTCCCTCCTACACCAGTGTACTTTAGTACTTTTTGCTAAGCAAGTTATATACCAGTACTTAGGAGCAGACAATTTAATTGCACTCTCTGTTGTTAGAAATACTTCTGTAATGGAAAAGAATTGCACTGACATTTTAATATGCTGTCACTTTAAGATACTACATGAGGTGTGAACAGAGCACAGGCACTTTTAACAGGTGTCTCTAATTGTTAGTTTGTTTCTTAGAAATAGCTATAATATAAACTTTGGTGGAACATGTAGATCCAAGGTGTTTGGATCTTGAAACATCCTAACCAGGCTTTCCTTTGGTGGCTGGTGAAAACAAATTGGGTTGTGTAATTGACAATTTTTTTGTGAATAAAGCTTTTATGTTTGCTTTGAGCTGAAACTCCATCTTTTTCTTGTTATTTTTTTTCCCTTAGGAGGGATTGCAACATGGGCTTTTAGGGGGGAAAAAAAAACGTTGTTCAATGTATTCATTTATTTTAGCAAATAGGACGTTTCTATTACTTTCAGATTTTGCCAGTCTGTAACTGCAGAAATAATCATGAAAAAAGGGCGAAAGCCAGATCAATTACATTTTTTAAGAGCGTGTTTTCATTAGATCTTCCAAGTGCCTGTTATGTTCAAAGGGAGCTCAAGATTGTCTTGTTCACAGAATACTTGAAGAATCCCTTAAAAGAAGAAACAGATCTATCCACGAAAATGTCTGGATTGTTGTAAGAAGTGTGCTTACTTTAAAAAATGGCAGAAGAAGAACATCAAGCATACAGTTTTTTCAAATTTTCAGTGAGATTACTACTAGTTCCAGAAGTTGATAAAAAAAATGTATTTAAACAAAAACAAAAAACCAGAATACAGACCTGGTAACAGCAGTTAATACTGAATCTTGAAAAAGAAAAAAGCACCAGTTTTGTTACACAGGGAATGAATTATGAACATTCATCTTCTACAGAGTTTACCTAGTAAACAAGTTTTTATTATAAATAGTCATTCTTTTCTGAATTGGCAGAAAGATAAGCTACATAAGTTCTTCAAAGCTGTATACTTAAGATTTAGTGAACATTTCAAGATCAAATGTTGCACTAATTTTTAAGATACATTTAGATTGATTGCAGAAAATTATTAAAGTCTATTTACTAGTTAAGCTGTAGTTAAAGTCAAGGAATTCTGATCAATTTGCTAAGAATTGGCTCCAGCTGTGTTGGTTTCCGTCATATAGTTAAACAGAAGCTCACCATAGTTTGATCTACTTGTCCTCATTTTCATGGTCACTGAAGTAAAAGTATGATGGACGCAGCAGCAGTTGTGTGTTCCTGGAGTATTCAGGTGCTAATCCAGAGACTCAATTAAAAACTTGAAAGCCATTACGGAAATGTTTCTCTGAATTTAACATAACTTACTAGGTGTATTAATTACATATTTAAATATCTTTGAAGAAATAATGTAATACATTCTTAATTTCAAGATGCAGTTGACAGAGGGAACTCTGAATAGGCAATAACCTCATAGTCATAGCACACAGCTATGAAGTGAGAGAACAAGTTCCAATTCCTCCTTCTTCAATGGGACTTGACTTTCCCAAAACCTTCACAGATGCCTTGATCTGTGAGTTCCCAGCTCAGAAACCATCCTAGGCAAGACTGGAATATAAGTAAGCTCATTCCTCCAGCATGTTCACTTGTGCACGTGGTTCAGCTACAAACTGCATTGTAAAAAAGCAAGAACTGATTGTGTCTCTGCCAGATACTATTGTGGGTACTGTAGCCACAATACCCTGCCTCTCATTTCTTCAATAACTACAACTCCTTTTAATAAAAATAACTAGATAGAAGCACATTTTTCTCCTCACAGGAATAAAAAAAAAAATAAATATATGTGTCTAAGGGATCCATTCTTAAAATTATTTCTCTATGTGCATCTGTGCTGCAGGTGCAGAACCATGTGTACTCAAAATAGAAAATTTCTTTATTTTTTAGCACTGTCCATCTTGTATTCCTGAGCCTCCTGTCTGTGTGGCATGTGTATATGTAATATGTCCAAATGCCAGAAATTGAGCTGATACTTCAGCTGTGGCCCTCAAGAATAATTTCAGTAATTCTAGTATTCTTGAGTCTTTTAGCTGGATCTCCTTTTAGTTGAACCATAGGGAAAATGAAATCTGAATCACTTTTTCTCCTTCAAAAGTCATTGCCCCTTGGTGTGCTCAATCTGTCCTGGTAACTGCAGACACTGACTGTAGTCTTGGTGTGTTTCAGCATCTACTCCATTCAAACAGTAGAGTCCTGTTTTTCACACCATTTCATATCCCTCTTCATTGCTTAACAACTGTCAAAAGAAGAATCTCCTCCCATATTTCTGTTTAAATCTTCACTGTGCCATCCAAGGATCAGGAGTTTTTGCATGAATCTATGAAGTTACAGTTACTGCACTAGAGCTCTTTCACTGCTTTTGGTAGATTCTCAAGACAAAATCTGACATGCTTTCATAGTTCTCAGGTCAGCACGTCCATGTGGCTTTAACTTGGGATACCTCAGGATCGTCAGTGATGATCCGTGTTAATCCTAACAACTGCATTTTTCTTTTTCTTGCATCATGGTGAAATACAATTCCACCCATCTCACATGTTAGACTTACATATAATGTTCAACACTTGCACTTTCTTCCTTGGTGGTTTGGAGTCGTTTCCAGAACTATAAGAGCAGACAAATAGCAATAGTGAAATTTCTGTAGATACTGTATTTTCTTATCATTCATGTGCAGGACTGGTTACTTTGGATTTTCCTTCCCATTATAAAGCGTGTGGTTTTGTAGAGATGCAAAAGATAGTGTACTCAGAGAATGTCTACAATACATTTCAGACAAGGAATAAAAAAAATCAAAGTAATGAAAAGACTAAATTATTGTGTCAATTCACAATTTGGAAATACATTAATTACAGAGTTTGGGGAAAATTTGAAAATGGGTAATTAATTTTATTCCTTTCCTCTGTAGTCTTTCTGCAAGTGCAGGTTATATGTGCTTTAGGTCACTTCACAATAGCCTCAGACAGGTTAATATTTTAAATAAACACTCAGTGTTCACAAATTCCAACTACTGAATATATTGTATATGGTACGTTTTGAACAAAGGTCTGCTACTTCTGATGTTTATCCCTGACCTTGTTGTTAGACATATCTTTAGCATGCTATCAGTTGTTGTTATTAAGGTTTTATTTTGTCATAAATTGCTGGATATATGTACAACTAAAGGATTATTCTATTCTTTCTTCCCAATTTTTTTGAAACATTACTGATTAACTTTATGGAGGAAACATTGCAAGACTTTAAATCTTCAAGGTAACCACTGAAAGAGCTAAAATCAGCTGTGCTTAAAAGGCATGTGCATGGCAGTTGTGGGTAAATGACCTTTCTGGAATGAATTTTTATCTTTGTGATTAAGATATAAGTACCTGTTTTCTGAATCACTCTTTCTAGTACAGCTAGCTAAGCTTAACCAAAACCAGAAGAGGAAGCATCTTAAAATCAAATCCAATTACGGGCAATTCTCCCACAAGTTTCCTGGCATAATTTTAGGAGGTTTCTTTTGAAAGTCCATCCCTAGTCCATTCTATCAGTATCATACAGAGGATGATGCACCCAGAAATATTGAAAAAAAAAAATAAAAAAAAAAAAGAAAGAAAAAGGAATCGTTCCCCCCAGATTAGAGGGATATAACTAAAACAGAGATGGTCGACCTGTGCAGTGTGCATGACACATCATATGCTGTAGAGTGCATGCTGTGGTCATGGTTGCTATTGCAGGAGCTTATGTGCTCTAAATCTTCTCTTGAATAGTTTAGAAAAGATTCTGTCTCTAGGGATCTACTGACTTCTGCTGTTTCTTTGATTTGCATGAAAATCCAAGCCTTCTTAAGGGCCTTGACAGCAGTGTTAATATTTTAAAACAACAGTTTTAAGTCTCCATATAGTTGTGCTTACATGATTCAAACTTATTGATTGTGGGAGACAGGGTTTGAAAATACGCTTGTAACACTGACTGTGCTGGTTTAGGCTGGGGTACTTTTCTTCACAGTGGCTGGCATGGGTCTGTGTTCTGCATTTGTGCTGAACACAAAGGAGATAATATAGAGATGGCTTTGTTATTGCTGAGCAGGGCTTGCACAGAGTCCAGGCCTTTTCTCCTTCTTGTACTGCCATGCTTACAGGGATGCTTGTGGTGCATGGGAGGCTGGGAGGAGACACAGCCAGGGGAGGTGACCCCAACTGACCAAAGAGATATTCCAGACCATGCTCAGTATCTTAAGGGAAAAAGGAGGGAGGGGAGTTATTTGGAGTGGTGGTGTTCATCTTCCCAAGTCACCATTATGTGTGATGGGTCCCTGCTCTCCTGGAGACGGCTGAACACCTGCCTGCCATGGGAAGCAGTGAATCAATTCCTTGTTTTGCTTTGCTCAGTGTGTAGTTTTTGTTTACCCTGTTAAACTGTCTGTATCTCAACCCATGAAATTTCAAGCTTTTATCCTTCTGATTCTTTCCTATCCCACTGGTGGAGAAGTGAGCAATTGGCTGTGTGAGGTTTGCTTGCTGCCTAGGGTTAAATCAATCTAATAAAGTCTTCTGCTCAAAGATACCAACAATGACTATATTTCACAGATAAAATAATAATTAAATTAATTATCTTTGGAAAACCTAGCAGTTTAAATCCTGACTCATGTTTCATAGTCCCTTCACTTTACCTTCCTATGGTCTAATGTGCCAGTATATAAAGTCTTGCCATTTGTGTAAAATCTAATACCACATTTGTCTTTCTCTTTCCAGGTGATCTATCCTATTGTCTCAAACCAAAATTTAAAAAAAAACCAAAAAACAAAAGAAACCAGAAACCTGAAGGCAAATAAGATGAATAATACTTAAGTACTTAAAATGTATGCAAGGGTTCTGCTTTACAGCATATCTAATTCCAGCAGGCTGTACATGACTGCTAGAATTTAGGACAGATCCTGTCTCAGCCTAAAGGCAGAGCCCTTCAGTACCACTGAGGTGTCTCTCTCAGAAAGTCTTACTAGGCATGAAAGATTTGTGAGCTGGAGGATTCAGGAGCATACTCATCCCTCCCTTGAACAGGAAAATGAGATAATAGGATTCTGGAAATACCCTGTGTTTTTAAAATTGTGATTGCCACCTTTTGTAAGCTGAATAGAAACCAAGAAGTTTCTTTCCTGCCAGTTATATTAAGCATCCGTGTCTTTTTCATCCCATGTTTTGGGATGCATAACACATGATTTACAGAACTGCTGACTGCTGTAGTTGCAATTAAAACAGTGCTGCCTTCATAGCTTGAACACTGAGTGCAAACAGGCTAATAGTTTAATCAATCCATGTTAAAATTCATTAACTAAACCAGCAGTTTACTATTCATGTCAAACTCTAAACAATTGTAAATCTTGTTTTCAGAAATCAACCAGAAAAAAATGTAACACACTAAAATGAATTAGACATGGCACACCTCCCATAAGCTGTATAATAAACAGATCACAGCCCTCTAGTAATAGTTGTGATTTCTGGCATGTCACTGGAGAAGAACTCATGGGTTTTCCAAATGACCTGTGTCATAAATCACTGCATTCCCATTTACACTGAGCACATGTATCTAATTTTTCAAGTGGCTTCTGAAATCCTGATGAATGGCTTTGAAATTGATTACTGGAATGTATGAAAAGTGGTGTCACAAGTGCCCCATTGAGGAAAGGAAAAAGGGGCTAAAAAATACCCCAGTGAAATCTGAACACAAATTGTAATATGGGCTAAGTAACAAATTAATAACCACATAGGAGATAAACCTAAAACATAACCAATGTGAAATCACTCACACTTCTCTTTAAGGCAGATAAATTAATATATATTTTCAGTAGAATTAAAATAAGGTAACTGCACAAACCAAACATAAACCATAAATACTTTTTTTTTTAATTGAGGTATCAGTGTCTTGCTTGTTCAGTTTACTGTGTTTTCTCTGTGTTACTATGAAATTTTTTATCATATGGAATGCTTCATGTTAGAAAAAATTCTGGCATCCAGAAATGTATTCAAACTCATTAATGAAACACCAGAGTCACAATGAGGTACTTTTATGTATATCCTATGCACTTTCTTTATCTATGTGATCTTTGAGAGCAGATATTACGCAGCAGACTCAAAACTGAGCAAATCCCAAATTAACACTCCTTGGCTCTCTGTACCTCTCTGCAAACACCATAGACCTAGTATTCAACACAGTCTCATCTTTCAAGTGACATGTAGGAGTATACTTGATGATTCCAATTTTTATTTCCTTTGTGTAAAAGACTGCAAATTATGTTACATGCTGAAAGATAATGTGGACAATTTTTTGCTTTTGCTCACTGCTAAAGATTTATCTGTGTCAGCAGCTGGAGCAAATGGACTGAAGTTGAATGTGTTACATGATTGTAGCATGTAGATTCTGATTTGGTGTTGAAAGAAACTCCTTGGCAGATAAGTAATGAAATGAAACAGCAAACATGCCATCACCTAATAAAAACATCAGTTCATAAAAACTATTAACTACCTTTTCCCAAGACATCCCTTTTTAATTGATATATTTTAATTTGTCATAAGAAAACAAATTCACGTTATTCTAATAGCATGTGCTGACCTGTGCTTATAGAATAAGGAATTTTTTAAGGAAAATATTACCTTTTGTCTGGTCTCTATTTACAAGGTTCAAAATGACCAGCATTCATTAAACTTTATTACTGAGGTTCATGAAACTTTCTTTGGATTAGAAAAGCATAACCTTCTGTCCTGATTTAGAAGGGTGTTGCAGCTTTTCATTAACCTGGAAGCCTCCTATTTACATGGTTCACAGCCTGGTCTCAGCTCACTTGGAGGTAACAAAGGGTGTCGGGACACAAGTGCAGCAGGGGGCTCATCCTTTAGGGCTGCCATCTGAGTTTGATCAGGTCAACTGTTTCAACTCCTGCCTCATTAGACAAAATAAAATGGAGATTATGGTGTGTGGAAGGATCACATTACAGACAGAAAACTCTGCCTCCTGACACTCTCTGTTGATTTTGCATTTTGACAAAACCTTGCTCTCTGTGTTTTCTATTCTGTATTACATCAGGCCTTAAATTATTTTGAAGACAAGATCATTTGTATCCCCTGGCACTTGAGAGCTTAGCCATAGAGGAGTGAAGTAGTAAGTGAAGACACATTAGTCTCAGAGGCAGTTTACCTACTGGAGAGATGTCACTGTGCAGCAAGGGCTTAATGCTGATAGACACATTAATTCAGCTTGTCAAGCAATGCCTAGCTCTTCTTCTTTCAAAGTTCAAGTTAGCTGCGAATTTGGAAAAATCTGACACAAAAGAAGTTTGCGAGGTAAATTATTATTACCACCTGGCACATTGGATTGAGTAATTTATTTTCATTATTTACAATTAACATGCTCAGTCTATTCGGGTTGAATTCAGTCTCTGGTTTTGGTGTTTACATAAAATTGTAACATTGTTTAGAGTTTAAGTGTATCTGTTGCATTTCAGTGCCTGTTGGAGTGGAGATGGGTGTCAATCATCAAAGATTCATCTCCTAATGAGAGTCTTTGTCACCTGATTGTCCATTAAAAAGCATTTTCCTGCTGAACTCCTCTGTATGTGCCATAAATTAACAGAAATTTCTCAGCCTTTAAAAATCAGAAATTGGTTCAGCATATCAGTTTGGCCAGCTGGTAAATAGTGGCAGATCACTTATGAGGAAGACAATGACAGTTCTTAACCATCACATCAAATTATGGCAGGGTTTTTTTTGTTTTTTGGTTGGTTTTTTTTTGTTTGTTTTTTTTTAGGAAAAACAGGGTGTTAAAAGCAGGTGATGATTAGTTATCAGGTATATCTCTTCTTTCTCTTACTCCTTTTGTTAGTAGGATTTTCTTTTACTTCTTCCTCCACAGTCAATAAAAGTGAAATAGCAAAATTAGAAATAAATTTCTTGTATTTTTGTGATGATTCCATTATAAATCAAGAGCTAGACAGTACAGACAACGAGGTGCTGTCAGAACAAGAAGGTGCCCTCAGGGAAAGGGGGAAAGAGGCAACAAGTAATATGTGACAGATGTGAACATAAATTTTTTAATGCAGAGTGGAGTGTGTACAATTCTATGGTTAGAAGTTTAGCATAAAATTAAGACTTTTTATTCAAGCAATGACCAACTGAGCAATGTACACTATTATTATCTCCTATTCTCCTATATTAATTTAATATGCCTAAATTTAAAGCCATTAACTTTCAGGAAACTGTAAGCTGCAAAATCCCTAATAATGTTTCTTCAGTAACATGGGCCACATGACCACGTTTAACTTCTTCTGCAAGTTAAGCATCATCTTCAGCATCCCTATTCCTGATGCAGCCTGATTCATTTGCAGACTATCATGTATCCTTGGACTTAAGGAGGAAGAAATCTTAAAAAATAAACTTCTTGTTGCACACTTTTATTTCCATATATCTGCCTAAAGAGTAGTGTCTTTTGGAACGTCTGAAGATGAATGTTTTCACTAAGAAGTTTCACAGAACGAACTGCCACTTCCAAAAACAAATGATGGAGAGGCAGAGAATATGATTTTCATGAAGGAATTACTCACTGAAAATGATTAAAAGGACTTTTTAAAAGTATGTGTCATGAAGCATGGACATGAATCATTGCAGATTCTTGTGGCCCACATTTCATTTATGTCTGTTTACAACCTGCAAGTTCTTCTTAATTTTCTTTTAACTTTCTAGGTCTGAACATCTTTCTCCTTTTTCCAGTTCACCTTACACTAGTGCTGCTCTTTTCGACCGAATCTGTTCATTCTGGGTCTCTTTCTCTTTTTTAACAATCTGTCCCAGATTCTTCCTCTCCATTTCCACTTCACTTGCCAGCAGTTCTTTACTTGCTCTGTTTCCTTTTAACTCCTTCAGATGAAGGCATCACTTTCTTCTGTAAGCTTAATTCTTGCTGAGACAGGAAGACTCATGCCATGTCATGATATGCCTCATACATATAATGCTGAATATGGTATTTAGGAGAGCCTGTGGTAGAAAACAGTACTGCTTCAGGAAGATAAAAGTAATTGTTTAAATCAAAGCTGTGATGATTTTGGTGTGAATTGTGTGCATCCACTCAAGATCAGCACCGAATTAATGAAAAATTAAGTATTCTTGGTTAATAGTAAAAATTGGACGTAGAGGTGAGGACTGATTGTTTTTTCTCTACTCCACAGCCTTGTAGATATTTGCATCAGGAAAAGAGAAAGTCTGGCAACAAGCAATGATCTTAAGTTGACTCTCTCATCAGAGAAGCCACCCAACAAATTAAATTCCAAGATGTTAGAAATGCTTGACTGTCTTCCCAGGGCAAAGCCCACCTGAGTCTGAGTAGTCTAGTCTTCCGCACCTTCAGTTCTGGAAAAGTGTGGAGGGCTGGAATATAGGACTCGTTACACTGTCCAAGTATTCATTAAGTACAAGGGCATACTCTGCTGTCATTTTAATAGGATTTGTCCTTCATTTATAACTTTGGCCAAAGGTCTGGTCTCAGGGGATGGGGATGGTTGGATGCAGATCTGGTTCAGCTGTATGGGTAAGTTAAGATTATATGATGCTTTATATGATGCCAAGGAGACAGAGTGGCAAATTCTCAAACATTAAATGTTGTTAGCCTATATTATCAGCATCCTAACTCAACTGTATTTCTTCCTCTCCATTTAGAAAGCTAAGAGGGAAGTGCAGCAAATACTACTCTTGCCTGCTGCATACAATAAAAAAATGATACTGATATATTGCAAGAGTGCAATGGTGAAATTCCTCTTTCTCTCTTGTGGTCATACAAGAACAATAGGAGCCGTGCAGTAGGTCTGAGTCATCTGGCAAGCTGAGTGTGACTCATGGTGACATTCTGTAACTGCAGCAAGGGACAGCAGAGCTCACTGGCTTGCAGATATAGGAGCAAAGACATAAAACTGGATACTTTTCCAACATCATAAGTTCACACCTTTGGGGTCCAGGAGCAACTTGTCATGTTCTCTCAGAGAGTTTAAGGGAGGTTAGTGAGGGCTCATGCCCAGGCTGTTTTGATGAGAGGAGCAAAAGAAAGAATTGTCCACACCTTTTGCAATCCAGCAATAATAAATCTCTGAGTATTTTAGCATGGGTGATTACCATGTGATGATTAGAAATTATGTAGTGCCACAGCCTGGAGATGGTTTCTCTTGAAAAGGATCTGGCTTCAAAAGAGATGGGAGAGTAATAGGGTAAAAAAAATTGCTTTTTTTGGTCATGATTTATTGCTTTTAAAGGTGCAGAGGAGTATGTTACAAGAACCATTTCTAGGATTCTTTTTCCCTTCAGAAGGCATTGGCAGTAATATTACCATCCCTAAAATTCAAGGAATGCCATCCTAAGCTGATTTGGTCAGCAGAAGAAGGTTCAGAGTTTGGAGTTCTTTCTTGAATTTCTGTTTGTATGGTAGTGTATGAATAAAGGGTGCAGTTTGTGATGTCAGATTTTCACTTTACACTTTATGCAATTTTGCTACCATTGCATGGCAGCACAGCTCAGCAGGGGTTGTCTAGAAATTAAGCTGGTTTTTACATGTAGAAGTTTGAAGCTTTTCAAGAGAAGAAAGGATGAAAGGATCAAATACAGAAACCATCTATATTCAAATCACAGATCTTCTCACTGGCTTTGGGCACAAAATCATTGCTGAAACTTCTAGTCTATTATACACATGATAAATTGTGTTTGAGGTCTTTAGTAAATCCAGAGATTACAGTGAAGCCATGTGATTAACATTTTTTGCTTGGGTTCTTTTAGATTCTGTTGTAGATTAATACTCCCTAAATTTCCTCTGATTCTCTGTTGCATTTAATTCCATTGTGCACATTTATCTATAAAGTATCCTAGACTGCATCAGCTGATACTCTTAAATCAGATTTTATGTGCAAATGTTTCTCTGGGTCTTGGAGATATCTGACATAACAGGTCAGGTTCAGGAGGTCTGGATCCTTCAACTAAATTTAGTGAATTTAAATTTAGTAACTATTTATGCCTGGAGAAGACCTTATCTAATTTATTTTTGGTTCAGGATCATTCATAGCTCTGTGTTATATTGAAACACAGACAAAGAGTGTCATGAAGGATGAAGTTGGTTAGAAAGGGAAGTGTACACCATTTATAATAACACAAGTATTTCCTTGCTAATCCCTTGTCAGGTTCATTATCTGTAGTGCCCCAGGCAATAGTTGGCCTATCGTGAGAGTGAAATTTAACCCACAGCATGAAATTAATCCTCAAAGACTTTTGTCTATTCTTTCTAGAAATAATAAATTCAAAGTGATTTTATAAATCTCCTCTCTAACTTTATGCAGAGGTGTTAAATTAGTATCTAAACTCTATGGCATATGTCAATCTATTGATTTACATTTAGTTAGCTAACATGAAAGTGTATATCAAGCATAATAAGGAATTTGAAGGATTAGTGATATGTCTATTTTTTTCTTTCTGCAAACTTTTTTTCTTTCATAAAACAGAAAATTCTATTTCTTGTCATTACATGGAAGACAAGGGTATGTGCACGCATACAGGTATAAAACCATTCAAATTATCATATCTGCATTCCCTAGAGTTTCCAGGTTTATATATGAAATCAGGTGATGGGGAGTTTCATACCCTGGCTTCTGTTGTAAAGCTTGGTAGAAATCTAATGAGGCTTGTTTTGGCTAAACAAATGGAATTTTAGTCATTTTACAAAGTACACTTTGAATCAACTGTGTAAATGTTGTGTAAATCAGCTGAGGTTTTTCAGAAAGGAATTTCTTTTTCTTTGTATGCAAAGGTCTTTCTGAGGAGAGAAGAGTTGAAAGTAATTTTTTACTGATTGATTCAGACTCTTCAGCATTTTAAGAATATCATTCCTCACTCACAGCACTCATCTACTCCTATGGCTACTCAAAACTATTCATGTACTCCTGAGCTGCTCATTGCTGATCTTTACTCCTGAAGGCTGAGGTTTGGTGCTCACTTTGAGAATTCTTCCACTTCTGACACCAGGAAGTTGTATTTAATAAATGTTTGCAATTGGCTGTATCATCTATGTTAAACATTTTCTTCAATGTATTAATTGAAACTTCACACAGTCATAGCCCTTGGGGACAGAAACCAAGTGACAAAAAATTAAAGTCAAGTGTTTCATAGTGCACACTCCTGACCTTGGGCAGGAACTTCACAGGCTACTTAGAGGGCATTATATGAGCAGATCTGGAAACAGATTATTCTTGTGACATAAATTATAGCAGTGGTGGAGACATGAAACCATTCTCTTTGCACATATTCCTTGAAAGAAAATTAGTTCCTTAAGTCACTGTATTTTCTCTGTGTATTTTAGAGAAGCTATTTTTGTGCACACATATACTCTAGTGGTGAGAAGGAAAACAGCAATCACTAGAATATAAACAGAAGCTAAACAGAATAGTGAGCAGAGGAATATCTCAAAAAAGGACTTTGAGACATGCTAGAGATGTCACTTGATATTGGAGATGGGATGTTGTGTAAGTTTGGGAAACCTCTGAAAAGTATATGTCCTTTTGGTAGAAAGTCCTATAGAACTAATTCATAAAAAGTGAAAAGATCTTTCTTTTACATATTTTAAAGTGGCTTTTATTGTTAATGGGAGCTGATGAATTTAAGAATTATAATTTGATACAATATGGTACAGTAAATTAATACTATACATTAATTCAGATATCATTTATGTCACATTAATACTATCCATTGAATGCAGTAGTAGAGAAGGGAAATTTGCAAAATTGCAGTGCTTTTTGATAGGTTTTAGAGATGACAAGGAAGGAACAGATGCAGTGATGTGTTGCTCTTATTTTGACTAGTATCTGCGTCAATTTTTTCCATCTGCTCAATACATCACGTTTCTTCAGCACCACACTCTTTTCTATCCCACCTATTTTCATAATTTTGCTCACTCCCTATGTATCCATCACTCATTCCCCTATGATTGACTTTCACTATTTACCCTTTTCCTGGACCACAGCCTCATAGGGAAAACCTCTTGCAACAAAAGCAGCAGTGTTTGTTGAATCTGAGACTGTGGTTTCTGCTGCCAGTTCCAATGACAAGCTGGCATCTTGTGACCTCTAATAAACGACCTCTAATAAATTGGCGGGTGATACATCTCTTAGCTGTTAGGCAGGATGGCTGTCTGCATTTTCGAGAGAGTCTTCAAAAAGAAAAAGGCTAAAATCTGTCCCCTGCATGTAATAAAATTGGAGATACCTTTCCACAGACCTTTAAGGTCAGCTTTATCCTTGGAAGGGGTTCCGGCCACAAGTTGGACAAACTTTAGATTTTTAACAAGGGTAATTCCAATGCACTCTGCAAAATTTAGCTACAATAGGTCCTTCTCATACTTCAGACTGGGCACCTTTCAGTCTCCTTCATAGCAGGGAAAGTTGGTTCTTGCAAATACTTGGATCCCTACTTATGTGCACAGACTATATTGCACAAAGATTATACCCAAAATGAAGCAGCTAAACCTGTTGCTGGTATCATATCACATAGCAAAGCACTATACAGCTAGTTCTTTGAAAGAGTCATAGCATAACTTGGGAAAATGATAAATTATGCTATTCTTCTTCCAAAGAGTTGCCTTCCTCATTAGCCAGCCTATGTGCAAAGAAAAAAGAGGATGGGAGGGGATATGCCTACATGCTGAACACTTAAGGGTTTACTTATTGCACTTTTACTCAGTTTGGCATTAGAAAAGACAGAGAAAATTACCAACAAGGTCACGATCCACTCATTTTATATATAATAATATATGCAGTAATTACCTATTAATTCTGTATAAGCATGCAGAACCACTTTTTCCCAGCAGTCATTTTTCAGCGGGCCTATTTTATTTATCAGTAGGCATTCAACATTCAATAATTCAGTTAGTTTCATCTCTGAATCCACATTGCAATATGAAGACTTAAGAAAAAGTGTACATGGAAGAGGTACTAAATGTGGTAAGGAAACAGAACAGTAGTCCCTAAGAAATATTACATGGATAACATCAAACCTGCCTTTTCTTTTTTCTATGTTTCGGTCCTCAACCTCAATATCTGAGTCAGATCAGCCACGTTAGCATATTTTGCCTGCCTGCCTGGAGAAGAATGTGAACAAAATGCCTTTAAAGACTTCTGTGACTATACAAAATGAAGGCGCTGTTCTGGCTTCCCACTGGTGCTTAGTGACACCATTTGTTTTCTGAGATAGACATCACTGTAACAGAACCTGACAATACTTTCTTGATTTGAATGTTTTCATGAACTCAAAAGGAATAATTTACCATTTCTTTTCAGAAAAATAACCTTTTAATCTTTAAAAGGCACAAGGCTGCAAGAAAGCAGTAAAATCTGCGGAAAAGTGTATCCTTCAGACTACTGCACTGATTGCAGCCCACAAACGCTTTGCTGAAATCCTCTCTTTTTTCAAAAGTTACCTTGTTTTGTACCTTTAAAATTATCAGCACTTGGAAAAATCTTGTTAAATCTGAAAGAATTCCTGTTTCCCTTTAGACTTAACAATGTTTCAGATACTGATTAAAAAGGGAATTCTCCCTTTATTCCTGAAGTCGGTAAGAAATATTATGGAAAATTGTGTTAACTCTTGCAAATCCCTCTACAACTATAAAAGTACAAATGAGATCGTCCCTGCTGTTTCAGTCAGGCCTATGAACCTCAGAGCAATAGGATATTTATAAGAAAATTCCAGACATAGCAGTGGTGCCGTGATCCATATGACCCAAAGTTTCCAGTCTTTGTCTATCCTCCTGTCTTTAAGGAAAAACAGAGGGGCGTAAAATGAAAACTTGGAAGATCACAAATCATTGTTATGACTCATTACAATGAATGATTTGTGCATTACTTTCTGGAGTAGTTAGGTTGAGTTCAGGGGGGAAAAGTAATGTTCCTTTATAATTTTCACCACTTATGCCAATTTCAAGCAACTGTCTTTCCTGAAGCAACAATGATCTTTTTTCCACACCATCCTGGGTAATGACTGAGTTTTTTCAGCTGGAAGTTTGTTGTGATATAAAGGTGCAGCCTTACATGGCTGTTGTCAAGACCCTGTTAGTGCACTACAGTATTATTTTCTGTTGTTTAAAACTGGGATGCCAAGTACTTGAACTTTGGTAGTTTAAAAAATTTAATTAAAAATAAGAAAAATAAGTTCATTGCATGGGGCTATTTGATTCTGGGGGGAAAAAAAAATTATCCTGACAGTTTTGTAGCAACAACCGTGATTCCACCACAACTTTGATTATTCAAACTTCTTCTTCTGACCTCAGTGTAGCCTGCATTCTAGATTCTCCCGAGTTTTGTTTAGCATTAGTTTTTGTTGATAACTGTTAATAATACGAGTTAGAAAAATAAAAATTAATCTATTGAAGTCTGAAAATAACTGCTGTTTTTTCCGCTACATTGAATTTGTGAGAACTCATTTCCTTTATTTTTTTCTTATCTTCATACAGTGAATTAATAGGGTATATTCATAGGTGTCAAAGGTTTCTTCTTGCTTGCTAGGACAAATCTTAGTGTTACTCCAAAATTTCTTGAATGTGTTTTTATGTATCTGTGGACTCTAAAAGAACCAACAAGCTAAAATTTGAACACGCAGAAAACATTCCTTAGAGTTAAGTGAATACATTTTTGTTTTGATTTTTACAGAAGCGCACAGTTTGAATGCAGGTGCTCCAATATTTCAGTACTTTTGCTATAGGTCACCACAGCAGTGAAAGTCATAGTGCTTCAGAGGAAATTTCATCCTTTACCTGCCTTGTTGTGTCCTACTGCATGTTAAGAATTGCTGACATCACTCAGCACTGGTCCATAATGAATTTTATATGGGCTTTAATATGGGGGCACAGTTGGGTGGATAAGAGTTGAGTTTCAATCTTTAGCTCAGAATTTCCTTGTTTTCCTCATCTAAGTCTCTATGTTTTCTGTCACTTGGCCATACAATTTAATAGGAAAAAAGTAATCTTTTAATGGAAGCAGCACATGAATTGTAGATAATTTCCATGCTATGTGAATTAGCTATTAGTCATTTAAAGTGGTTTGTGCGTTAATGAGAAAGGGCATGTGAGTTAACATTTTCAAATGCAGGGCATTTAGCTGTATTTTTCATTAGAGTAAGTCTGGTTGTATCCTTTCCAGTATTTTAAAAATCTCAGCCACAATATATTAATGAAATTGTTTCCCTTTCAAATATTTTCCAGCACAAAGCTAACATTTCTTTCAGCAAGTCTCGATTTGATTTTGGCTATTCTCCTCTGAAAATGAGTTTGGATTTTTGTGTTTGATCATTTCTTTCCTTTGGGAGAAAAGATATTTTTTGTTATCTTTCTAACTTTGATCATAGGTAGTAAGGGTAATGTACATTTTGTCATGGTTTGAAAATTTTTGGTGCTAAATCGTTTTAACACCAAACAAAAAAAACCCAAAAAACCCCATTCGGCTGTGGTGGGATTGATCTCACTAAAGAACATAAAATGTTAATGAATACTGAAAAGTATTGAACAACCGACCAAAAAATCCTTCCCCTACATCTTCATGCCAGAAAGCCACAAAAAAATTCTTCTGCACTCTCAGGAGAGGTGCTGTGAGATTTCCATAATGGACACTGAAATCAAAGCTTTTTTGAGAAAACTGTATAGAAGTACTTGGCCCTTTCTATAAAAACTGTAGAAGAAGACCATTACTTTTTCCAGTGGCGTGTAGATCTTTATTACGTTTTCTGAAATTGGAAGGGTTTTAGACCAGTGCTTACTTTTGGTATTTCAAGCAGTGACCAGTAAGTGGTCATTTGAAACCTTTTTATGGCTAATCAGACACATGCTTGGTCTAACAAAGCTGTGTTGAGATTTGTTTTTGCATCTCTTTGGAGTAATGGAGAATACTCTTGCCTTTTAAAGGCAGCAAAATTACTCCTCTAACCTGGTATCACTTAACTGTAGGTGAAATGTTCATACCTACATTTAAATTTTTTAACAGCTTTAATTTGCAGAAGCTCAGTAAAGGGTCATGGATTGTAGTAATGTCACAGGGCATGAGAATTGCTTTCCAGCAAGAGGACTAGAGAGGATCTACATTTTTGTAATAGAAGATAATTTGAGGTTAAAAAATTGACTCTTTTTAGGCAGTCACATATTTCACACTGAAATCAGCCAAACCACTTTCATTTTTCCCTGAACTGAAACTGCATACGGGGGTCTTAATATAATTATCATATAATATATGATTTCTTGCGAAATGTCTTCTAGTCATTAATTTATATTCCTCATCAGTTTGTTCGTTGTTTCTCTATAAGCTGTTTTGAAGGAAAACATATAAGACTTTATTCAAAACTAATGAAAACCAGATTTCTTCTTTTGATGTATTAGGCTATGAGAGGCTATTCATACTTACAATCCTACAAATAGCTCCAGCATCTATGACAATGCAAAATTATTCCTTGTGGTGCCGTTTTGAATGATTTGTCCAGTTTAGATAAAGCTCAAAAATGTCCATAGATTTTGGAGTGTTGCTTTCAATTAGGAAATAGAGATTACAAAGATTTCAGAAATAACCATCACTGTAAAAACCAAAAACGTTCTTTTTACCATTACTGGTTTCTACAGCTTCTTTCACCAGTGTAACTAAGAGCCTCAAACACAGGAATGTGTAGACAGAAAACAGACAGTGCTTAAACTTGCCTATTGCTTTTACATCCTGGCTGATCTTGTTGTGTTAAGATCATGTGTATTGCACAATCCTTCACACAAAATACTGCATGACCTTTCAAATAGCTGTCCCTTTTATGATCACTTCTGTCATCCTATGTTGTGCTCAGAACTTGTATCTAGGCAGCCAAAGCAAAGCTTCAGTGACAGAACCGCACCTTGTACATAGCCACAGCACCAGAGCAGCCAGTGGATAGACTGGCTTGTGGATAGACTTTCACACAGAAGAACACTGGAGACATCTCTAAAGGATAATAAAAATATGTATTGTTTACATGTCCTGTGAAACAGGAATTCAAATGTTCTCCGTATTATTCGTCCCTGAAATAAAACAGAACTTGTACATTCATGAGGTTTCTCTGAGTGGTTTTTAGTGTGGAATGAAAAAGTTTTGGTTTTCACTGGTTTTGTTGTTGTTGTTTAGAACTCCCCCTCCACCCATACACAATCATTGATGGAATTAGATTATTAAATTATTTATGGTTTGGGCTTAGTTTCTGCTGAATTTCTTCCTTGGGAAAACATGAAATTATTCCTATATAAGTGCTTTGACTAGTTTCTTTTGCAATATTACCAGGGTAGATCTGCATTAAACAGTTAAATGGATTAATGTGACTGCTTCTGGTCAAGTTATTTTTTTCATTAATATTTTTTAAAACTACATGTAAAGAAAAATTTCCTTCTTATGTTATAGCTACTCCATGTTTGTTCCATGCACACAATGGAAGAATTCATGCAGAAGAAAAAAAATCAGAAGAGGTCATCAGTAGCTGGAAAATTACAGCTTTAATAGCTAAAAAATTACATAAATAAAAATATATTTACTGTACTGCATTCTTTTTCCCACTTATATTTTTGATGGAATGATGTGTTGTTTAGCTTGAATATAAAAGCAAGAGAGAGGGGAAAGTCATCTATAAAAGGAATAGGAAGTACAGGAAAGATGAAGTTGATCTTCTGATTGGTGTTCTTTTCTCTGGTTTAAGAGTCGCATTCAGAGAACTGGCTGAGAGTATCAGTGAAACTAAAGTGTCAGTGAAACCTAAGCTGTTTTGTCATGTTTAAGACTTGTATTCAATGATGCACTTCATTCAGGGAAAACATTTGTTAAAAATTTTAAGTTCAGAGTAAGCTGTGGAGGGTAAGTTATCATCAAGGCTGAAAGAGCTCTGACCAAGTCTTTTGTGAGGGTTTAGATAAATTTAGATAAACTGCTTTTAGGAGGCAACAGATGATGATCTTACAGGGTCCAGTTTGATCAGAATAGCCAATGTGTTCCATCTCCATTCTGCTCTAAATTGCTATGTCTGTTGTTGATCTGGCTGTAACTTTTGCCATGAACACGCCCTTATTCAGATGTGGGCAGTTGCTCCTTTCTCATCTGCTGGTTGTGGTTCCTCCTCTTGCCTTATTTATGTTTCGTGGCAATTTTGGAGGTATTTTTCTCAAAGTAAAAATCAGAGGACAGAACAGACCTGGATTGCAATAAGGCAGAGATTGGGTGTAAATGGACACATTTATGAGGTGCAATGTTTGATAAACACATTTTTAAATGTGAGAAATCATCCATTTCTGTTTGGCATTTTTTTTATTTTGCCATCACAGCTGATAGTTGGTGTTCTAATTGATATAAAATCAACTCTGCAGAGAAAGCTTTCAGGGTATCTTTACAGTTATTTTGATGATTAGTATTCTTTCTTTTTCTTATTAAATAGCCCAACAAATTCCTCTAAAATTCAAAGAGGTGGATAAACTTAATGAGCATCATTTATTCCAGAAAAAGATGAAATTATTTGTGATGAATTTTGAAATAATTTTTCGAAATGCTTTGCTACCTATGATTCTGGTTAATTTCTGTAAAGTAATTATGAACTGTAAGAAAATTCAACTACAAAAATCTAACTACCATAGATTTGAGACAAATCTATGGCTAGTTTGGAGAATAACTGGAATAAGTTCTGTTAGTTACCTGTTCTTTATGTTACTATTTTGTTATATTCTTATGTGCTTTTGAGAGCTAAATAACCATCATAGCAATACTGAAGCACTCAAAATAAGACCTCTGCAGTAGCAAAACTCGTATCTTTTGCTTAAAATAATTGGGCTTTTTGTGGTTTGAAAAGTAATATTCACCTCCTTAACAGCTCCTATGATTTACTGTTAAAATAAGTGGCAGAATTTTACTCTCCACTTAGTTATTATCCTATAAGTAATGTTAGCAACTCAAATAACCTGAGCCAAAAAGTGAAATAAATTATATTATTGAGGTCCATTTTCCAGTCCAAAGTTTTGCCTAAAATTTAAGCATCAGTAGATAATGCTCATAGTAACACCTGAATAAATGTTTAACTTAAGAAATCAAAATCTTTTTTAAATGTAATGCAGTTATTTTTTATAACCATGTGAACTGCTAAATAATGTATGTTTTTATAAAACTTCGGACTATAGATTTTTTATCAACATATGAGGGTGGGGTAAATACAGTTAGGAGCATCTGGAATCATGGGAATTACTGAAAGTGCAAAAAAGGTGTACAAGTTTTCAGTTTTTCAAAGACCATACATTTATTTTATAGTTGTTTTAGATGTAAAGCTGCAGAGATATTTTAATTTGTTTTGGTTTTATGCTGTGTAATTATCTTGTTTATAGCATCTATATACATCAGTTCCTAAGTTTATTGGCTTTGGTACTGCACAAAGCCCAACCATGAATGGAAATGTTAGGACCTGAATTCAAAACTGAGTAGAACATATGATAGAATCCTGCTGAGATGCACAGAGAAGGAAAAATAGAACTGAGGCTGCCGCTCCTTGGCAAGCACTGCAGCCTGGTATAAAGCTTGGTTCTCTGAGTCAGTGTTTTTCATTCCCTCTGAACTCTGTGGTTGAGAAACTAGTCAGCACTGCTGCATAAAAACATCAAGAAATTCTGGAATTTATGCATGAGGGTATAGTCTTTGCAAACCCAAGAATTTGATGAGTCTAGACTGCTCCATATCACATTGTGGTTGTCCTACATAACTGGGACTTAAATGCTCATTATGTGCTTCAATCTAGATATGAAAATACTGATTTCATCCTTTTAGATTTTAAGATTACTAAAACAATGTCAATATGAATTAGAAAGCTTTCTCCAGTCCAGATCAGTAAATAAAATGGGGAGGATTTTTAGGTAATGTTGTGGTAAACAAGCTTTAAACACTAAATACTTAGATAATATAGTAGCAGACATCCACAAGGCAACTTTAATGAGATATTCAGCAAACACGAACTAAAAAAAATAGTATATTATAGAGGGATGTGAGAGAACTTTTTTTTTTCGGAAACCATATTCATCTCTTTTTCTTCTATATATATTGATTCTATTAGAAAATATTACCTAGAGGATTTTTGCAATAGGAAAAGGGTCAGAAAAGAATTATCAGGACTGAGGATTTTATTGAACTCAGAATTCTGTCTATTAAAAAACCAACAAGGACTGTGAGGAGTTAGGCATTGGGAACAGATGCATGTGTTTGTGTAGAGCCATTGCTCCACAACATGATGGATCACTTGTTAAATGATAAGTGGTTTGGAGAACTGGTGAAAGAACTCAAGTATCTTCTACATTATGGAATTTCAGGCAGATCCCATTGAGACTTATTGATCATGACATTGATTGGGATTGTTGTAACCATAAAGGAATGTTCTCTCTCGTGCTAGTAAAGTAAGAATAATTTAAGTTTATTCATTTCACAAGTAGAAATTTTAGAACTGATTAGTGTGGGTAAGTTAAAATATTTTCATGCATTTAGATCATTGGTTTTCAGTGCCTTTTGAACAGACCCCAAAACCTCAAATAGTTTTTACATGGTTCCCACTTTTTACAACCATGTGTCTTCTGCAGGGAACAGGGAAGGACACCAATGTTTTCTTAAACATTAGGGCACTTTGGTATCTAATGAAGCTACTGCAAAGGTACTGCTCATTCAAAGGGGACATGGAAGATCAAGCCCTTTGGACTGCTGCTACAAGCCAGAAAAGGAAAATTTGTGGTCCCTCATGGCATGGGAGATGGATGTGGGAACTGCAAGGAGCCAAGGGGGCAGGCAGTAAATGCCTTGGCTGGTTCTGGGTAGGAAGAGGTAATCTGGGATGCAAAGTGCCTCCCACAGCTCTGTGAGCATTCCAGGGGTGGGAGTGCTCAGCACTGCTTCATTCTGCCCAGAAAGCCAAGAAGCAGGAAAATGACAGGGAAGAAAGTTAGCCTGATGCTCATTTTTGAAGTGATAAAGCTTGCAGTAGACACACAATGTGTTGGAGTGTCCAGTGAGTTCTGATACTCCTCAGATGCTGGTGGTGAGTAGGAGGTTCTCCATCCCAGCCCTGGAAAAGCATTCCTGCACATATGGCTGTTCAGCATGTCACTGAGGGCTGCCTGCCATCACACTTCAAAATTATCAGATCAGAAGTTAGTGTACCGATGGTATTTAGAGGGGAATTTATCTTTTTTGGTCTAGCAAAAGCTAAAAGGATACAAGGCAGTCATCCAACTTTCAAAAATGCATGAAATTCAGTGGTTTTATAGTGCTTTTAGAAAGGAGGAGATTTGAAGCAGAGAAAGCCATTACATATCCCCCAGTTGTGTTCATTCCTCTAAACAATCATTAAAAACAGGCCAGGTTGGAGTTTTTTTAAGGGAATGCTTTAGCTCTTCTGTGTTATTAAGACTACTAATAGAGGCTGCTGCTGCTATCTCCAGGAAAGCAAACAATTTTTTTCGGCTCTTCCCTGAGCTTCTTATAATAAGTTCTGGTGATCAATTAGCTAGTTCATTAAAAAATTACACATTATTTTATTGAGGCAAGCAATTCTGAATCAAAGAACCCAATTCGCAGATCTAGGTTGAAGCACATAATTGGCATGTATTTTAGAATTGCAGTTAAAGCTATAAAATAGATTTACTAGGGAAGGAATGGATCCAAAAACCCTAAAGGAAGGAATATGTTATTTGTGTGACTCAGTGTTACAAATGGACTCATTTAACACAAAAGTCTTATCTGTATTGAAACAAATATCTGAAATAAATTTTAAGCTTCTTTGACTTATGTTTTATCCTTCATCTGATAAAACATAAATTACCTACAGGATTATTGCATTTCTCATGCCATTACTTTCATTATTGCTATCAAAGACATATTTTTATTAAATCATTTAAATTCAGTTGAGAATTTGCCAGTGTATAAGCTCTAAAATAGAATTACATAAGTATGTTCACTATGTTGTTGAGATCCACCATGACTCTGGAATTAAAGTCCCAGTTCAACAAACAGTTTTGCATGTACGATTTAGTGGGGAACCTTACACACGTGCAAGTAGGACATCAGTGAACATTTGCAGGGTGAAAAAGAGCAAAGTGCATTATTCAAAGGATGTTTGAGAAGCAGTGATGCTTTTTTGAGTTTGCAAGGAGAACAAATCTTGAAACTCGAGGAAAGGAGTTTGGTTTAAGAAAACTTTATTTTTAAATACTTGGAAAAAGTTGTTACTGGTGAGTTTTTGCAAGTTGTCTTTAAGAAAAAGAAAGACATTCTTGATTTTGAGCTCAAATGTATAAACAATCAAGTCTTAAATATATTAAAATGTGCATATAAACTCGGTTCTGTCATAATTTGGATTGCTTGATTGCCCCAATGTAAAAGCTTCTGTAGCTGATATTGCTGTTGGACTTTGTGTGATGGCATTGAGGCATTTTTTTCAACTGTTAACCTTCCCAAGGGATCTTTTCAGACAAAATTTTATGCACCAGCTCTTATTTGAGTGTAAGCCTATTGAATAGCATTCTTCTCTCTGCCAACTTGGCAGCAAGTTCTTGTGCTAATAAAAGAGGTTACCCCAGATAGAGATCCCAGATGTGCCTGAACTACTTTTATTAGGACTATGGAGGGACTCAGTGTTTCCTTCTAACTGTTTTCAAAAAAGGTGTGGGCTTGCCTTTATAATTGCCCAAAGAATTGCATCATTAGAATTTTTTTTCTCAAATGAACAAAATTTTAGAAGTGTTAGCACAGAAATACTGATGTTCAAAACAATGAATAGCTTTGACCACAATACAAATATTGATTTGACCCTACTGAATTCTGTGAAAGAGGAGAAAATTGCTGTTTAACCTTGAGTTAAAAATACCTTGGTTCATTATCTCATATAAATGAGATTCAGTATCATGATCAGAATAAGAAGCAATTGGTGTTTCCCAGAACAGCAGTATATCTGTGGCATGTGGTGTACTTGACTGTAATGTGAATTATTCCTTGAAACCATTGTGTAGAGTTATTATTGTACCTAGTGATAAAACCAGTATAGTGATTGCCTGATGTGAGGCTATTTTAGACTGGAATTTCCAACAACAATATTCTTTTTGGTTTTTAGGGCTATTTGGTAATTAGCAGTTTAAAAAGCAGTTACGTTGCTAAAAATTGTTTTAAACATCTCCATTCTATTTACTTGAATATGCCAGCTGCAGTTTTGAAACTGAAAGAAATAGATCCTCTAACTGAGATACTTAGTAAAATAATATAGTTTGTTAAACTCACTGATGCTATCCATAAATCATAACAATAAGACGTTTACAATCTTAAATCATAATCTTGATTTTCCTTTCAAAGCCACAAGCTTCATGTTAAAATTTTTATTGTTGTCAAAACGTGCATGGAGAAAATAAGGTTTCAATCAGAATAATTGCTTGCTTTTATTGTTCATCTTATTATTGAATTATGAAAAATGAATGGTGCTCTAATATCTGATCATGTCTCTGCTTGATTTGTGTTGTAATTGTGTCAAAAATAAATAAAAGAGCAACAACAGCCATAGTATTCCATTTCAAATTTTCAAAAGCAGGATTTGACTCAAACCCTCACATTAGTTTCAGTGGACTTTGGATCAGGCACAGGGTTAACAGCTTATTTTTCAAACAACTAGAAAGAGGTGTAAATGTCAAAGGTGATAGCTATACTGTGAGTTCCATAAACTACAAAAAAAGTTACTACTAAAGCTCTATTTTTCCTTGGTTTAACAGCTTCTATGAAAACAGTGTTAATAAGTATATCAGGAACAGTATATAATAATGAATCAGAGACATAAAAAAAACTTTTAAAGTCCTTTTATATAATAATTGGAAAGTTAAAAGTGACTTAAAATCCCTGACTTCTCATGCTGTGATGTAAATTGTATTTTTTTTAGGTTCCAAATTCAAAGAGGGAAAACTGATCCAACCAGTTACAAGAGCCTGGGGGACTGTTTTAGGACTATTTTCCAACGAGAAGGGTAAGAGTATATGTTTTTAAAATTGTCAATTTTATGCGACCCTTCTTAATCACCCATTTTCCAGACATTAGATCCTCTTTATATTCCACTCTTTTTTTTTTTTTTTTTTTTGCAATTGCAAGAATTTGGCAAACGTAGTCTTACATAACGAGCACAGTTTGAAAAGTCTTGATTAGTCTAAATTAGACTCACAATGCCAGTTTTGGTTATAATATGTCAGAATGCACAGCTGTACAGAGACACTGGTGCAAACCCTGCTTCAGCACCAGTGGCTTCAGGCTGGCTGCATCAGTGTATTGCTGTATCTCCACTCTTGTGTCCTGTCCTGGTGTTCTGAACTAGCTCAGGCTGTGTGTATCAAGCTCTGATGTTTAGAAGCTCTGATGAAATGGCATACCCAGTTACCTATGGCAGGTAACATTTCCAGGACTTGTGTAAGCAAAATTCCAGAGTTTTTCAGTTTGACAGAATATGGAAAAAAGAGTTATGTTCATCAGTGTCATCAGTGTACCGGCATCATAAGGTACCACTGCTCTAAGGCTGAGCTCCTCTAGGGGAGTTGGGTTCTGATCCAGAAAGGCATTTAAATATAGGCTTAATTTTATGAGCAGTCCAGTTAAAGCCAGTGAATGTAATGGGATCAATCATATGCTTAATGTTAAGCCTGTTATCCACAGGAGCTCTTTGGGAGCTAGCCTTTAATCAAGGTAACTAATTAGTAAATCCCAGCTTTGAGTAGCTGGCAGGCTTTCCATAAACTTTTTTAATACAATAGCAACCTTTTTTTTTTTCTTTTTTTTTTTTTTTTTAATCTGTATATCACAGAAACAATTTGGTTGGAAACGAACTCTTGAGATCATCGAGTCCAACCTATTGATCATGAGATCATCAACCTAAATGTTCATCAAAATGGAAATGTCCCTCTATATAGTGGAGCAGATGCTGGGTGTGGGGGCAGCATAGGTGCAGTGAGACATAGACTTCTTGCATCCACAAGCTGCACTGGAAAAACAGAGGTGAGATGAGCAGTGAAAATTAAAAATGAGACCAGTTTTGTTTCTTGCAATGAGACTTAGCTAAGCTATACCTAAGTACATCCATATGGAACCGGATGGTTTGAGATGAGAAAGTAGGGACATACAAAGAAGTTTCATTAAGGTGTTGAAAGAGGAAGTTGTCCCAGCTGCCCTTATTAGCTGTAAATTCATTTTTGTTGAGAGGTTAATGCTGTGTTTTTTCACTACAATGGACATCAAAAAGCTTAAAAGCTAAAAAGATTTCACAGAAATGATAATCTGTGGCTTTTGAGGTTTTCTGGGCTGTTTATGTTAACTTCTATTGCATTTCCAAAGAAAACTATGGAAGTATTAATATTTACAATAATGTAGAACTATTTTGAAATAGAAAACTAGATTCAATATTTAAGTCAGTGAGTATGAAAACAGTATTTATCTCATCCCAATTCACTAGTATTTTTTGTTTCTGGAGGAAGAGTCTAAATCAAGAGACACCCTCCAAGGTAATTGATTATTCATAGGTTATTTCCTATGGAATTCTTGTGCCCTGATACTAGAACTAAACCGTAGTGTTTTTTGTGTTTGTATCAAGTCATGAATTTGTGAGCAGGAAAAACAAAATGACTGCATGAAAATATTATATATTTAAATCACCATTTAGGCAGTGGATTGCACGAAATTTCTGTTGGGTAAGAGCTAATGCAGAGTTTTATTTGCCTGCTTCAAAAGCAGTCAGTACTGATCTAAGCAAAAAGCAATGAATACCTGTTTTTCTCCAGGAAGTTAGACAGAGGCAGAATTTCACATTTAAACAGACATCAATAGTAAGCACTAGGGAAAAAAATGAGATAAAAAAATCTCAGATGAACTACAATGTCAAATTTCAGATAAAAATAAGAAATCAGTTAATCCTGAACAACCTGTTTGACTCCGTGAGTCTTTCGTTCCTGTCTGTACAAGTTGTCCGGTTTTCTGGAGCATGGTGATTGTGACAACTGTGAAGGAAGTGAGGGAGGAATGTGAATTATTTTAGTTTGTGGAAACTTTAATCCTGACAACACATTCCTTGTGTGACCACAAAAATATGAAGAAGAGAGCCCCAAGAAAGGGCTTCACATTTAGATGCTAAACAAATAGAATCAGTGTATGAGGTGTTCAGGCTCAGGTGTGTAAATCTGTGACGAAGGTATAAGAAAATCATTTATGCCCCGAGTTTATTTCATATTGGCAATATGAAACACCCCTAATGGTGTGTGTCATTTTCTGAAAATACATAAATATCTAAATCTATATAGAGTTAGACATAAACTAAAGTGAAAAGAGCTAAAATAAACTAAAAAGGGTTTTAGGCATCTTTCTCCAGTACTTTGAAATTCCCCTTTGGCATCTATAATTTTATGATAAATTGACTAAAAACCCCGTAACTAAATAAAGAAACACAGTGGGAAGAGAAGTGTTACTAATGACCTGTCCCTGAAAATGTTTACATTTGGGAATATTGCTTATGCTGATTTGTACTTTCATTTTTCAGTAGTAGCAACTAAGTCAAGCCAGAATGTCAAAGCCCTCTTTAGGCAAGACACTTCATCGTGCCTTAATTTTTTGACCTTATTATGTTGAGGTTAAGTATGCAGAATTAGCCTACGAAATATTTATTTTTATGCACACATATGCAAATGTTTCATTTGCTGCTGTGGCTCTTACAGAAAATCAACTGGTATTATGTTACTGCAGTATCACTGTAGCAGTCTGGAGATTTCATCAAAAGCTTCTTCATCGCAAATAACAGCCAGAATTCTTTAACCACCCCTCTGATTTTGTCCTCATTACAATGAAAAGGACAGAGGAAATAATTGTCTAACCACTAACAGAACACTCTCCATTTCAAAGAATCAGTAAACTCCTTTGTCTTTACGAAACACTAGAAATCTTTTAATAAAACAAAGCAAAATAAAACAAACAAACAAACAAACAAAAACAAAACAAAAAAAAATCAAACAAAAAACACACACACAAAAACCAACCAACCAACCAATCAAAAAAAAAAAAAGTCCTACAAAAACTCCCTTCCCCCAAACTTTGAGTATCTCTTTAGCTGGAAATAAATTTTCTTCATGGGGAATTAAATTCTTCGAAGAAGGATCCATCCCTTGAACTCTTTTTTTGTCTTCCAAAAAAGTGGGAGCCACGAAACATAAAATTTAATTGAGACTCACTAAACGAAGACTCAGTCGAGCAGAGCATTAAAGGTCACATAACTTTCTTGTAAACGGAGGCAGAACTATTAACTTCAGGGATTTTGTGAACTTGTTTTGGGAGCATCCAGGCACTACCAGTTGCACAGGAGCTGCAGTGGTGGGAATCCTCTCAGGTGATGAGCAACCTTTGCTAGGAGCCGTGCAGTAAAGGTTCTCTGGCTTCACTTATGAGATGATGCATGAATTGACAGATCTTTGACAGTGAGGTAAACCCACCAGGAGCATATCTGTTTATTGAGGAGTGACAGCTTTATAGCCAACATAAAAATAATATGATGCTTATTGGGGAAAATCTTTGGACACAAGATTAACTGAAACCATTAATAGAGATAATATTTCATTTTCTGTAGATCCTACAAATAAGATGTTAGATTATGTTCAATGACTGATTTTTATATCATTGTGATCTTTACTGCATTTGTATTCACTTGCTTTTTTTTGATAGTGACTTAAACTGGAATTTGAAATGTAAGAAAAAACTAATGTTCTAGCTGAATGTATATGTTGTATCTATATTAAAGACACATGGTGTTGTGTCTCATATTAAGAATGGAAAATTATGCCCATCTGCATTGTCTTAATCTGCAGTTACAGCATTAAAATGATGGATGCTTTTATTTCAGTTCAGTAAACAACTTTGTTCTTATAAACTTGGATTTTCATGGGCTCATAATTTTAACAGTAAATGTTCTGGGTTATAGTTGGGTTTTTTGGGAGGCACTCAGTCAAGAAAGCTGTTAGCTTCTCATTCATTTGTTAACTTGCCTGAAATACGAAGGGCAGTAGTGTCCTGGATTCCAGTTTTATAATTCAACACTTCAATAAGTTACAGTTTTAAGTGCCTGTTAGCCTTTCTTAGCTCTAGATGGTCCTGGGAAAGTGCAAAACACAATTGTCATTAATTTGAGACTTCATTACTTTTGCTGAGCTATTTGATTATTTATGTTTAATTTGCTTTGGGAAGGAGCAATTACCTCCACATTTACACAGTCCAATAGCTTTATAATTATTCCTGTCTTGTTCTCAGCACCACCTTACCACTCTCTTTTACCTATAATTGTCTCTATGACCACACACACCTTTTTTTTAATAAGCAACACCCTGACTCATGCATTAACGGGGTTATAAAGCTGCACAAAACTTGTCAGCTATGGGTGGAGTAAGTGGGAGAACAGCCAAGACTAAGCAAGAGCTGGATGAGTGCAGAGTCATCAGCAAACATGCCAGAGCTGGAGGGCTCCTGGTTTATGTGATATCAGCGATCGTGCATCAATTAAGGAATTTGCTAGCACTCTCCTTTGTCTTGCCTGGCATGTCATGGTAACTAGTGTTTGAGAGACTGCAGCAGTGCTCTTTAGGCCTGGCTCTCCCACCTGGCTCCAGAAAACACTCTGCTGCTGCTAAATGCCAGCAGGTCAGGGAAGGAGACTGGCAGAGTTAGCAGCCATGCAGAGCAGCACCAGTCTCCAGCACTCACCACATCATCACTGACCTTTCCTGCTCCCAAATAAGGGTTGCACAAGATACAAATACTATCCTTCAATGTAGCCTTCAACAAAATGTCCAGCCAGGAAAGTGTGACATTGTCAGTCATACCAAAAATCCCTTTTCCTAGTGTGCATTTATAAAGGAGAGAATAATTTCCACTTACTGGAGGCATAAATTCTTGTGGTATCAGAAGACCAGACTTTGGGCTCTGCTTTCAGTGCTCTGAGGGAAGCAGAAGTTGTAGATTAAGACGTTATTTCCCGCACAGCTATCTCCCCACTATGCCCCACTCCTTAGTTTCTTGTTAGCACTATCAGACCAGGAGAAGCAGAAGTGAACTTGGACCCATGATGACTTGCTACACTCAAGAATTTTATTTCTTAGCAGAGACTCGCCTACACTGACAGTTTCAGAAACTGTGATCTTGCAAACTTAAATACAGGTGCCTTTTCTGCCTCCATTTCAGGAGCAGTAACTTCCACCTGAGCACTGCAGAAAGTCTGCTAGCCCTTGTACTTCAAGAGAAAAAAAAAATCTATGTGTAGATCCATCTCTCTTCCAGGCCTACTGGCCTGTCTCACAGTTACAAACTCTTAATGCTTGTACCAGGCTTGCTAAAATGAGCCTGAGGATGCTAAAAAAAAAGCACTGCACCTCCAAAATGTCAATCTGTATATGTCCTGATGCATCAACATAGTTCATAATATAATATATAACTTATTTTTCTTCTTTTCATCTGCCACGTCTAGAATTATTCTGTGGATCACATTATTCTACATGTGCATCTTCTTACCATACTATTGTGTTTATTGCTGACTTCACTAAAAACCTGTAATTTAGAGTATCAGAAATAATTCTCACATTTCTGTGTGAAATAATATAATCCAAAATGTAAAGTCTCGAGTTTTATAAAAAATTGTTGAATTGAGAATTCTAATTCAAATTATAAAGGACAATGTAGTGGCTTAAACTGGGAACCTGTGTTAAATCTGCTGGCTTTCATGAATAAAATTAATGTCTTAGGGCTGAATCTCTAAATCCTTGTTCTTCCTTTGACATCTTTAAAGAAGAAATACTCACTGTTAGAAAAGCTAGAATTCATATATTTTCAGGGGGCATGAGTTTGCAAAAATTAGATAGGGACGTAGCACCTTCTCATAGTACATCATTAAAATTATCAGCTGTTTAATCAGTACATTTATTTTTGGCCACAACACTCCTCAGCAAGAGCCCTCATGCCTGTGCAGTTTGGAAGATAGAATTCACATTGCCCTGTGGGAAATTGGTCTCACATATCTGCAGCGAGAAGAAAAACAACGCCTTAGCATAGACTAGGTGCCCCACAATCAAAGAATTCCAGAATTTTTTCTAGCTGATTAGTGAGAGTTCCTTCTTCATAGTCCATGACATACATATGCAGAGTAATAGATCTTCTTTCCCTAAAACTGTTCTTATGCCAATTACTCTCACTTTAACCCTTGGTCTACATGTACCTATGTGCAAAATCTGATCTTACTGTTATCAGTTTCATTTCATTGTCTCTATTTGATCTGGACTTGTCTCTCAAAACCATCATTTTTTATTCTTACTCTGAATGGGTGCTGAGCTGTAAAATTTAAATGATGGTACAGCCTTTAATAAAGTAATCATAAAGACTACTTTCAAGAGTAAAGGAATGCATAAAATTTGACTGACAGAATTTCCCTGATAATTTACTTTAACATATTGATTTATATTACACTCAAATAGTTTTACATCGAATATGGCCACAAAGGAGACATCTTTTGTGTATTTATATGAAGGTGATGTTCATTATGCTTTCTTTTATATACAACTAGCTCTTAATGCAGTGCCAACAATTCCAAGTGGCTGGATGCTTTTACAACACTAGTGAGTCACAAAATGAAGATGATATCTGTTATTTTAACCAATGGATCCCAAAGCACTTCACAGAAGAAGGAAGTACCATTACCTCAAACATACAGATGGGGATATTGATGTGTGCAGTGACTCAAGTAGAGTCAAGTAGATCTGGACGGAGCATGCACATGGGTGGTTCTCAGGGAGCAGCCTGGTCCTGTGTTGCTTATTTGGCCCATGGTAGCACCTTAATGGTAAAGCTCTGAGGAACGCACGTGTTGGACTCAAAATTGCATTATTTGATACAGGTTTCTAACTCAGAAGTTTTCTGAAGACTTAATCAGCAGCTCATTTTATGAAGTAATTGTCGGAGGGCACTCATGGATGCAGTGGCAGGTTTAAGCCTGAAGTTGCATATCCTGAGTGCAAGGCTACTCCCTGTTCCATGGACTGGACTGTCTCCAGAGCCAGCAGTGTTTACTGATGTTACTGTCATGAGGTTTTCATCATCTCATTCAGGAAAGAATTCTCTGCTCCTGACTGGAGGTTCCCTACCCCCATCTTCATATGTTAACACTTGAAAACATAAAAAAATGGCTTTGGAATGTGAAAAACTTTATATGTGTAGCTGTCTGAAATACACTGAAGTTATAGTGGTGAAACTAAGGGCAGCATTTGACTAATCGCATTTTTATTACGGATGGACACACATTTTACTTGCAAAATTTAATCTGGTATATATGGCAACGCAGTAAACAAGAACACTTTTAAAGAGTATCACTTCTGACAATCATGTGCTTTAAAGAAGGAACACATGCTTATTTATTTCCCATAGGAATAAAACACAATAAAATAATTAAATAAAAAATAAAACGTTAAAAGTGTCTTAGAAGTAAACGGGCCACATGTTAACTGGCATTAGTTGTTATAATTTGCTAAGGCCACTGGAGGTACACTCACATTGGATGTCTGATCTGCAATTTTTAAAGGTTCAAGTTGTATTTTTTTCAAGTATTTTCATAATCATATAGTTTTAACCTCAAGTCTCAACTGTCTCTGTTTTCTAATACTATAACATAAATAGAGCTCATTATAATGTTAGTATTTATAGCAGTAGTGCCCAGAATCAGATGACTGCATCATAAGATGCTTTTATGAAAGAAGTAAAAAGATACCTTCAGGAATTGTTTGCAGTGCATTTTAATCTATCTACTTGGAAGTTCAATGGAACAAAATTGCTTCATTCTTATTATTTTAACATTCAAGGATATTTGTCATTTTGCCGCATTAGGTTCCTGATGGCTTCAAACGTCATGTTTAAATTGATGGATGTGATAATTGTGTTTATGATAAACCTTCTATTAGGTCTAGTGTGTGGAAAACACCATACTATGCTTTATCATCAAATTCACTGAATGTGTTTCTGTTCTCTGAAAATGAAGAATATGTCTGCCAAATTTGGCAGCCCAGGAAAGCGGCCATGAATTTCTCCTGCTTCAGTAGCTGGTTCGGTGTGAAAGACTGCAGTGTTTCACAGAGGTGACATTCCCTGGTACTGAGAGCAGAGGTTTGCTCCTGATGGAGGCATTTCTGCCTGGTACTGCTCTCCTCACTTCGGGCAGGGACACGGTGCTGCCTCTGAGCTCTAAAAGCTCGGAGCTGCTGAGCTGAGAGCCACCTAGAGTCAGGGAACTGGGGAGAGCTTACAGCCTGTGCCACGAGTGTTGTCCTTCACCGTTTCCTTGGCTCCCCAGGGCTGTACAAAAATTTCAGCGAGTGAGAATCTTTCAGGCCAGGAGCCCTCAGAGTTCAGCCACAGCCAGGGCTGCATATCCCCTGAAGAAAGGTTTCAGCAATTACTGTTAAATGGCAAATTAAGCTTAAGACGTACTTTTGGATCATGCTGCTTTTTGGGGATCTGTCCCTAAAAATCTTGCTTGTTCTAAAATGATATCTATTTAGTGCCATTCAAGTCTCCAGAACTGAAAACTGTATTTAAAACAGGAGAAACTGTTCAAACCATGATGGAAATATGGGTGTGGGGGGGCTGCTATCTCTCAAATCTGAGCTGGGGCAAGGCTGTCATACCCAGTTACAGACAGATAAAAAAGTCTGAAATCTATCTGAAACCTCTTTCTTACCAAAGGAAATAGCTCTGAAATCTGATCATTGTCAGAAGTCAGCTGTAAGAATTAGCTATTTATCAGTTATGTAAATCTAGCCATTGCATTTAACGTTTCATAAACATGGTGGTGGGAGGCACCATGAGGTGCAAAATTAATTGAAGGTATGTGGTGTGTTTCTTTAAAAGTGGTTATTTACATCTCTGTAATTTGGGCTTCTGGTAGCTATTATTTGATAACCCCTTCTTTAAAATAAAAATTCCACTGTATCAAGGGAAAAAAACAGTGACCAGAGAACAGATAAATCATTTTTATGTCCTTAGAACAGCTGACTTCACACTTTTATTGCATTGTTTGAAATAGCATCTTTTCATCTGGAAGGAATCAGTTTAAAATGTGATTGTCAACACAACAAAACCAGCTTTCTGTTTAAAATGGCTGCTCGTGAAGCTTAGAACTATACTTTTGCCAGGATTTTCTTTACAGTCTTTAGTTACTAGAACCAAGAGATTTTAGATGGGATGTTCACAGGAAATACCTGGCAGACAGCATAAAATGCAAAGTAAAGCATTTTTACTTTAGTTGTAGAAAGCATGCCTGTGAAAATGAGCAACAGTGTTTTAGGTCAAAAGCATTTTTTTTTTTTTTTTCAAATAAAATTTTCTAAGCTGTAGTTTGAAAGTTTGAAGTGGGTGATAGCAAAAAATCCACATTAATTTTTTTGTGTCCTGACCTAAGTAACCAAACAACGTACACTTAGCATATTTCTTAGACTGCATCTCATACTTACTTATAATGGCACTATTATATCTCTGTCTAACCTGCATGTCTTTACTTCACTTAAATTCATTTCTTTACTGGTTACATCTGAAAACACAGCTTTGTCTCTTTTATGTCAATCCTTTTAATTACTACAGTCCACAATTTTTTATTTATATGTAACTTAGATTGTTCTTTGATTTGGACAACTAAAATTTTTACATCTGTATAAATGTGGATCAAGATTCTATGCCAAATTAAGTACTTTTTTCAGTGAGAAATATTTTCACTTCAGAAATAACTGAGCTTTACATTATATACATTTGCTCATTATTTTAACTGTAAATTACAAAGATGTACTAAGACTATGGAAAGCTATTACTATAGGTAGGATTTTTTCAGTAATCACAGTTTTCTTGTTTTCAGGGTAGGTCAACAATTTATTACTTACAATACTTTTAGTAACAACTTTGTATTATTAAAAGTGGAGGCCTCTTAATTTTTTTTTCCTAATAAATTACTTTGTTTTCTTTTTTAATGTTGGAAGTTAAAGACCATTATATGAGAAACTTCTAAAATCCATCTTTTTAGGAAGGCTGTCTGTTTGTTGAGCCATAGAGCTGCCATGGCAGCAGTAACTACTGGGTAGGCTGATCATTCATCCCTGACACCATCACCAGCCCCTCTTCTCTTTGCAATGTTCTTTACCCAAACTGAAGTCTTCCTGTATATCATGCTTCACATTTTGAAAGAAATTTAGTAATCCAGATGTTGAGAATATCCATGCTTGAACCATGGAGGAGAAAATATTCCTCTAAAACTGTGTGCCAAATCAAAATAAAAAGGCAATGTAAATAGCTATGAATATTTGACAGTTACATAGATTTTCCATGGAATGCATCTTAAATAAAACAAGATAAAATGGAATTAGCATGGAGTATGAAAATGTTTTAGAAGAGTGTGTTTCTGTGTAATGCTAACTCATAGTTCAGGGTATGTTGCATTCCGTATGACTCAGAATCGAACTGTGAAAAATAGTTTATTTTGCTTGTTATGTTATTGGCTCCTTCAAAGAAAATAAAATTCTAACTACAAATGAAGCTGGGGTTTTTCTTCATTTTCATGCTCTTTGTTTATGCAGCTTACAGCATGCTGTGGTTATTTTACCCTATAAATATCAATGCTAGCTTTAATGCAATAAAAATAGTTTTATTTAATTCCAAAGCTGTCTACATCAAGTGTAGTGTGTGTCTAACACGCTGCATCTCCTTATAGGAATGCATGCATATAAGCACGGATAAACTGCACCATTGCGTTCTGTCTATCCAGCGCAGAGAGCTGCTTTCACAGTGAGCCAGCAGGCACTTCGTGGTACATTTCTGAAGTTTTCACGCAGCACACAGGGCAATAATTCTGACTGAAGTATTGGCTTCAGTTCTGAATACAAGATCAATGCTGCAGCTTTTTTTATATAGCTTGCCTTCAGTGGTTGTCTATTTTTTGTGTATTTTAGCTCTGCCTGAACTTGCATACACACTGTTTTGTAGCTGACTGTCATACACTGAATGTTTCAAATACAGAATGATTTTTTAGGTTTTTTTTCGTTCTGACAAATGGATTTTTTCCATAATAAATAAACACCTCTGCAGCATAGGAATTAGGTAGCCAAACCCAATACATCTCTTTACTGTTCTCTGTAGGAGTTAAACTATGGCTGGAATAAATTCTCCTACGATCCTGCTGCCTCCTAATATAGGTAGGGGCTCAGATCACTTACCATTAAAATATTTACTGACTTTTAAACATTATTACATTAACAATAATGCAATCATTATTTTTAATAATAACAAAAGCATTTAATTATTTCTTACTGAAAACATTTCATTTCTTGATGAAACTCGGTTTTTTTCATAATTTTAATCCCACAGTTACTAACTTTATATCCTGACTTAAGAAATAAATTTTGATAAATGTACCTTCTTTAATTTTTAAAACCCTTCTTACAACAAATTATATATTCCATTTATATCTTAATTCAACTATTTTTCTGTATAAAATACTTCATCAAAAATGTCTTATGTATTTTAAGAGCAGATTTTCTACACCACTTTTATTAGGAATGTCATCTATCTTCTGTTGGATTTACCATTTAACATATAGGTAGTATTTATTGTTTTGATTGCCACTGTGATTTAGAAGACTAAATCTGGTCTAAATTTTGTGCATAAAAGTGAATTACTAACTAGTTAACATTTCAGTTTTTGTTTTAAAATATTCTCAGATATATATCTGTGTCTTTGAAAATGCAAAATTGTATACTTGCATAATATTTGGCTTTTCTTCTACTTATTGGTTCATAGCATATTAAAGTATTTAATCTCATTTTTTCATACTTTTTTAATTAATGGGTAATTTAATTTAAGTATCAAGTTAACTTAGGTTTTCTTTAAGAAGCATGTGAAAGGGCAAACCAAAACTTTCAGATACATTTTAAAATCTGCTCTGCAAATTAAATACGTTGTCACAATTTTGGGGAAAATAAAATATCTCTGGCCACTCATGTTAATAGTTACAAGCAATTAATAACTCCCAAAGCTGTAGTATGACAACAAGAAAAATAGCGGTGAATTTTTGTACAAATAGCGATTTTCTTTTACTTTCTTCAAAATATGATAGTTTTAGTTTTATCTAGGGTTGCATAAGAAAAAAGGGTGAAAATAATATGTTCCTGAGAACAAGTGCATTGGTTTAAAAGGTGAAAACTTGGCTAGTGAGCAATTTAATATAGGGAATGTTGCAAAATGATAGGAATCAGTGGCAAGAAAGTTTTCTCAGCATCCTGTTTGGGAAAATGCAGTTTTTAAAGCAGGTCTTTCTAAGTTACTGTGAGGGAATGCTTGGAATTTTGTCTTTCTACCGAAAAGGATTGGTTTTCCCTTGATTGTCATCAGTTTGCTAGGTTGTCCTGCTATTTAAGCTATTAAAGACTGGTGTGCTGCTTGGTCTCAGGTGATCCATAAAAAGGAATGAAGCCTTGGGAAGGTAAACCACCACCAGACTGGCTCGGTGTATCAGCCTTCCATGACGGAAGCTCTTTGTTGAGAATTGTTGGCAATTCCAGCAGTTTCCAACCGAAGATAAGAGCCAGCGTTCTCAGATAATGCCCTCGATCACACACCTGATGACAGACTCCTGCATGCAAGTTTTTTCAGGTGCTATGTTTGCTCAGTAATCCTTCAGTGCCAATCTCTTCTAAATGGTGAGCAGGTCCCGTCAGTAATGGACATCAGCCATTAGGCTTGTAATATTTGTCATAGATCAGGTTACAGCTTTGTTACTGCTGCGTGATGAATGGATGCTGTTATGCTCAAAGAAAATAAGTGCTATAAATTTAGCAGTCACTACTAAATGAGTTGTTACTTTAGGGGCCTGATTCGCATCCTTCTGAAGTCAGTAGAAACTATTCTGTTGGCTAAAGCCTTTATATCAGGCCTGCAATTTTCTTTCTTTTAAGGAACACAACCCAAGGCTGCCATTAAAATACGGTTCCTCCTTCCTTACTATACACATGTTTATACCTAAACAGTAATTTTAGGGGAACTCTTACTTTATCTATGTCTTAATGTTGATTTTCTGTGCATATGTTTGGTTTAAATATGGAGGCATATATAGAGAGAGTTGACCACAGAACTTGACAGATCACTCATGAGCAAATCAGAAATGAGACTGAAAAATTCAGATTCAAATTCATACAGTATTTCTTACAGATTTTTTCTTCAAGATCCCAGTATTCCTACAACACATTTTGACATTTGAGCTCTAATTTATGCTTTCTTTGCTTGTTGGCATTATTCTGGACACTAGTCTGAATGAAGATGGAGTTAAAAAATTATCAGGGACAATATAATCTGTCTGTGGCCGAAGTCCAAATTGTTTTTCATGCTTTTTGCAAATTTTTAGGGAAGTTCGCATTGTACCCAAAAAATTTCTAATTTCTAAAATAATTTCTGGTGATATAAAGATCCTTTTTATATTCCAGGATATAGGAACAAAGGTATACATATGAAAAGTAAGGCACAGTTATAAGGCGTAAGCCGTACAAACGTTACCCTTTGTTTGTTACCAGCCCTGTGTGGACAACAGTTTAAGCTGTGTAGGGCTATTAAAATATTGCTTTACCACATCCATAAAAGTTCTGCATAACTGTTTAGTTACTAACTACAATGTTTGTTTAGTTACTAGCTAGAATGTTTGCTATACCAACTTCAATTTTTAATGACCTGATAGATATCCTGCAACTGAGAGAGGAACTATCATCTTACCATAAGGTATATGGCAGTATGTTAAATGCTCAAATGTTTATGCTTATTTTTACCTTAAAATTGATCCTCTCAAGTTCAACCTGTAATTGCTATACAGACTTCATACTCTAGCTAGTGGCAGCATTATATGAAGATTTGTTTTTTTCCCATTGCTTTGTAAATGTTAGTGCCTGCTTTGTGCTTCCAGTGACCTAAATCAGATGTAAAAAGGAAAACAAATACATATGTACAAAAAAAATGTAGGAGAAGGGTTAATAGTAGAAATACACTGAAGCTTGTATAGCTTGGTGTGTTAATGCTGAGTCTTCCTAAATGAAATGCTTTCTTGGGGGGTATTTGGTAGAGAAGGGGTCTGGGAAGCTGTGGTAGTAAGAGGAGCAAAAAGAGAATGAAGGAATTCTGTACCAAAAGATGACACAAATGTACTCTTGTTGCTTTCTATTAGCAATAGTATTTGGTTTTCAGTAGAGAGCAAATTTGAATGCAAGCTAAAGTGTGCATATCCTTGCTCTTATTGCCTAGACTATACAAATTCTCAAAAACTCTATTAAAAAAAAAATCCCGTATCTTTGAGCAGTATATTCTGCTGCTTGCCTACTCCTCAGAACCTTCTTGATTCCTTCTGTACCAGGTATGTAGTTTCATTCAAAATGAAGCTCGCATTGCCTTTCAGAGCAGAGCATGTAAATTTGCTTCTGTCCTGCTGGGTGATCATTATATATAGTCTACAGTGCCGTAGGCTCTATATAAACATTTCACCTCTCCCACATTCATTAGTGACCTGCAAATTTACGCATTGTTTACCAAGTTCTTCTGCACTACCTTTCTAAAGTTTTTCTGGCATATTACCTGAGCCTGTTTTTAAGACAACATATTAAATTACACACTCCTTAATTTTACAGTTGCCCTAAGTTTTAAGGTATTCAGCAAGAGAAGCAGAATTTATAAACCTGTAATTCTGTCATGTAAATCATATGCATGGATTTGGCAAAAGATGTCTAACTAGCATTTCTGCAAATCCACATGGAAACTGTATAAAATTTGAATTCAGAGAAGACTGTAGAAAGTACCTATGGGTCAGTCACTATCTATTATTCTATTTTTCTTAATTTTTCTTAATTTTTTTAATTTAAAATTTTTAATTTTCATTTGTGAAATATAGATAGAGTTTTCATTGTCACAGAAAACGTTCCAGATAGCAATGGTGAAATGTGAGGATGCCTGATAGCATTCCAGCTAGCCTTGGATGTCTACATTTCCTACCTTAACTGATGCATGACCAAAGCTTCTGCTTCTGTGATTCATATGAGACCACTTTATAAACACCTGTGAATAGAAATTTTTTCACAGGAAGAAGTTAATTAAAAAGTACTTATATATGTGTAACTATAACAGAAATATCTAAGTGACACTGCTTGCCCATCACTGAAAAACAGCTGAACTAAGAATTCTGTTAGCCCTCAGGGTTTGCTACTGACTTCATATGTTTGCTTGACAGTATTTCATCAGAAAAGAAACTAAACTAAGCACCTATTTGTATTTAGCAGAACTTTGTATAACCCTTAAAACTGCGGGACAAAATGTGCTTTGTCCTTAGAGCCAAACATAAAGCTTGCTTAGCAGCCTAGAGAGACCATCATCCTACCCAGAGGACACTTAAAGAATGAAGCTGACCAGAGTGCTGCAGGGAGGAAGATGTGGTCAGAGCACCACCATGTGTGTCCACAGATCTCCAGAAAGTCCTGCCAGGACAGACCCTGGACAAGGGACCAGGGCAACATGGGGCAACTTAGAATATGGGCAAGGATGGCTTGGAAACTCTAAGAACAGCTACTGTAAAGCTATGGTATCAATTGTTTATGAATAAAGCTGATTATAAAACTGGTCCTGCACAAATGCATTTCACTTAAACCAGAACATCTGTACCAATAGTTCTTGTGCTCCAAAATCCAATGCATGGTTCCATGAACAAACTATAAGCTACTATTTTTCTAGATTGTGATTATTTTTTCAGTTGAACAAAAATTAAACTTATCTTTTTGGACCATACCAGAAAACTTGGATTTGATATAACAATAATATCATCTAAGCCTAGAGCTCTTAATGTCAGAAAGGTCGTGCAGTTGCCAGGTGGAGACAACTGGTAGGCTCAATCAATCAACTTCTAAGCATTTCCAGATCATGCCTAAAACACATCTTTGTGGTTTGGCTCTTCATGAAGTATGGTTGCATTTGCTACTTTGTTTTTTAGAAATAATGGCCTCTGAAATAAATTCTTTTTTATACAATAGCTCAAAGGGCTTGACCAGGAACTCAAGGCTCTTACTCCTTCTGAACACAGAGGAATCCAGACCAGTAGGTCCCACTTGCTGGAGTATGGTCTAACCACCATTTAAAACCCAATAAGAGGTGAGATGTTAAAGTTTCTGCAGCTGCAGTCCAGTAGCTGCTCTGCAGACTATGTCTGAGTCGTGGGGTACCCCATGCTGGGAAATGTATTCTTTGCAGCACCATCTCTGCTCATGAAAAGCAGTTCTCCCCTGCTTGTGGGAATTAGCTTGAGCCTATGGGGTTTCATCAACCTGTTTCTCACCCAGCATAGCAACACATCAGGTGCCAGGGGTTAGTTACACAGCATCCTGAATGAGACTTAGTCCTCACCTCTCTCTCTACCACCAACCTCCTTGGGAAGAAGCCTGGTCTAAACACCCTAACTTGCTTATCATTATAGTTTTGTTTCATTATTGGAAAAAAGACTTCAGACCTGTCCAGTAAGTGTGATCATGAGTGGCTAGAGTGGTCACTATAAAAGTATTAAATTTATGGGGAAAAAAAGAATATAAAAAACATTGAGCATTTATTTGTTTATTTATGCATTTTTCACTGGAAGCTAATTTTTTTATTCATTTGGTTGTAGAGTTTCATTAGGCATCCAGATTTTGAACCAGGTATTAGTACTAAAACCATGTATTGGCAGAGATGACAATATCAATTACAGAGGGATAACTGGAATTTTACCTTAAAACTACAGGGAAAAAAAAAAAAAGAAAAGAAAAAGAAAAAAGAATTGTTGATTCCTGTGGAAAGGGGAGTTATGCACCAAAGTCAAATTCTGACAGCTGGTAGCAAATAAGGACTGAGGACCAGCTTCACTTAAAAGCCGATACAATATTTATAAAACTTTCATTACATTATAAACTATGCACTAAAGCACTATATTTATTCATAATTAAATATATACTTTTTAAATAAATACAGTTAATATTGTTCTTCCTGATCTTGTTCTATAATATCATTATGTTGCCATGGCCACATTCCTCCTACTGAAGAAATGCCTATTTTACGTAAAGAGATCAGCTATCATTGCTTATGGAATTATAAGCTGCACATTCTTCTGATTAGTCATTCTTAAGACAGGGTGCTCTGAACAGAAACCTAAAGGATATCCAATAGATACAGCTTTTCATTCACATTCCTTCTAAAATACAAGAAAAAGATATTCTTTAAATATTCCTGGTAGGCTAGGAGTAAATCTCTGTAAATCTCTGAGACTTCAACAACTGGAATAGAAAGAGTCCTGAGGTTACACCTGAAACAGAATTTTAGGGAGTAACATATTGCATTACAAAATGAGTCACGAGGCCAGCTGTGTTTATATATATTGTGCAATTAAAAGTTGGTGATCTTTCTCCTGATAACAATGGGGTATGCTGTACTCTGAATTCACGAGTCACATGGACAAAAATCCACTGTTTGGCCATTATCCAAAAATGACAATGACAAGTACATAAGCAAGTGGTGATTTGTCTTGCTCAGTCTGTGGAAGAATTTTTTTTTTTTGAGCTCTATTATTTACAAAGTAATACAAATGTTGGGCAATAATCAAGCATAGAGAGCTGACTGTAGTAATATAGCATTGATGGACTGGAAACCAGATGGTCTGTCAGATAATGAAGTATTATCTGGCAAGGGATTGTTCCTGAAAGCCAACATCCTCACCTATTTAACACTCTGGAATGTCGACATATCGGTTACCACATTCACGAGGTGGTATGTGCTGTACTTTAGAAGCCATCCCTAGAAGAGGCATTTTAATTCAAAATTACTGCCTGATGAGAGGGGGGGGTGCCATTACTGTAGCACAGCTGGAGGAGTATAACACACAACAAGATGTGAACCATACATCCGAAGTCAGGTTAAAGAGGAAAACATGATAGACATCCTGATTTCTGTCTAACCAAAGCCATGGCTCATGGATGCTTAAAGCCAGCTCTGCCAGCAGAATAGGAAGTGGTATATGCTGTGCCCAGAGTCATGCCTTTTTGTGCCAGACACTCCTTTGTGCCAGCACATGTCCTTCTGCACCTGGCCAGGAGTCTTGGATATTGGAGAAATGATTGTGTTAATATTAACCTGGCTGCTTAAGAGAAATGTGCTGGTAATCCAGAAAGGTTCGCTGTCATCATGCCTCACACAGACCTTTTGCCAGAAGAATGGACAGGCTATTGTGGAGGAAGGACAGAGAAACTGGGAAAGGAAAAGGAGGGAAATAGGATTATTTCTCCTTTCACAGCAGTCACTTTCACTGGCTTGTCTCAAATGTGTGTGAAACCAGAATTCAAAAGTAGCCAAAACTGTGGGAAGTAAATATGATAAATTTCAGTTGCTGAAGCTGCCACCTGGGAGGATGGAGCAGAGAACACAAATGGTAAGGGCAGCTGGCTGGAGCGCTGGTGGGGACAGTGCCCAGGGTTTGGAGATACTCCCTGGACACCAAAATGTCTCACTGTGGCTGTGATTATAGCATAAAGTGGAGTGCAAAATGAAGAAAAACAACATGAATCAGATGAAACAATATGGCAGAAAATTATTTAAAATATGGCAGAGAATTGCTAAGTCTTTTATCAGTAAGACTAGCTTACAACTTTGACTTTAATTCCACTTTAATTTTCACTATGTGCACGATTGGTAAATTGAAAACCAGCTGGCCACGTGATGTAGATCTCTAATATTTTCATAAGCCATTTTCTGTCATCACAACTAGGAAGTCCTTTTTCACGTAAGGAAGAAAAGTGGTACATGCTACTATTGAATGGAAAGAAAATAGTTATCATATAATCTCATGAGATATGTAATAAATTATAATTGTCCTTTATGAGTACATTGTCCCATCATTGTTGTCATTATTCATTTACAACACCTACAAAATAATTTACCTAGATAACATAAATCAGATAAAATGGTTTCAACTTCTATGATTTTAGTGCTATAATATTCAATACTGATGTTATAAATAATTTCTTGAAAAAGTCAGTCTCACTCAGCAAACCAATACATCACATGGAGCTTCAAATGAGCCAAATTGGATTTGTGGAATCATGGCCCACTTATCTTTGCAGGGTGACTTTTCTGGCAGTAGGGTGAATTTGCTCTCTGCCAGGCAGATGAAGGAATTCAGAATACCTCCAAAGTGAAACTAATACTTTCACACACTTTAAATATGCATACCAAAATATTATCAGCTAAAGTCTCTGTTTTTCTCAAGCTTGGTTTGGGAATGCTTCAAAGCAGTCATTATCTCTAGAATTAAATGCATAATTTATCCCAGGCTTATCCCTTTAGAATCAGTATTGTGTTTTATTCCCTGTGAACACTTAATGAAGTTAGTAATTGTTTGAATAGACACAGAAACTGGTGGGGCAGTAAGTGAGAATAGATTATTGTTTTAGAATTACACCCAATTTCATGGTCACTGTGCAACTAAAGGCAGTCTCATATGGCCAAATGCAAAGTAAGTCGAGGGTATACCAAAATTGAGATTGTAGTTACTGTATCAACAATGCAGACAACATTGTCTTAGGTGAAAAAAATTATTAAAGATATTATATAACATGAACGCATAGAACTGTATCATGCAATCCTAAAGCATACACAACCAAGGCATAGTAAGGAAGTACAGAATTTTGCCCATTAATAACTTTGGTAACACAACTGATAAAATATTGAATTAAATTAACATGTTAAAGAAAATACTGAGGAAATATGAAGAAGTTTGAGAGGTCCACAAAACTATACTGTCAGGAAGATAAATCTTGTGTCACAAAAATTGGGGGGATAAGTTTTTCTGCTTGTGAAAGAGAATATTAAAAAGTCACTTGATTGCTATGGATAGATATATTTTTCATGTATAGAAAAGGTTTTCTGGCATCTAGAAGCTCATGGATTTTCAGCTTTGCTCACCAGTACCTGGGATCTGTTGATAAGCAAGTGCAGGATTCAAAAACAGCTTTCTCTGAATGCAGAAAAGCCCTGCAACAATCATCTGGAGAACTTCTGCTGCAGGGCCATTACTTAAGTCTTTAAGTACATTATTTAACGTCGTTTCTAGGTGAAAAGTTGTATGAGTAAATGATGTATCCTAAGGACTCCCTTCTAAGTTTGCAGTCTGGTCTCGTAACTCATCTCCTGTCGTGTATTAAGGTTTGAGAACAGGAAATCTTGTACTGCCCTGAACCCACCATAACACTTGGACGTTTGCATTAGAGTAATGACTGTACTTACATCATGCTTCAGAGCTTCAGCAAGTCACTGTCAGGGATCAAGAGGGATTATTTTTTCTTAATGCACAATTGACTAGAAGCATGATAGAGAGGGGTTTTTTCCTTCCTTTCAAGCATGATTGGATACAGATGAAGATGTGATAGCATGGATTAGTCTTTTGACATAAAAAGGAAATCCATTTGGGGAAGGGGGTATTGGTTTATTGTTGGAGGCTCAGAGTCTTGCCTATTTAGTGTTTGGGGGGAAGGAAGGAATTTCTGCCTCAGTCTGGTAGGGGATATCACAGGTTTCCTGTTCCAGGCATCATTTCTGGCTCTTTCTGGCTCTTCTCTGCATTCCACCTAGACTGCTGATCATATTCCCTGTCTTCGAGACCACTGTTGTGTTTAACCTGTATGAGAACAAATACAGCAGAGTGAAAGGGGATTTTATCCCTATTGAGCATACCTTCAGTCACCCTGAAAAGAACTTCAAGCCATAAAGGTTCATTACACATCCATTACAGGTGTAGCATTTTAGCTTCTTCGTCTCTTGTCCTGTCATGTCTCCACTYCCTCCCTCCCTCCCTTCCTTCCTTCCTTCCTTCCTTCCTTCCTTCCTTCCTTCCTTCCTTCCTTCCTTCCTTCCTTCCTTCCTTCCTTCCTATCTTTACTATAATTCTCAAGAATTTAGTTATTAATTCAGATTAGAAATTAGGCTGAGATGTAGATGATATTTTACTTTGCCAGTCCAAGCATATACAACATGAACTGTTCAGTCACTCAGCAAGTAACAGAACAAATAGAGCTTACTTCTCTAGTGATTTAATCAGTGATGTGTTATACTACTGGAAAGAAACCTAGCGTTAGGAGTTTCTTTTTTTTTTTGGTTGGTTGGTTGGTTGGTTGGGGTTTTTTGTTATTTTGCAAGCAAAGTTTTGGATTAAGTCCAGACAATTGTAACATACTGATTTTATCCTAACCAGTTGGCACAAGTACTTCAGGATCTAGGGAGTAAGAAACTATTTCTTCCAGAGCATTCACTCTCACAGGCCTTTCATTGTAACAAGTAGTATTTTTATTCTATCTTTTAAAAAAAAAGAATAACTGAAGCTTAAGATTATGCTACAACTAAATGTTTAAAGCTGGTTGTGCACAAATGGCAGATGTATGATAATGTTCCACTTTTTAAATCTCTGTTTTTACCTTAAAAGATAAGAGCTAATGCTATACTGTGCCTGATCCTTTCTTGCAAGACAGAATTTTGCTAAACTTCTTTTCAACTCTTCAGGCTAGGCTTTGTTTGCAGTTCTCAACATTTTTGGTGACTAGGCCAATTTCGCATTGCATCAGTTCATCCACTTCCAAGAAAATGTTTCCAAAGGCTGTGTGTACTTCTGAAAACATGAAGACTGAGGCACCACTGTTTTCTTTAATAACTGATGAAAACAAAATGTTAGTGATTAGAATCTATGTGGTTTTACTTGATTTGGACATATCCCATGAAGATTTAAAAAAAAAAAAATCAACCAACTAAAAGATCATCCATTACCAGTGGGTAATTTCCTGGACACCAAAATGCAAAACGTCCAAGAAAATTTTGCAGCTCCTCACAATTCTCTGTGTGTGGAACTGTGCACAGTAACAGATGTTTCCACTGCCACAGAATTCACTAAAAACTGCCAGGGAATTTGGCCCAGATGTGCTATAGAATTACAGTGACCCTGGTAATAGTGAAACTTTAAGAAGCAAACACCAGATGTCCAGTAAAATGGTTAAAAATTAGATCCAAAGCATTTTTTTTTACCACATCATCACAAATAAATACAGAGTGAATAAGCTGAAAAATCTAAAGTACTACTTTATTATCTGTCATCTCTAAGATGATTCTATGTGCTTGACTTGCTGTGATATAGTGCCACTTGAATATAATGTCTCATAGGAAAGGTGCATTCCCAGTGGCTTAAATAACTTTGAAAAATGAATTAATTAGACAGGTATATACATTAAATTTAATACAAGGTTATATTTTTCTCCTTAGCTCCTTTCTCTACTCATTTTGCTTGAAAAGTGATTGTGGCTGTGTGTGTGCTGTGCTGCTGCCTTACAACATCTTGCCTGCAGCCAGGATAAATGAAGTGCTGCTAGTGCCAGCTAATGTAGTTCTGCTTTAGCTCAAATGGTAGCAGACTCGAGCTGCAGTACCAGGGCTCCACGCACTGCCTCATTCTGTCCCTGTATACATGGTAAATGTACTTCCCCTACAAAGTACAAGCATTCATTACATTATGAGGCACTGCTTTGTGATTTCTAAGGGGTCCATGTAGGGCAGACCCTGGAGACGATGGAAAGCATTGCATTTCTCTTTCCAGTCTATTGATCATTTATGATTTTTTATATCCCCAAGTATAAGTTTTATATATTCATTATCAGAACATACTTAAGCCATTTTTAAGTGTCTCTAAACCAAAAAATAATTTCTGTTACAAACCCTGAATCAAAATGTGGAATTCATGAAAGGGTGGTTGTGTTTGTTAGTGATATAGATCCATAGAAGATAATAGACATATATCCGTGTTCATAAGTTAGATTCACTACTTTTGCTTAAAGCTGAATATAGCACTACCCTGTTCTGTTCTGTCTCTGGAAAACAAATGGTAACAAGGTTTTTTAACTTGGAGCTGGGGTTATAGCCTTCATAGATAAAAAAGCAGAAAAATGTAAATGAAGAACTACAGGTACAAAAAGGTCTTGGATGCTTTGAGAAAAAATTAAGAAATGTATAGTCTTTGGAAGAAAAGGGGTAATTATGTGCTCCAAAGTCTCTCAAAATGTCTTTGCAAAACATGGTATAAATGCTATTAATATAAAGAGGGTTACTCTGACTTCAGTAAGAGGTGAATCACTGGAGAACTGTCCACAGCTCTGTTACTAACTATCACAAGAGAAAGGGTAAAAATTTATTTACTAAAACGTATATTCTTCCCTGGAGGAAAAACTCATCATAAACCAACCAGTGTATCATGACAGAATAAAAGTGAAGATAAACTACAGCTTTCAGAAATACTACTGCTTATCAATTTATGAGTTCACTGGTTTTTTATTTATGTAGCTTTTTAGATGATCTTCAGCTGGCCTCAGGTAATATCCTTGTCTGAATTTTTGTAATCCAAAAGGAGAACTCAAGGCTGTTGACAACATTGCTGAGTTTTGCAGGGGGTTTTTTGCTGTGTTGCCAGTTTTACAAAGCTTCAGTACAAAATAATTAACTGTATAGTCCTTCTTGAACTATAGACACACATTTTATCTAAAGCTCACTGACACTCATGGAACTTTCAGCATTTTTGCCTTATAGCAAGACAGTACCCATAAAAGAACCTACTGTGTTGTGTATCAGGGCTGATCAAGTTGGATGGGGTTTTTTGGAGCATTTTCTGTGGATGCCCAGCACTCCAAACGACTTTGCCATGTGTTACTTCAAGACCTGCTACAATTACAACCCAATCATTGGACTTGGAGCTCTCTGCCCACCCTCATCTTGCAAAACTGCTTGTAACACAGACTTTTTTGTCTTCCACAGCAGCTTGCAAGGAAGCAGCCTGTAACCCCATTTAAGAAAACATAGATGTGTTCTTTTGTCCTTGCTGGCTGTAATGTCCATGGCCAAGGTTTTCACGTCTCTACATCAGCTCTGTAGAATACCAGGCAATCATTGAGTCGTGTCTAGTGTTGTTTATATCGACTTTGTAATGCTCTCTGATGATGGTGAAGAGGGAAGTAGCATGGCTGCGAATTGCAGTTACACTCAGATGTGAGATCATGGCAAACAATGCTACTGTAAAGGTGTAATGGTAATCTCTGGCTAATCTGTCTGAATTCTAGATCCAGCACAGAGCTGGTTACAAAGCTTTGTGAGTTACAAAGGAAAAAAGATTCTCTTATGGAAACTGAGACAAAATTAGAGATCTAAAAGAAAAGCAAATTCGATGAAAAATTACTTTCTTTTTGACATGGTGGTGGTTATAAAGGTACTTTTATTTTAAGTGCAGAAAGTTTTGAAACAAAAAGAAATCACTCTGTAGACTGTGAAATAGTACGTGTTGTATTTACTTGAATTGCTATATGAAACAAATTGTTCATTTTTTCAAGGTAAAATACCTCTTATGCTTTTAAAAGTAACTTAGGAGGGAGAGTTCATTTGTTTTGTTTATTCAATGCCCAAGTGGCAAAATTTCTTTTCTGCAGAAGAATTCAAGTTGTGAAGAGTGTTGGATCAGAAGAGTATATTGAGAAAAAGAAAACATTTCAAAAGAGATGTTCAGGTTAAACCTGCTGAGGCAGGTCTGCTGCTCAAAGAACACATTGCAAGGTTTTTTAAAAAATAAATAATCCAGTACAAACTGCCACATCACCAAGAAACAGACTCCATTACTTTTTATGAAAAAACCTGCCAGGTTTCCTTACAGATGTCTATGCAGATGAGGACACTGTTGGCAGGTAAGACAAGATTACATAAAATGAGAGTAGATGACTGAATAATAAAAAGCAATAATAATAACAATTAGGATAATTAGGAATTAATAATATTGAAGACAGCAACTTCTACACTATTCACACATCTGCCTTGCCTGTTGATTTGGTCTCAAAAATTATTTACACAATTCTGCATCACAATCTTGTAGCGGAATTTTCATCATAAAGGTATATCCCTGGTGCCCACACTGTATTACACTGCGCAATGGCCCTGCAAAGGTGAAGGAAAAGATCTGTGACACTGCCTCTGTACCTAGGGACAGTAGCTGTAAATGTAAGAAATTTGTGCTTTCAAGGAATTATTTTCTTGCCCCCAAGTAGTTAAAACTTTTCTGATAACTTTTATAGAAGAACATCCGTATTTGATGACAAACACAGGTATTGTCTCTCTTCAGGCAGGCAGTTGCCAGTCATACAGGCTTCCTCACACATCTGTGTAGTAATGCCTTTCACTCCCATGGTATGTCTAGATGCCACAATTGCCTGCCAGATGTAAAATCAAGTGCCAGTATATGTACACGTTCATGGTGCTGTTCACTGCCTGAATAGTGCTACAAATTCTGCACACTTTGATATCAGGGCATATAGCACTTGTGCTCTCTACTGGTGCAGCTATCAACAGTATTGCTGTTACAAAATATGGGATCTTTCCTTATTTTCTTGCTACAGGTACTGTTAAGGAAGTAAAAAAAACCACCCCAAAGGTCAAGATGTTAAAAGGTGAAAGCAAACTTTTTAGTTCATCTTTGTATATATTTAATGATGCCCCATTCTTTTTAATGCTAAAAAGAGTGATCGTGAGTTTTTTTGAAAATTTGGGAAATTATGCATGATTTTTTGGTTTGTAAAATATACTGTATAAAACCACTACTGGCCTAGTTTTACTTTAGACTTCGAGAGATGGATGTGTTTATGAATTCAAATAATTGCAGACAAAATTTTGCACCTGCAGTTATGGTTGCCTGCAGTTCAGTTCAGTTTAAGTATCTACATCACTGATTGCATCTGTAAGTTAAAAACATCTAAGTAACCTAAATTACAAGCACAAATAATTGCAGGTGCAAAACTCATACAAATACAAAATGATCTCTGAATGCTGGTCTTCAGAATCTCATTGTGAGTTATTCACTGTATCATGAACCTAGATTCCTCTGGGGGAGTCACTAATCTGTATAATGACACTGAAAGCCTCTTGAATCTCATATTTAACTAGCAGATGGGAAAGAATACATGGCGTCATATAACTCCCTAGGGATTGTGTATGTGGATATTGAAGAGTATAACTTATTCCAGCAAAGGCTAACATTAACTTGCAATCAAAAATTTCCTTCCTGAGCCACATTTTTTCTGATGGAATTAAAACAACTTAATGTTGTATTTTTATGAAGTCACAACCAATTTAAGTAGAACACATTCCCAGGGCAAGCACAGAAATTTTGCTCATCTCATGACTTTTCATTTAATGAATCACAGCATAATTTTAGCACAGAGAAAAGTTGTCAGTCTTTTCTGGAAAACATATGTAACTATCCTCTCCGTGATTTTCATTTTTTATTGTCAGATACAGATTTCTACGCTTATCTCCCAAAACATCTATTTTTTCCTTTGGTATCAAGACTAAAAATCATTTTCTTACATTCTTTAACTTCAATAGACATAGGTGTGGAGCTTTAAAACAGTGACTGCTTCCTGTCGTACCAGTTATGGCAGTGCTGTTGGCAAAAGGGGAAAAAAACCCATAAATTCTCTTCTAGTGTTTGAACAACTAAAACTCCTTCTGAACAAATGAACCATTCTGCCACTTCTGACAAACCAAAATGCAAGGAAGAATTTTTCTCTAGGCAAAGCTGTTTTGGCATGTCTGTAGCTTGTTCCTCTTGCAAACAAAGGGGCAGCTAGAGGGAAAGTCTTTGGGGGAAGAAATGCTGTCAGTTGTAAGAAATGAGACATGTAGACCCATTCTACAGCCCAGCTAGTGATTACATGCAGGTAATTTTGTAAGAGCCTAAACCAGCTGCCAGTGATAATAAGGCTGCCATTTGCACTGATTTCAACAGGAAATACATCAAACAGACCAGCTTAAGGCTTCTCAGAAGCATGGGCCAAACTGGTATTTGGATCGGTGGTGTTGGAGCCAGACCAGAAGGAAAGTGCTCAGAAGGCAGAGGCAGCGGTGGCAGGAGCCCTGCAGAGCAAGGGCTTTGCCAGGCTGGCTGCAGGGGAGCTGCAGGGGTGCTGCAGCAGAGGAGCTGCAGGGGTGCTGCAGCTGGCAAGGTCCTCCCTCGCTGCCTGCCACGCTCCCAGGCAGCCCCATTATTCCCTGGAAGCAGTGCCAGCCCAGCTTCACAGGCCCTATCCACATTTTTTTAAATCCTGTATAATTTAGTTAACATTAATATATTAGACAAGCAGTACACAGTAAGAATGTACCACTTAAATAACTAATTTATAATCATCCTTGGGGACAAAAATCCAGAACAAGATGTCCTTTTTCCACCCATGGGAAACTGTTGAGGCTGTGATGTGTGTTACAATGTGAGGCTACACCTTCACCTTCCTAGACTGTTTTTTCTTACTTGCTTAGGTATAGCAAAACACAGAAAGCATGTGATAAATATGTAAATAGTATATAAAAGTTAAAGATATAAAAGACCATCAATTGAATAGAAAGAAATTTTAACAAATATTATTTTTTAACTCTCACTTTTTTCTGCCACAGACACAAGTAAGGAAGGAAGAGGTTTCATCTTTCATTTTCTTGAGGGATTTATATTCAGGTGCGTCCTGTAACTCGTAAAAATTCAGAGTGCAGATTAGAAAGCCAAAAAATTAGCAAGGTTTTGCCCAAGAGATTGAGAGGTGATTAAAACTCATGGAAGAAAGACTCATTTCTCAGTAAGAATAACAGTCACATGGGTGATGGATCATAATAACTTTATAATCTGACCCACATGCAGTAAATACAGTGATGACTGTCATTTTGAATAAGTGAGGGGGATTGATGCTGATTATTAATCCATTTCTTGGCCAGTCTGATTGCTTCTGAGCCAGCTTCTCCACTGTTAGTACTTTCCTGAAGTATCTTAATAGCTTTCACCAACAGCGTCTTCCTTTTTAACCAGTCACTTTTCATACATTTTGTTGGCCTAACTTATTTGACAGATTTCTTTCATTAATTGGTCTGCTTCTAGTACTCCTATAGCTGGAGGCTTGATCTTCTTTTAGCATGTAGTGTAACAGTGTTACTACAGGCTCAGGGTAATGTATAATTCTGTTTTACTTGCTGCAAAAAATATTTATGTTTTTCCTTAATTCCCAGTTGTTGCAATGAAAGCTTTGTAAAAAAAGAGTGAAATATGCTATGAAAATAAGGACCCAGCATGTAGTGCCAGTGTCTAAAGTGGCAGATATCTGCATAGCAGACAGAATAAATAAAGAAATATAGCTGCATAATAGAAATTCAGAAGCCAGTTTAGTTAACTATGTCATTGATAGGTTTATATGGGGTTCCTATAGAGATTTGTATTTAACACTTTCAGTAGGATAATATACATAACATACTTCACAAGAAAAAAAAAAAGCTTTTTGGAGAGCAAGAGTGTCCAAGCCTGAGTTTCTCTGAGTGTCCAGTCTTTAATATCTCTTCAAGTATGCTCAGCTCTGTGTCAGCTGTCCCAGAATGACACTCAGCCTTCCCCATAGCATACCTCCTCTGCTGGGCACATGGCTGTAAATGCTGGGATTGAGGGTGGACTACATGTGTGAACTGGTTAGTGGCTAGCAGCTCTCAAAATAAATGGCTAAATATAAGTCCCTTCTTCTCAGTGGTAGGTACTAATTTGTGCCTGCCTTCACTAAGCATTTGCTTGTTTTTCTGAAACTTCTGGGAATTTAAAATATTTTAAATATCCAGCTAGGACAACACAAAGATCACTCTCACACTATAGTTATGTTAAAGTGATATTGCCCTGTGTCCAATTATTTATTTTCTGTTAGTAATAAATTCACAACAGGTTACATAGCTTGAAATTGAAAGGTACCATTTTCCTGACATAAATGAAATTTTAAACCAATTTAATTATATTTAGACATATTTTCTTCCTCTTTTTGAACAATGCCCACCTTTTTACCAATCATGTCTTCAAAATTCTTCCCCTTTGTTTAAATAAAACATTTTGTAAAATCTGAAAGTTGTGCATTCGTTTCATGTAACTGATGTGGTCATGAAAGCCAGGTCTTTTATTTATACTTGGGATAATGCAGAGGTAATGAAAGCAGAATTGGACCTAAGAGGTTTTTTGTTTCAATTATAAAACAATGTGGGTAAATGCCTTCGGTTTGAGAGCAACAAAAGAAAGGGAATATTGTGCTTATGCCTTCAATCAGCTTTATTAGATCCTTAAAGGGAAAATTATGTGAAAGGCAGAAGAAGAAAACAACAAGCTAAGCAAGATCGCAATTTCAGTATAATTCGGAGAAAATAACTGATTTAGGTTGGTCGTCTTGCCAGGGTGAATGACTCAAGGCTTCCAAACAAGAAATGGAAACCAGAAGGATAGGGAAAGCCTGCAAGAACAAATTGAGAAGATGTGATTGACTGTAATGTTTCAAAATCAACTGCTGCAAAGATGAGTTTGGGCTCTTGCCCAGAATACAATTGAATGGTGATGTTCATTTAGACCCTTAATGCTGAAACAAAATAAGATGTAGCTGTGTTTCTGTTAGAAATTTATTTGTTCTTTCCAGTGTCTCTAGCTAGGGATATGATGTCATCTCCTCTTTCTTCTATCAGACCCTGCAGTGATTGCTGTTGCTGCTGTTTCATAATTTTTCTGAACGCCAGTTTTTTGAAGGAAGGATTGAGTCCAGGTGATAATATCTCTCAAATGTGAAATGTCATCACTGTTCATTAGATGACTGAAAAATTTCATACTCTGTGAGTAAATAGGCTAACTCAATTGGCCGAGCAAAACAGAAGTATAAGATCGTTGTGTGCGTATGTGCTTTTTGACTGGTAAAGCCAGTCGAGTTTTTGTTATTATCATGCTAATTTTTTTAATTAAGCAAATGGTTCATTCTGCGAAGATTGAAATAACTATCTTTAATGGGTAAAATTTGTAAAATGTTATTTGTAAAAGTTGGGGGCAGCTGCTTGTCCTCCACCTCAGGCACAGGAGGTTCTAAAAGCAGCTACACTATATGCAAAAAATTAGTCAGTTGACAATAGGCAGTGATGGGATGTGATTGTCTTCTACTTCCTCCTTTCATTTATTCTTTTCATCTCACTGGCTGTGCTTACTAACCTTTTTTCTGTTTCTATTTCAAATCAGGAAGGGAAAAAAACCCTAAACCACAGCTCATAATTAAATACTGAGCTAGTTCTTACCATGTTTACTGAATTACATATTGCATATATGGATGTATATCCTCAAAGTTTCATGTGTTTTTAGATTTCTTAACTTAATGTGTTCCATAGGAATAGACCTTAACTCCTTCTTGTCTGTTTTCCATGAAGAGATTTGCTTCCACAGAGGAAGTTTGCTGATGATACAAATGTGGGGGAGTGGCTGGTATACCAGAGGGTTGTACTGCCAGCTGGGTAGACTTTGACATGCAGGAGAGATGGTCTGACAGGAACCTCATGAAGTTCAACAAGGGGAAGTTTGAAGTCCCGTGTGTGAAGAAGAATAATCCCACACACCAGTATCATATTTGGGCCAATCAGCTGGAAAGCAGATTTGCAGCACAGGAGCTGTAGGTCCTTGTGGACACCAATCTGGGCATGAGCTATCAATATGGCCTGCAAGCAAAGGGCTCCTGATATCCTGGGTGCTTTAGCTGCCAACAGGTCAAGGAAGGTGTTTACTTCCTTCCCCCCCTACTCAGCACTGCTTAGACCACAGCTGGAGCACTGGGTCGTTCTGGACTCCTCAGTACAAGAGAGACATGGACATAATACAAAGAGATCAGCTGAAGGACCACTGAAATGATTAAAGGACTGGAGCATCTTTCACATGAGAGAAGCCTGAGAGAGACACAACTCTCTGGAGGAGAAAAGGCTCAGAGGGGAATCTGATCAATGGGCATGAGTACCTAAAGGAGGGGCGCAAAGAGGATGAGGCTCAGTGACAGGACCAGAGGCAATGGACACAAGGTGAAACACAAGGGGGTCCATATGAACATCAGGAAACACATTTTTACTGTGAGAGCAGCTGAGCACTGGCACAGGTTGCCCAGAGATGTTGTGGGATCTCCTTTCTTAATGGGTAGTCATTCTTTGAAGATACTTAGAAGGTCTCTGGACATGGTCCTGGATAACTGGCTCTAGCTGGCCTTTCTTGAGCAAAGGGATGGGTCAGATGATCTTGAGAGGTCCCTTGCATCCTCAACATTTCTGTGATTCAGAAAAAATTAAGAATTGCTTTTCATATTTTCAGTTCCTCTTTCTTTAGAATTTCAGATAATCCACTGCCTGGTCCAATGGTGACATGAATCACCAGTATTTCGACATTGATTTGTGGTATAATGCTGGATTGTTTTTTTTAGAAGCTACTACCTGCCTTGCAAGATTGCTAAGATGACCACTGTATTGCTCAAATTCCTAGTAGATCCCTC
>PYHW01010789.1:641552-667042 GCA_013186435.1 Turdus rufiventris | reverse complement strand
CTTGAATGTGTAAAAAGGCAACCTGGAAAAGGAGCCTGTTGTATTTTGTAAGACTGGGTAGCGCTCTTGTGTGTTTTAAAACTGATTTGTTGCTCTACACTACATATATCTCTGCTTATGGATCTCTTACTAATGGAAAAATCCAGACCAAGACTGTTGCTTTTTGTAGTAAGTGCTACACCAGTGAGCAAAGCAGTGGAGGACATTAATTTTCAAATTCAAATCATGTGGAGTAGTAGAAATTCCAAGCAGGATGCCTGCTGTAGATATGCTTGCAGGGCTTTAGACTGAGCTGAAAGGAAGAAAGTGTTTACAGGGGTCTGTGTTCTTGTAGCTGATCCTACTTGGACCTCAGTTTCAGTTTGAACTCACATTAAAATGTATGAATCACCTTCTTGAAGTCATTTGACATTTCAATTGCTTGCTGAATCAGCAATATGCTCTGAATATGTATGAACCATTAAAGACTAAAACGAGCCCAGGACTAAGAATAAAGACCAAGACCAGGCTGGATGGGGCTCAGAGTAACCTGGTATAGTGGAAGATTTCCTGCATATGGAAGGAAGGTTAGATCTTAATGATTTTTAATGTTGCTTCCAACCAAACTATTCTATGTTTCTATGTTTGCATGATTCTATTGATCCAGTATGTTTATATTGTTATATCCTTATCTATAGGTATATCCATACCTATTTTAGTAGATACATAATTATATATTTTTTGTATTTATATTTGGAAAGTAAGACTTTGGGGGAATTTTAACATCTGATGTCAACTGGATTCCTTAATCTCCTACTTTTCAGTATTTTGTCATGAAACCATCATTGCATTAAATGCTCAAAGTGTCCTTTCGTCATGGACTAGAGTTCATATGTTGCTTTCTTCAGAGTTAAGAATAAGCAATATGCCTAACCCAGAGCATCTTACAAGGCCTAAATTATTTTATTTATATTGGAGAAACCTAAGCAGAAGAGATGCTTCCAGAGAAGCATTTGAAGAAGGATGGGGGAAATGGTATAGCATTTTAAATACATGTGGGGAATATTAATTTCATTTTTGCTTTTGAAATGTAGAGATTAACTATAGGAGAATCTATTGATTTCATGTCTCTTACACACTCTGCAAAAATATTCCAAATAATAGGCTACTTTAGAAAGGTGAATCATCACATTCCAGCATCACCACCCTTCAACATTTTTAAAAACTACAAACGCTCTGCTTTAAGTATTTTTTTTTTGTGTGTGTAGACAGGATGCTTACTGTCCTGAATGAATGTGTATATATTCTGAAGATGGATAAATTGCTGGATAAATTCTTGTTGGCTGACAATATAACTTATTACCTTAAGCTATGACAAGGACAATGCAAATTCAGTATTGAAAAAGTTTTTCGCCATTAGGGTGGTCAGACATTGGGATAGTTTGCCCAGAAAGGTGGTGGAGTCACCAGCCCTGGAGGTGGTCAAGAGGCATCTGGTTCTGGCACTGGATGATGTGGTTTAGGGGTTTAGGGGTAACAGTGATAATGCTGGGTGGACTGGGTGATCTTGAAGGTCTCTTCCAACCTTGATAATTCTATGATTCTTCTTGGTGATTCCACTAGATCACTTTCTGAACTCTCACCATGCACTATCCAGGTTGGTGTGCAAACCTTTCAGACAAGGACTGTGTCTATTTCTACCCCACATGGGGATTTTGAAAATTGTTTGTCATTCAAGCCATTCCCAAGACCCAGAATTATGTGTCTACACTGGCCTTGTGAGCAGAGCTCAGGCAAATGCCATGTGTGCTGGCATGTAACAGGCTGCATACATATATATATATATATATATATATATATATATATATATATATATGTATGCATGTATGTATGTGTATGTATGTGTATGTGTATGTGTATGTATATTTATATGTATATGTATATGTAAAAATTCACACATACAGTGACAAGATGCTGCCCAGATGTTTTTTTCCAAGATGACATACATGTGTTCTGTCATGGATCTCTGAATAGGTAACTTGAGTTAAAACTAAGTTCCTAAAAGAAAAAAAACTTCATAATATTTCTGAGTCATGTTTAAATCTAAACTTTAAAATATACCTAAGCTAACATTTGAAGATGAGCAAGCAGTGTTTTTGAGTTCAGCAAGCAACTTGCTGAAGTCACAGTTTTTTCCAAATCTGTATTTTGTGACTCCAGGTTTTAATATAAACATTGCTATGCTGAGCAAATTAAAACAATTAAATAATACTTCTTTTTCACGGTCAAAAATGTTCTTCCCCTTATAAATACAATTTCTTTTATTTCAGAAACAAAACGACTGAACTTTTACATATTCATTGCTGATTTCCTTACATCATCTCACCAGCACATGATATAATTGGTAGCACATTAGTTGTTTAGCAAGTAAGAAGAGAGTATCATTATTTGTCTGTATGCCTGGAAATGCTGAAAGGTTAGTCACTTTACTCAAAAGCGTAAATAGAATTGGCAGTATGGTATTGATATGTTGTTTATCCATACAAAAATAATTTCTTTTTTTTTTTTCTTTGATAGATTACTTGGCTTCTACAAAGGAATACTTCCTCCTGTCTTGGCTGAGACACCCAAAAGGGCTGTGAAGGTAAAAACCCCGTGCTTCCTCCCTTAAAAATATAAGTAGGGACAGTGGCAGCTGTAAAACATTTTATTTCTCCCCCACTGACTGAGATTAGAATCTTAAACTTATTTGGCATATTAATCCTCTGATTTTTACTAGGAGGAAAGTTTCCTGTTGATAGCACAATAAAAACTGTCCTTGATTAAGAAATGTAGGGCAAGGCTCGTAAATGTTAAGCTAATTTTGACCTGTGTATCAAATGTTACTGAAAAAAAAGCTGCAATTTTTTTTTATATTGTCAGAATTAATAAAATAGTTCAAGTTATATTTTAGCCTCATAATTGCCTCTGGTTTAAATATTTTGTTTTACTGAAAATGCCTAGCAACTTGCAAAACAACTAACAGCTTAATAAATTAACACAAGAAGCCATTAAAGAAGCCACTAATAAGTACTTATTTAGTAGGTTTGAAGTGCTGCCCAGTTTTCTTGTGCTCCAAAGAGCACTCTGCTCCATACTCTAGCTTTTTAGGAGATTGAAGATCATAATGGGTACAACTCCTCTTTGTGCAAAATATTTCACTCCAGCTTTCTTGCAGTTATAGATGCTAGACTATCAAAGTGTACTTTCTGTCAAATGCTGATCTGATACTCTTTTATTATCCTTTATTTTGATTTGTAGAACAGGATTTTTAGTAACATTCCTAAGCAAAATACTTCAATACATCATTTTTTTTCAGTTGAGCCACTGAACTTTTTTAATTAAAACCTAATTATTAAGCACATCATCCTAAAGTTCTAAGTCTATCAAAGCAGCCATTGTGTTAAGAGCAAAAGTTTCTTAGTCTTCTACTTCAAAAGTTTGAAGTTTCCATAGTTGCACCAAATGTGTCTAAAGACAGTTTTTATACAGAGTGTCTCGATTTTCCTTTCTTTCTTTTTGTTGTTGTTTCTTTATAAAAAGGCTGCATATGATTCTGGTCCTTAGTCTGCAATTAATCATTCACATTCCAATTCCTTTACAGAAGAATAATATTTGTATAAAGTGACAGGATGTGACCTTGTAACAGAATCCTAAAAGAGTTCTGGTAATGTCATCTTCTTGTTTGTGCTGGCATTTTAGATGCAAGTGACATATGTCACTTATCTCAAAATCATTTAATAAAACCAGGAAAGCTAAAATCCTATTTCATGGCAAAGTGGCACTGAAGAATGATATTTAGAAGATTCCTAATAATTAATATTCTTCATATTATGATGTTTCCTCCGTCTCTCCATTTAATTTCATTTGAAACAGGATAAAGTAAATCTGACTGTGCTTTTTAGATTCCAACATGTATTTAGTTAAAAATAATAGCCCAGCTTTGATTTCTCCTACCTATTTGAGTCATTCATAAATTTCAAATCACTGTCCTTTACTCAAATTGATTAAATTGACTTAAACCCTGTGATATTCCACGTAATTATAGAGTCATAAAAGATGTTAAATTGGGAGGGATCTCTGATCAAAGCAGAGCTGACCTCATGGTTAGACCAGGTTGTTCAGATGCCTTGTCTAGGTGTGTTCTGAAATCTTAAAGGATGGAGACAGCAGCCCCTCTGTGCTCCTCCTCCAGTCCTTAACTGTTTTACTGTGCAGAATTTTGCTTTATACCCAGGCAAATCCTCCTGTTGCAACCTTTATGTGTTGGTTCTCACACTTCTGTTGTCAGGCTCTGAGAAGGTCTAACTCTCTTCTATATAAACTTTGGATGCTTGAAGACAGAATTTAAATCCCCTTAGCTTTCTTGTCTCCAGGCTAAGCAGACTCAGTTCTCTCAAACTCTTGCACATCATAAGCTCACAGCTCCTTTGATGTCCTACTTTTCCTCTCTTAGTGGGGTGCTTTCTACCTAGTTCTTGGGCATTTATGTGAGAGTTGCATGTTCTGCAAAAACTTGAGGGTTTTAATTTAAATTGTTGAATTCTTTTATTATTTACACTATTCCTTTAAATTTACTGCTCTTCCAAGGACATCAGGATGACTTTAACTTAGAAACCTTGAGACATCAGCTGTATTCTACATTAGCAGAATTCAGTGCCAGAACAGGCCTGAACAATAATGTCCTTGTAAGAACCTGTATAGTGAAACAATTCAATGTGAAATGTCATGTGCCAGTACAATTTTTAACATCCAAAGTGGAATTTTGACCTGAAGAGAATACAGCCTATTTCAAATTTCCACTAACCTTATTTGGCTATGACCCCAAAGTAAAAGTTTTCCATGTTGCTTCCTTTGGCCCACTCTCCAACCTTTATTCTTCTAATAGTATTCCTCATCTAAACAGCCTCAAACTGTCCCGTCTCCATTGCCTAAATGTCTGATGAGATTTGGAGAAAGACTACATTCAGGCCAATGATTCTGAGATTTGGGAAAGCACAAAAAGAAAAGAGGAATTTTCTGCATTCCAGTAGGGGTTTTTTATGTTTGTAACGAACTTTTTTTTGAAAGCTTCTAGTTATAGTATCATAAAAGTGTTTAGAAAATAGACAAGGGACATTCTGTACGAAGAAGAAATGTACTTGTGCTGCTGGAACATTGTATTTATCTGGTGTGCATTTTTGCAAGTAAAAATAATGCTATTAAAATGAAGTTATTTTAATAATTTTAAAAAGTTAAGTGTTGAAGATACAGCTTCTTTTTTAGTCAACTGTGTTCTCATATCTGTCTTGCTATTTCTTTTTTTCTCTCTTTTTATTTCCCTTCTAAAAGAAAGCTGGTATTTCTGGAAGATGAAAAGTCAAAGTTTATAACTTTCTGTTAGATTGAACTTGGAGGAAAGAAATGATGATGCCAATACAATGGTTAACAGATGAACTTTTGGGGCAAATTTATATTGCTCATGTGTTCCCAGACATCTTGTTTCAAGCATATATTTTTATCTTAGAGTTATTGAGACATCTGGTAAGTACTTTGGCTATTTTCTGTGTAACTTCAATTAAAGTGTATCTTTACCAGATGGACAATATTGGTTATTATATACACAAAAGCATGTTTTAAATACATTTATTCTGAGAAAATTTTTTGTATAAAGCTATTAACTTAATACAACTGTAGAGGAAAAGACAAATTATGCTGTGTTTTTAAAAACATTTTGGGTGGACATACTTTATATAAAGTCATATGACACAGTATGAAATCGGGGGTTTTATGCAAAATTGATGTATGCTAGCCACTCTAATACACCCAGCAACATTTATATTAAACTTTATTGTTGTTGGGTTTTTTTCTTTTAAAAATTATTTAAAGCATAGTTACTATTAAATAGTTATTTTATTTATGACTCCAGGAAGCTATTGATTTTTAAGGTAACCTTCTAAAGACCAAAAAAATTGCTAGGTAATGTAATTCTTCCTTTATTGCAACTATTTTACAGATCTGTAGCACTATGGAAAACATTAAGGAATACCAGAAATTCCATTAAAGGTTAAGAGGGTAACAATGACTAGAAAGATGCTGGAGAGAGAATAAAGCAAGTTTTATCACAATAAGAAATTAATTTAGTTCAGTGAAGCAGCTTACCCTCCCACTTTGTCAGAGGTTTACCTCTATTATACCTTCAGTTGTCCAAAAAGATAGAGCCAGTAACACTTCTATTTTTTTTTTGGCTATTGTCAAGGCCAATGAAAAAAATTTTAAACATATTTGCAAGATGCTTGCAAGATTAATGTTCAATCTGTACACTCTTTGGAGGGTAGTTAAAATCTGGGCCCCTGTTCTAGGACCTTTTCTGCAAAATGGTGTAATAATCCCAATTGAGGATATAAAAAATCCAGTCCAGTGACCAGAATATCAGCCCATCAGTTTTCAGAATTTAACAACCCAGTTTTGCATTATAAATACATATTCCCTCTTGCTTTAAAACAGTGGCATTATTAGCACATTAACACCCAATTCTCTGATGGTTCTGGTATGATTCCAGTAACTTTTCATTTGAAGCAGGTCTTGATTGAAAAATTTTATTGACTTTGCCGTAGGACAAGGTTCTAAACAAGTTCAAATGAAAACGTGGTGCTTATTACTTATGCTCCTGTACACGTGGTTTATGGAATAGCTGTTTTGTTCTGATAGGTCTGTAGTACTGAACCATGGGGGACAGAGCTTGTCTTCTTGGGCTGAGGCTCAGCACAGGCCACACAGTCTTTCTGCCTTGTCTTGAAAACTCTATTTCCTTATGTTTCTTATGATTCCCATGTCTCCATGGGCCTCATTTCTCATTGCCTTCCTCTCATGATGAAACAGTTTGATGTCTCATGCATGGGCAGATGCTATGTGGAGGGATTGTAGCCTCCCCTGTGGTCACAAAATTCACAGACTTTCCAAGGGTCCCATCTTCATTTGAACCAGCTTACCCTGAACCAATCAAATGCTACAGGTCAACATTGGAAAGCAGACAGAAAAGTTTAAAGTTCTGGCTATTTACTTTTGCTAGACTGGGATGTGACAGCTCTCGTACTAGGAGATACCAACCTGCACTGACGCAGTCTTGGTGGAACTGTGACAGGTTTTCGTTCTTCATTCCCATCATACCAGACATGCAGTATAAAAGGCACTTTATTTTGTATGAATACTTCTTAGACAGATTACAGGACTCATAAATAGTGAGCTGTGGTTAGGGGCCTTGTGTTGTTCCATGTATGAAAACTATGTGGAATAACACATCCAATATTTTTGGGTTTACCCAGAATTCAGGTACCTACTCTTTTTAGCCCACAAGTTCTACCATCCTCATGCTAGAACATCATTTTCGCTGCACTCAGATCTGTCTTAAGTGATAGCAACTGGACTGCTTTATCAGTGGCTTCAGCAACATATTTGCAGAATATAAATTTAAGGCACTGTGGGATTTTTTCTATGATCTCCTTCATAAACTTATCAAACTCTCCCCTACAAGTCATAAAGATTTCCTCCCCATTGTTCTTATTGGAAAACTGTTTCAGGACTCTTTCAGTTGCAAGAAAGCTTCGTCAGCTCTCCAGCCACATTCTACTTATGAGTATATTTTGCTTTTATACCTCATTTGTCTACGTTACATATCTTCCTTGTTTTCCATTGTCTTGCAGTGTCTCTTTTGCAAGCTAAACAAGGAAAACATTTCTTCTTCTGCATTCTTCATTCTTAAAATAATCTCTAGGTTCTCCTTAATGGTCCAGGTAGCCCTTTTCTGAGTATGATATAGTCTGAGTTGTTTTTTAAATAGTGGCCTAGATTGTGTGCTGCATTTCAGAGGGCATCTTCCCAATAATTTGTGATATGTCACATATGCTCTTTCTATGGAGTATATCTTGACCCATGCCTCTTAGACTTCATGTCCACAGACAAGGAGCTAGGCAGTGAAAGTCTGTTTCTCTATGCCAATGGGAAGCTTCCTACGGACTTCAGTGAAGTTAGAATAATTCTAAACTTTCTTGGAAGAACAAATCCATTAATTTATTATGCTTTGATTTTTGCAAGAATTCACAGAAGGTATTCTTAAAATTAATGTGTTTAGGTGTCAAGAAATGGTAGGTTGCCTTTCATCATGATGGTTCAGGTGAAGCTGATCATATTTCTTTCTTGAAATTCAAGCACCCAAGAGTACAGCTTTCAAGGCATCCTCTAAGAAACTGCAGATGCTCAGAACTTCGTGCTGCTGTTTGAAAGCAGACAATTGACTGAAAGATTTATTTGTAAAGAGAGTACAGAAAAAAGAAATGTGCATGTTGACAGTAGAAGATTATAAAAATGACAGACTTTCAATCTTCAAAATCCACAATTAGATCTCTCTGATGAGAAGCAGACTAGCGTTTGAGAAATGCAAAAGCGATTGCAGCATATTACCTTAAAGATGTGGGGGTGATTTCTTTGGAAAATTGATATATCTGCTACTACGTTTAAAGTAGCACATGAAAGTTAATGCCAGAGGAAAAGTTTATAAATTTAAAATATATACTATATGATGTAAGTTAACTCTTAGATAGAGCAATACTTGAATTGCACTTCTGCTGCTATTATGCATGACACACTAATAAAATCAGTTCTGAAGCCTGATTCTCTACTCTTGCACATCTAGCACTGCTACAGAAAGTGTGAAATACAAGTGCTTATGTTTATTTTGCAGAACTGCATGCAGCTGCTCAGAATATGAGGTAGTGAAACTCCATTGTAGTCTGCTTTTTAATAATTGGCATAAGTAACTAACAATTTTTTTTAATTCAATTTCAACTGACCTTCTATTCACAGTTTTTTACCTTTGAACAATACAAGAAGCTACTGGGATATGTGTCATTGCCACCAGGACTGGTACGTATGGATGCAGAGCTTCATGTTCTAATGTAGCATGTGTCTGCTGAACAGTCTGTTCATCTTCTTCCTCCCACAGAATAAGCCCAAAATTAAATGGTCCAGCTCAATCCAGAGTTTTTCAAAACGGTCTTGTCCTTTGACATTGATAAGAATTTTTCATAGTTGATAAATTTTGTTTTCTATCAAATAATTCCCTATGACATCATTGCATTTGTTAACACGGATAACAACAGCCACCATGGAAGAGTCTGTATACAGCTTGTCCTTCTTCATTCTTAAAAAATAACAAAAAAAAAAAAAAATTTAACATCATCAGTATTTATTTGCTCATGTCATAATGTCTGGTTTAACACTTCAACTTCATAATGCTATTCTCCAAGCCACAGTACAACTATAACAAAAATACAGATCTCAGTCTTATTTTAAAAACTTTATAAAAGAAACATATGTTATTGATAAAAAATTTCTACGTCCTTCATATTAAATGGCAAAACTCTCTTGTCCATCAGTGGAGTTAGGAATTCATTGCAAGAAATAACTGGTTTAAAAACAAAATGCAGGGCATACATATACGCAGAAATTTTTTAATGCTAAGATGTAGTTTGCGTGTGTAATCTGGATTCTCATGTGTAGATCTTAATTCTGCTATTATGCATTAAAAGTACTTTTTATAAGAGATACTGCTTCCTGTGGTGTAAGAATCTGAATTGTAGCAAATATCTATTTTTCACAATGATGACATCACAACTGTAGGAAACAATTGAACTTTTTAAGGCAGTACTATAAAGGTTTTGGTAATTTTGAAGAGTATTACTTCCATTCATGTCTCCCTTTAATTGCAGTGAATGGATGGTCATGGAATTCTATTAACTAGGTTAAAGCAAGTTTCTTCTTCCTCTTAATTATTCCATTTGCTTTATAGCTGTTTGCAGTCTCTCCTATTTTATCTGGTATTTTTCAGCAGTTCTCATCCTTAGGTGTATATAGAGAGACTGATACTTGCTCTCTAGCAAGTGGAAAGAACAGAACTGATGGTTCTATGGTACCCCAGCACCTTTTTGGGGGGTAGGAAAAAAGGCTGAAAACTTACAAATATGTAATAGCTGCCCAAAAGCTGCTCTGATTTGTAGAACAGATACTGCAACACTTAGATCAGAAACCCCTCACATTTTTGGTGCACTATTGTTATAGTAATACAGAGGCATTTTTGGTCCTAAGGTACTGAGGGGAAAAGAAGACTGAGGGGGATTCTGGTCTAAGCCAGGCAGAATGCTTCTAGGTACCTCAATAGGCCTCATATCAAGGCAATATTTATTATTAAAAGACAAATGTATACATTGGCACCGTCTTCCTACTGGCTTCAGTCTCATGGTTGATGATGAAATGTTCCCATCTTACTGGAGAAACTGATTTATTGGTAACACAATCTTCTCCAAAGGCAGGAAGATTGGAGTTTGCCACTATCCTTCTAATTTTCCATTCCCCTCTTTCTTGAGCTCTCAGGAGTCCCTGCTCAAATCTCTCTGTGTTAAGTAAGCTTTTTCTCACTATTATTTTTCCCTTACTATTGGGTTCTTTGAATTTCAGCAAATGTACTCATTATAATGCATTTTGGTCCTAGGGCTTTTTCAGCACCTATAGAGTTTGGGGATGTCAAGTGAAGGCAATAAATGTGTAAAGTGATCATTAAATTTAACCCCACTGAATTTTCTCAATTGACCTAAATATTTTAATACTATTTCTGGTTAAAAACAAATTAAGGTATCTTAAAATGCTGTGCCATGATTGAATATGCAAAGCAAAGCAGTGAATATCTTCATATCTATGACCGAAATGCCACCAGCTCCTAAGTAAATGGAGTTAATTCATCCTTGCAAGGAATCCTGGCATTTCCCTGTGTGCATACAAACCTTTCTAGGTTTGTGAACTACTAGATGCACATTCTACTTGTGCAATTTGCTTCAGTACTGAACTATTTTCATTTTTTACATATATTTTTAAGTTAATATGTTAGCATTATGTGCTTAAGCTCAGTTCAGAGATTTTGTTTTTTCCATTGCTGCATAACTACATTTATATTTGTGTTATTATTCAGAGTCCACCCAAAGATAACACGAGGACAGTCTTTTTCCACTTCTTATTTGCGTAATAATTTGGTACCACATTTTCCCTTCCAGCTGAAAAATGAGTACATGGACATGGAGTGCTATGACATTTTGTTTTGATTGTTTTGCAGTATGGTTTATGGCTATTGTCATATTGTCTTCATGAACTGTCAGCATCTAATCAAGGGCTAAAGTTGTTTAGCAATAAAATACTGCTGCATTACTGTAGTCTTGCAGTTTGCATTGTGTCCCTCAGTTTCACAATCTGATGTAGAGGAAATTTTACTGCTTAATATTTAATTTTCATGTTAACTTTCCTAGGCATTTGCAGTTGCTGGCTTGGGCTCTGGGTTGACAGAGGCGGTTGTGGTTAACCCGTTTGAAGTAGTGAAGGTCACCTTACAGACCAACCAGAACGCCTTCACAGAGGTAGGAAAACTGCTTCATTCTCCTTTTTCCACTTTATTGGGCATACTGCACTTCAAGGGTCGTATTTAGAGCAGAACGTCTGTAATATATTGATTGATGCAAATGATTTTCCACACAAACTTAACAGAAATGAAAAAGGAAGAGCCCCAATAGACCATGCCTTCAGATATGCAGAGATGCATGCAGTATTGTCAGAGGCGTCAGCATCTCCACTGGAAATAGCCTGTGCCTGAAATGCACCTTCATCCCTCCCAAGCAGCCAACAACCCAGCGCTGTGAGGAATTGTATCCAGGAGTACAAATCCGAGCCCCTTGTACACAGCACATTTACCCCAGCAGGCTCCAGATTTCAAGTGAGCACTGAAGGTTAGCACAAAACACCACAGTCCTGTGCCCTACAGAGAGTCCAGCTGCTGTATTTTACACCACATTTCTTAGATGAAACTTTTATTAGCACTAACTGGAAAATTGTTATATAACAAGTACATTGATAATTTAAATTCTTGCTTCACTTCAGAGTTTTGTTATTCAAATATTGTTTTGTCCAAAGAAGTCATTGTGCAAAACATTGTCCATGATTCTGGGTACTGCTGAAGGGGAGAAAGATTAAACTAGAAAACAATGATTCATGAAAATCCAGTTTTCTCAGGAATGCACTAGCTTCTATTAATTTTTAATGCAGAAGATATTCCAGGATAAAGTGGAGGAAGGTAGTAATACAGTTCCTTTTTTTTTCATTGACTAAAAATAACAGTTGTCACATCATCTTTTTCAAAATCTCTTGAGAAATCAGCTGTACCATAGTAGAAGTGCCAAATCACTTAAGCATCACATGAAAAGGTTGGCGGAATACCTGGTGGAACATGATTTTTGCATATTCTACTATTAAGTTTCGACTGAGTTAATACTTGCATGCCTTGTAGCACTCATCTGCATGAATTGAACACTTTTGGGGGATGCACAGTAAAGAGATTTATGACCTGGACATTTACATAACCTGTTTGGTCTGAGCTCCACAGGTACCCACTGGAAAAATAGAGCTACTGATTTCCAAATGTCATAGAGTAACTGGTACCTACTCCATAACTCATCCAGAAAAGCATTTTCTTCCAGAATAAATTTTCAAATGTTTGGTAAACTCCTGTTCGATTCTTAATGCATATGAAAGACGTGTTTATTTGCTGCAGGTCTCCAGTCTAGACATTTTTTAAACTTGGGCAGCAAAGTCACTAAACAGATAAGTAATGAGCAAGAACAAGAGTAAAATGTTTTGGTTCCTGGAAGGAGAGAGACTGAAAGTAGGAAAAAGCAGTGTGTGAGAGGATCTGTCAAGAAGATCATGTGATAAAAATTATGAACGATTACTGTTCCAGCAGTAGTGAACTAAGCAGATACTCTGCTTCACAGTTGTGCAGATGTAATTATCCTAGCTTAAAAATCTCTCTGCTTTTAAATATAAGCAAACCACTGTTACATTTTGAACAAATTGCTCCTTGTAAATTTGCAAAAGACTGTTGTATCCTTTCACTTCATAAGTATTAATTTTTTTCTCTACTGAGAAATTTATAACGAAGTCTGGGGTGGTTCAGTTTGTAAATTTTAGCCAATTACTTCCTTTAGTTACAGCATCCCTTCCTTGGTGACCATCAGAACACTACAATAATCAAACTGTAGCTGTCCAAAAGCATTCAGAGTTGTTCAGGTGAATATTCTCTAATTTAATTTAAATGCAAAATTTCATAAAATTCAAATAGTATATTATCATACAAATAAAATTGTGACAGAATGGTATTTGGACTCTACTAGAAACCTAGTTTACATTGAAAATATTAACTACTTGCTCTAGGGAAAAAAATCCAAGGGAAATTAAGTTCTTAAATCACAAAGATTGTTATAATACCAATATATTAATTTTTTATATATATATATTTTTTTAGAGCTTGAAAATTTGCTGTAAATTAGAAAAAAAAAAACTCCAGTGACTTTATACCTTGACATGAAGTTCTCATTAAGAAAATGTTAAAGAACATTCCACAATAAAGTATGTAAACTCAAGCCCATTGGAAGAAGCATGTCCAGAGGTTATATTATACAGCATTAGGCATTACCATGCACTGTTTTTCTAAAAGGTTTAAGTAAAGTGTGTACCTATCCCATTGTGGAGCTTTCATACTACACGATGAAACCTAATGCAGTTCACATATTTCTTTGACTATTGTACAGAAATAATAAATATATCTTGTTTAAAAGGAACAAGGAAGAGCATGAGCACATACACTCACACCCAGACTCCAGCACACCCCCAAAGCAAATATTCACACCCTGCAGTGACAGCTGAATTGTTCTGTGGTAGCAGATCATCTTTCGAGGGTTGATAGATTTAAAGAGGAAGGCCACTATAAATCACGTATCAGCCCTTTTGTCATGTGGATTTCTGTGGGTAAAAATAATGGTGGCTTTTTGTTAAAGCAAACTGCAAGAAGCCCAGCCATGTTGTTTGGTTTTCCATTTTTTTCCCCCTTTCTCTGTAGCCCTAGGTAGCTCGCTGGCTATAGAAGCTGGTGTGATGATTAAAATCTTCTCACCTGACAGTAGAGCTATGATTAATTAAACAAATACAAATTTCTGCTTTAGGATGAGAAGAATCTGACTCCAGATTCCACTGAGTAGGTCCATATTAAGTAAAAGTCAACAGCTGTGTGAAGTGCATTAACTCCAGGTGTTTGTACAAAAAATTCCTCTGTCTAAGGTCCTTCCATCATCCAAGATGAACCACCGACCTTCTATGGCTTGATCAGTTGACATGATGACACCTCCTTTGGTAAAAAGGAAGTGATGCCAGAGTCCTCTTTGTTACTAAAGGACTGAAAAGGGAAGTCAGGTGTAGACATTGCAGGTGTCTATATTTGGATTTATTAATCCCATCTCAGGTGTTCAACAAATGACACAGTCTTCCCCTCTGAGTCATGAGTAAATCCATATTCAAGAAAAGGGATACCAAGGGACACCTTAATCTTGAAGGTTTCTGTATTGTTTCTAAAAGGTCTGACGTCCGTTTTTGGAGCACAAAAGGACAAAAAAGGGTGTTATTGCTGGCATCCATGTTTAGTATCTCCATTTTAGAAGAGATTCTGACTTGAATTCTTGGGAGTAGGTAAAAAAGTAAACTCTAGTAAAATAAATGCAGAGCGTTAACAGGATAATATTAGCTATGAAGTGTGAAAAAACAGAATGAAACTTTGTATTAAACTTATGAGTAAGCTAAATAAGCATTCATATGCTGTTTCAGATATAGTAGCATGATTTGGCTGATGCTGTTGATCTACCACAGTGATATTTTGAAATGGAAAGCTATTAAACAAATAAGTGTATTGAAATTAGTGGTATTCACGGAGGTGTAGTCAAAATTCTTTTATATTTTCATGTTTGAACCTCCTAGTGGAAGTCATGTTTTGCCTTTCTAATTATAGTTTTGGTTACCCAGAGCTTTATGGCTTTATGGGTTTCTTTGGCTTTATACTTTGGAGAAAGCCAGACTCTATTCAGCAACTTTTTAAAAGTAATGTTTCTATAATTCTGCTAAAAAATGTAAAATATTCAGAAGGGGAATAGCTAATTCTGAATATCATGGTATATTCAAAAAAATATAAAAGATGCATGATGTCAGGCAGATTCTGTCTGATATGGGGCAGTTTCTTCCTTTTTGACTTTTATGAAATGGAAATCTGTTACAGCACTGCTCTTTCTCAGTACTCACATCCTGCTTTCATCTTATTCTGCAAGCAGAAAAATGAGGAATCTTTTTTTAATTAAAGTTGTGATTTTTATATGGTCACAGGAAAGGAAAAATAACAAATACAGTGATACTTAATATAAAATTACAAGAATTGGCAACACTGTGTTTGCCAACGGGATGGAAATGATGCTATGTTTATTGTTTTCTTTTTGTAAAACTGATCTCTTCTTTCTTTTGCTTCACTTGTGTAGCAACCATCTAGCTTTGTTCAAGCTCAGCAGATCATTAAAACCGGTGGTCTGGGCTCCCAAGGACTCAACAAAGGCCTTACTGCAACACTGGGCCGTCACGGAGTTTTTAACATGGTTTACTTTGGATTCTACTTCAATGTGAAAAACGTTCTTCCAGTCAATAAAGTGAGTTCTTCGTACAGCGCAATAGACAATCAGATAAGAAGTTTGACATTTTAATTCACAGTCTGTTTTTCTGTGCAAAGCTGTGGTATTTAGTGATAAACAGTGACTGACCTAGCTCTGTTTTGCAGAAATCCATAGCAATTTAATGGAAACAAATTAAGGACTTGATCTCACTTTTTAAGCAAAGTTGAGTGTAGTCATATTTGAATTATCACTTTTATGAATTTCCCTTTATAGCATGATAGCAGTGCGAAAAGGCAGCAAATGAGATACAGACATGTTGTACTTACATTGAGTATGTATGCACTTTGTTTTTTGTGGCAAACTGGCTTAGAAAAGAAAAATCAGTTTCTAGAACTTCTGCCAGTATTCACAAAGGGCTAAGCTTGCAGAGGGGACCAAGCTGCAGTATGTAGGTTATTCTGGCCAGGCACTGGACCCATTTTCCCAAAAGAGAGTTCAGCCTAGTAGTGAAGGATGACAGGTAAGTTTCATCCTTATGGGAGAAAGACAGTCCAAAACAGGATGTAAAGGGTCCTGTATAGGGACTTCATATCATTTATCATTAAAGAAAAAAATATCATTACAGCTGCAATTTCACTTAAAGAAATTTTGATAGTCATATATTACTTTAAATAACAAAGGAAGTGAACATTCCCTTCACAAGAAAAGATAATTTTGCTAATGCAAACTTGATAATATCAGCAACTTTCTAAATGACTGTGTGAGAAACTCCTAATGGTTTATTAATGATTCCAGTATGCTACTTATTGAAGTCTGTTTTCACTAATGTGATTTTAGATGATGACAGTTAAACAGTCACAGGTGTAATATGTAGTAATATACATGTAAGAAGGTGCAATTCACATCAAAAGGGATCCGTTTCTATTCCCAGATGAAGTAACACCTCTTTTTTTTCTGCACTTCTGAATAGCCTGGTATTTTTGTTGGCAGCCTTGTGTAAATGGAGAAAAGCTCAATTTCTTATTTGCAGATTATTACAGTAAATTGAATTGTTCAAGAGCAGCTGACCCACAAGTTTCTACAAGTTTCTTACAGTGTATCTAAGCATATTTTACAGTGTACTTCAGTCACACATTTTAAAAACTCAAGGCACAAGCACAGCTTGTTACTAAGATAGGAGTAAACACTTTTGTGTTGACCAAAACATCAAAAAATTATAATTAGTATGCAGAAAATTCAGGAAAATATGCAGGTAAGGACCGAGACTAGTGTGCAATTCCTGTGGGAATAATGGGAAATGTTCGCGCATAGGAATTGAATGGTAATAATATTTGGCATAAGCCTGCTTTCCTAGCCTTCAGATTTTAAAAAATAAGAAACAAGTATTAAGTTATTAGAAATATTCAGAGCTTTATGATCTAAAGGAAATTAGTACTTTATACAGATTTTTTATGATGCAGAAAAATTTTAACATCTACAACATGGGTTTAAATATATACAGAAAACAAAAGGGAAATTACTGCAGTGCCAGCCAGTAACCCAGCTGTCCTCAAAAATTGTAAAAATTATGAGGCAATTTAATCAGTGTAGGATTAACTGCAAATAAGTGGAGAGGTTTGCCTTGTGCTTGACCAGTGCACAGCGCCTTGTGTGGTGGCTTGCACAGAGGCTACATCTGTGCTGGTAAATGGAGCAGCAGCCCTGGAACTCAACCTCCTGTACTGTCAGATACTCCCTGGCACAGCTTCATCCCTGGCCAGCCAGCACAGCTCCTGGGTGTGGCTTAGGGGCTGCTCAAGGCAAGGAACCCTTCCTAATGGGCTGGTTTCATGCAGCCAGTCTGTTTTGAATGGTGATAGCATTCCATAGTGCTGATAAAGCTAAGAGGACTCTCTAGGTCAGCCAGCAGCAGTGCCACAGACAGCCTGAACAGAAAGATATAGCCAGTAATTCTGACCCCATTAGGATCAATGCAAAACATAACACTGAATTTAAGAAGACATAGTTCAGGCTTCATCTGGCTGATGCTAGCCAACATTATGTCTCAGGTACTTAGATTGGATTTCCCTTCAGTGGTTGCAAAATGGAAGTATTTGACAATAATTTATGACCTGTAACTTAAACCTCTTCTGTCAGCAGGCAGGTACTAGAGGCTTAGAGTTATCAAACCTGTACAAGGAATTTGGTAGAAGCTGGTTTGCAGTTAGTCTGAAAAATATTAAACTGTTGTTAATTTGGCTAGATTTCTCACATACTTCATTTCATTACAAGATCTATTTTTTTAACGTTGTATATTTTGCCAGAAAAGAAAGTTTTAAAGCCAGTCTTGTAATATTGGTAAATATATTAAAATTATAATATACAAAAATTGTGAAGTAAGAATACTACACTTGTGAAATAATTTTAGCTATTGACTATATATTTGCTGTCCATGATCTGTAACCTAAGTGGAAAATGTGTGAAAGTCTCTGAATGAGCCTTTTAGCTGTCAGCTAAATTGCATTAAATTTGCATCCCAATTAGGGATGTTTGCTGCCTATTTTGCCAATAACAATATATTTTGTAGGTTGAGTGATCAAATTATATCAATTACATATGTGGGTTGTAAATGTCCACAATGAATAATTTTTCCTATGTTCAGTCTATTCGGCTAAACAGACCATTTACAGCCAACCTTGTGCTCTGTTTACTGAACGTGTCAGATTTTTTTCAATGGCTACTAGTGTATCAACCACAAACAATTAGCAGCTATGCCTCTACCCTTGCAATGAAATTATTTTGCAGTGGCATCTACTTTTATACTGCATTTTATAGGTGTCCAGCAGCTTTTGCTTTGCAATTTTTTATCATAATTAGATTTCCATTTAAACATTGCTTTCATTAAAACCTTTGCTCACTACCACCTCCACGTGGCTGCCACATTTCCTAACAGTGTGAGATCCCCTCACACCTGTTAAAAGCCCCCTTTGAAAATTGGCCAAGACTGATTTCAAGGTGGGCACTGCCAGCCCCAGCCACTGCAGACGTGCCTCCTTTTAGCAGAGTTGCTGCATCAGACCAGGGGTGCTGGGCAGTGCATTGTCTTGTAAGAGAAAAGGGCAAAGAAGAGATGGGGCAACCCAAATGAGCTGTTCAGCTTGGTAAGTAAAATAGCAGACAATAATTTTATTGTGGTAGCTTTCAGATCCATGCTAACATAGAAGTTCTATGTAGGAGTAGAGAGTGAAAAGTGCATGTGGTACAATGGACTTCATGAAATAGTAAGCCAAGTTGATTTAGGTGAAGACTGGATCAGAATGAGTAGGGGAGTAACCTCAGAACCACTAAGCTCTGCTTTTAGAAAAAAAAATTACTTTTGATTTTTGACACCTAAATTTATATTGAATTTTTATACTAATTAAGTTACCCAGATACTACCGTGATTAATTTCATTGAAAAACTTTTCCCATGAGGTTTATGATATAAAATCAAGTTATAGCAAAGCTGATGTTGACTACAGTACATTTGGTTAAAGTCCAGTTTTGTGAATGGGCAAAATGCTTCAAAAGGGTCTTCTTCTCTAGATACCAGAAACATTGGCTTTATTCTACTTGCATTTAAATCACTGCATGTACAAAATCAACAGAATTTTTTTTGCTAAGATCTTTGCTAATACAGGGTTACAATTCTTGTACCACAAGCAATGCCAATTTTTTTAAGTTATCAGTGCATTTCATGTTTTGTGAAATCAAGGTGTTGAATTTTTCTGCAAGAAATAAAGAGCTCTGTTGATTTTGACATCTTTCTTAAGACATGTATGGGTTTCACTCAATGTATATTATGGAAGTTTTAATTTATTTTTCTTGTTACTAATCTGGAAATTAAAACTTCTTTCTTGGTTTCTTTTTCATTTAAAAACATACACGTTTAGGAAACAAAAAACTTTTTTATTTTAACATTGTGCTGATGTTATAACCCAGCAAGATAATTTGTTATTTTAATGATGATTTTCTATAATTGAAGCACATTCATGACAGAAGTAAACTGCATATAAGGAATCTGCAGCAAAAAAGTGTCCCTCTGTTGAAAACCGATAGCAAAACCAAATTATGTGCATAGGAAATGTTCTGGAACACACTTCCCTGTGACTTCCACTACTTAGAGAAATAGGATTAAACCTGCTTCAAGGGACTTTGACTCCCAGATAAACTCTGGGTCCTTTGATGTCCTAGAAATGCCAAAGTAGGAGGTCTTTCTAAAAGATCAAATAAAACCCAGTTGAACTGTGAACTGTGAGCGAGCAAAGAAGTTTTTAGATGCACTTCTAACCCACTCCTAACTTTTACCGTGTGCACATAGTAGGGTTCAGAAACAATCTGTTGTAAATTCTTCAGCCAATTAGCTGAGTGAATTACCACCGTTTATAATGCGCAGAACGTGGAGGCTCTCTTGCCGTTGTGCCGAGTTGGATTGTTAATAGCAGGAAGCTAGCACTTCTCAGTACAGTGGATCAGCTACATGTGAAAATAAATGTAAAAAACCTGGAGGGGAATGGCAGCAGACTGAGATTAGTCTTTATTTAATTTAGCATTTGGGGGTCCAACACACAAATGAGTGTTTTAGTAGGCTTCATGGTGGAAGTTGCTGTCATTTGTAAAATATTCTGGCCAATTAGCTAATAGTGTGCTTGGATTTCTCCTGTTTTGATACAGTAATACTAAGTACATTGTGAAGCCCAATTATACAAATCATCCCCATATGCCATACCAGTCTTTCTTTATGAACTGTGTTTATAAATCCTGTGTGAGGAAATGTGTACTTCAGCAATTTAGACCATGTGTAAAAACATAGCCAATAGGATTGTCAAGAAAACAAGTTCCAGCATAGGAAATCCTAATGTGTTCCGCTAAAATAACACGAGTGTGTTGTGTGAGTTTTCTGATTAAATGCTTATTACTTTATAGTGCTTAACCTGCACAGGTCTTTCCGTTTCCCTTTTTTATTTTTTCTTTCCTCTTTTTTTTCTTTTTTTGTAGGATCCAAATTTGGAGTTTTTGAGGAAATTTGGAATTGGACTAGTCTCGGGAACAATAGCCTCAATTATTAACATTCCTTTTGATGTTGCAAAAAGTAGGATTCAAGGACCACAGCCAGTTCCTGGAGAGATCAAGTACAGAACCTGTTTTAAAACTATGGCAACAGTCTATAAAGAGGAAGGGTAAAACATTCTTATTTTAATAAATGTCCAGACCTCTGTTTTAGTTCATATGAGTCCATAAAACCACATTGTTATATTTCAGATTTGATGAGGACCATTAAGCCACCCTGAACTCACATATCAAAAGAGCCCAATGTAACATTTTAAAAATTTATTTTAGAATTACAAGGATATATCTTCCTACTACATATGAACTTTTACAAGAGACTTACAAGATGATTATTGCATTGTCAAAATTTATGTTCCCCAAGTAAATGCTTCATATATTTAATGTGTAAGTTTTTCAATTCTTCATTTTATAAAAGGAAAACATAAACAGAAAACAAGACTATTTCTCAATTTAATGTAATTGTGATTTTGTAGCCCACTGTACCTTTAAAATTATTGCTGAAATAATTAAACTGAGGACAGATCCTTGTGGTAATAATGTTTTCCAACTTTTAAAAATATTTCTCAAGTGGTGACTGAATTGTGGCTTTGATATTCAATTATATCAGTCATTTTGTCCCTGTATGCAGCTGTTGTTAACAGACTTGTCTTGAAAGTAAACCCATCTCACTGATTAAAGTCATATTTCTGATTGGCTAGGCTCACAACATTGCTTTTGTGACTGAACATTGATTAACTTTTTCTCTTCATCTGATCTGCCTCTGTAAAATGTTAAAATCCAGATACAGCTTGCTATTGAACATGTATAATTTCAAATAATTGCCTCTAAGTGCTCTGCCAGCATTTTAACAAACATATGCTACAATTCCGTTCTTCTTTTAGAGCAAGAATATTGTTTGAAATGTTTTGTTTGTTATTCTTCTGCTACAGATTTCTGGCTCTGTACAAAGGCTTGCTTCCCAAGATCATGAGGCTGGGTCCAGGTAATTTTCCTTCTATCATTTCTATTTTGCTTTTTTTCTTGCTTTCTCATCACAATTTTTCATTTTCTTGAGAAAATGTAATGAATATCAGTCAAAAATGAATCAAAATATCTTTCACTTGGAACAGTTTCTTTTTTAAATAGCATCATCTAGTAGTATCATGGATGGATTTGGCTAAATATGTGTCTAAAAAAAAATCATTTACATGTGTACATCAGAGAATTGCAGATCCAGGTAATTGCTGGCTTGTGCAGTTGTTTTGTTCATGGACAAACCCAAGTGCATGCAAATGACAGAACTGTAAAACTTCTGGAAGTTTCTTAAAGTTTCCTATTCCTTCTAATGTGATCTTTTGAGTTCATGAGGACTTTTTCATACCTATGTGCAGTCAACCTAAAATGTAGGTTAGTCTCTATAAAATGCACTCAACTAGTCAAAGGACAGACCAAGCATATCAAATTCCAGTTATTTTCTTCTTCTATGCTCTATGGGGGAAGACACTGAAAAGATGATAGCAGAGCTGGGAAGAGACTTGTATGGCCCTGGAAAACAAAGAGGATTAGGATATCTTAAAACTGGGGTTGTTGTTTGACCCCTTCTAACTAATTGTTATTCCAAAAGTGGGAGCACAGTGGTGGAGAGCTGTATCTTCTTTAGCTTTTAGAGGGTTTTTTTCCTGGCTGGTTTTGATTAATCATGAAAGCAAAGCACTGGGCCCTCAGACTTTATCAGCCCACAAAGGCAGTCTACAACAAAAGAGCAGAAACCCCAATTTGAACAGTATCCCATTTCCATGAAATTGTATTTCCAGTTGTTCAAGCTGGTTGTTTAATATGCAAGAACACACATAGGTAAAGCAAGTAGGTACAGAGCCAGTTCTGCAGCATAAAGGAGGCATTAGGTTTGTCTGTAAATGTTTGCATATCCAATCCATCTGGCTAAGTACTAGACCATGCCTGGTTATTGTGCAGGGTGAGGAAGAAGGTGGGGAGGGGAAACAAGGAGCTCTGGAGCTAAAAGCCTTTTCCCTCACACTCCAAAGATACTAGATTACATACAAAACAAAGAGAAGGCAGTGTTTAGCTTTCCCAGTACCTTTTAGCACAGCAGATTTTGGAATAAAATTTTCCGTCTTACAAATGACTGTGCATTCTGGCCCAATTCCAGCAAGTCAGTTACATGTGAACTTCATTCTAAATACTTTTGTAGCTATATTGGCTAACTAATATATAGGTTTAACTTTCTGATGAAACAATAATACAGTTTTTATTGTGACTGGGAAGGTAATTCCTTCTTCCAACATGTGAATGTTTACAGGACAAGAGATACACAAACAGATCACACAGTACGAGATTTGGAATCAGCCTTAATTTGAGTTCAGATCACATCTTAGATATTGTGTGTATGATTTGTTTGTTGGTCAAAGCCTTTTGCAAATATCTGCACTCTCTAGCTGTCTGTGAGTTCCTTTCCATAGAGGATTTCAAGTCTGATGATGGTTCCTTAGGATAAATGATAGGGAGAAACTCAAGTAGGAATTCTGTGTGCCTGGTTGTGTTAGCCTGTCCCTAGAAAGGTGAGCCCAATTCAGCAGAAGTGCCACTCCAAGCACCAGCTGAACCAACAGGCAAGGGCAAACGCAAGAAGATACTTATGCCCCAGTGCTGGCACCCACAAATAATACATTTTTACTCATGCAGCCGGGTTCTCTTTATTGATGTTCTCCAGCTAGAAGCTTTTCTATGAGTTTAGTTATATATACATCCTCTGAAACATTCCTTTTTTAACCTTCTGCAGTAATTACAGCCTTGTTACAGTCTGGCTTCACTAACAGTAAAGATGTTTTATGGCTTTCAAGCCAGGATTTTATACTGTTACCAATTCTAGCAAATAATGCCATTTCATTAGATCAAAACTGCATGTGGATTTTTAGCCAGGAAAGATTACACTCACTTCCACGCCATTTTCTGCTTTAGACATGGTGAAAACCTCTCTTGACTCTTACCTGGAAGTGTTTTTATCATCCTGAAGATTAATTTTTGTCATTCCACCAGTCAAGTGGTTCTTTCATGGCCAAGTCTAATTAAACAGGCACACAAATATACATGTATTCAGATTTAAAATTTCACTTTTAGAAGAACAATAAAAAAAATTAATCTTGAAAAAGTATTAGGAAAGATCATACTGAGGGTGAATTTGATTTAATATACAAGCTATTTGCATCAACTTTATGATCTACTATTAAGTAAAATTGGTATGGTGTATGAATTGGTGAATTTTTAGTGGACTTGGGAAATAGTAGAATTATTTATTTTGTAAATAAGGCCTTGCCATATTATTGTTTATATTACACACTAGAAATGCTCTATAAAATCTTGAAAATACTGGATTTTCTATGTAGTAAAATTATATCTTTTCTTCCAGGTGGCGCAGTGATGCTTTTGGTTTATGAATATGTTTATGCATGGCTTCAGGACACAGTTAATTACAAGTAGCATTCTGAAAAATGTATTCTTTAAAATTACTAAAATACACTATGATAAAGCAAAAGTGATTCTTATCCTTTGTAGTGTTGAGTACCCTGAGATGGCATTGATGTTAATACAGTTCCAAACAAATATGACCTAAGAAAACATTTAAGTACATGTGTTTCTGCAAGTGCATAATTAAATATCACTCGGCATTTGTAATTGTTTTGCTGGACCAAGAGAAAATATAAAGCGGACATAAGACAGTGAGTTTTTAAAGGACAAACTGAAATTTCTTGACACAAAATCATTCTGTGTAATCATATACTTTTTAAAAAATTTCAGCTGAAATGGCAAGATAAAAACTTTCAAGGTATTTTAAAGGAAAAAATAGAATAATTCTAGGGGAGGAGATACTAAGCTAATGTAAACTGACTGCTCCATTGGCTCCACATTAAGAAAATTATCCATTCTCTCCAAATCTTCAGTCTTGGGTCCAGTTTCAATTCAGCCCAGTATGATTTCAGCATTCATGGAAGAGCTTTTCAAGTTCTTGGGTGTTTGGATAGAAAAGGACAGCCACAACCCTAAAAACATACATACTGCTGAATATCCTACTTGTTCATAGCTATATATATGACATAAATCTCATTCAGATCGTAGAAGATACTGAAAGAAATTAGTATGCATCAAGTTACATAAAAATGCAAGCCAACATGGGATTCATAGAAGAAATGAGTAAATAAATTAACAGAAAAAAGTAATTTTAGACATATTAGATAGTGCTGTAGACTTTTTATCCACTTTGATATACTATCCCAAAAAAGCTGTCCTGTGACAAAGATGCTCAGTGCACCTTGACTGCCCCTTTAGCCTTTCATTTCCATCATGGAATTGTGAAAGAAGGCTGTAGACTGATAGCACATCTGCAGGTGTAATTAGCTAGCCATACACCTTGAAGAAATGCACCTTTCTGTAGATTAAAAAAAAAAAAATTCTCTGAAACTAAAATTCAATATAAATACACTGTAAATGTAAATATTCCAGGGATGTACTTGTGTTCTTACTAGCCATTCTAACTCTGTGAAATACAATAAATTCTGCTCTGCTAAATGAAGACACTGTTTCTGTTCATGGAGTTGTGACATTCTACATTTTCTTTTCAAAAACTCTAAATAATTTTAAATCATGCATTATTCTGTTATAAAAATGGCTCCATTATCTTAATTTGTTGTCAAATAGCACGTATCTTGCAATTACTGAAAGTTTCAATATCTCCCCATACTACATTCACTCTGTTAACAATGAGGTCCTTCCTCTGAAGGAGGTACAAACATTTTCCTCAGCAATCCTAAAGAAGTATCTTTCTGCATTGTTATTT
>PYHW01010789.1:622684-634397 GCA_013186435.1 Turdus rufiventris | reverse complement strand
AAAAAAAAAAAAAAAAAAAAAAAAAAAAACCAAAAGGAAAAAAAAGAACACCTTATTTTCATCTCTTTCATCTGCGAAAGACTTGGTCTAATAGTCTTGGTACAAGAGTTTTTACTTCCAAACAGTCTTAGATACAAAGTGTAGGTTATCAGAAGGGTTGAATCTTGCCTGTCAATCTGGCACTTTTTACAAACATGACATTCACTTAAAATAAATGGAGGGGATTAAGTTCCCTGACCCTGTATATACTGGATGAATAATTCATCCTGCAGTATTTCAATCAGAGGAAATGAACACCAAAATCTAAACATTCGTAATTAGGAGTGCAAGAACCCCACAGTGTTTATGGATTTTTAAAACCCTAAGAATTTGTTTTAAGTGCAGAGGTTCTTAAACCTGTTTTTTAAGTTTTATAAATATTTTTTCTCTTAATTTGAACCATCGTTTTTCAAGGGAAATCTAATTTTTAAAGCAAACAAACAAACATGTAGTTGTAGCTGAACAAGAACCTCTGCTGTGTAAGAGATAAGGGGTCCTACTTGAAAGTGCCTACTTTCAAGATCAGAGAGAAACTTTTGCTCTTAATTGCTGCTTCTATCAATGTTTTGAGACAACTGATGGAATAAATATTTCCAAATTTTAGAAACGCATTTGAAACCCAGAACACATGACCTCCCACCAACTCACAAATTCATTTAAAGATACCAGTAAAAGAAGAGTAATTGGGTCAGGATCACAAGTTAGGTCTGACGCCTTTCTGCCAAGTTGCTGCTGATACCTGCCAGCAACAGTAAGAGGAATATTGAGGTGAGAAATCAAAACCAGGGTGGACATAAAACCCTGCTTTAGGTCACACAAAATGGTACTGCTGAAACAAGAAGACTGCACATATTTTCACCAGTAAAGGAGTTGGTTGAGTAGTTTTAACAGATGGAATCTTTAGTTTTGGTCACTTTAGATACAATACTAACTAGAGACAACTTTTATTGTCATTGTTTTCAGTGTGTTTGCAATTTGCCACACAGAGGGAGTGGGCGGATGAAAAGCAAGTCTAGAACAAGGCTAATGTAAAATGTCATTGGAATAAGTAATTTCCATTAGTTTTTGGACTCCTGAAAGTCAGAACAATTCTTCCCCAAACCAGAAGTAACCACCACACACCTTGATATCTGTTTTGAAGGGTATGCTTGTATAATGTGTCGTAGAGCATCAGCCTCCTCTCTCCTCCACAGTAAGAAGACACAAGGGTACAAGCTTTCTGGACAAACTTCCCAGTCAATCCATGTCAGACAAACTACCTGATTTTGTTTTTTTCTGCCTTGGTCACAGAAGAACAAGAGAAGTATGCAATTTACATTTCACTTTCCGTCCTCATTGTATAAATTCTAATAATATATTGCAGTGAATGGATATTATTTTGTTTCATTCCCTTTCCTGCTTTTCCTTCTCTGACTTTTACTTGCTAGATATGTGTTCTGGCAGTATCAAAATTAGGCCATCTCTTATGTTCTCTTTCCATGTTGCTTCTAAATGTTTCAGAAAATGATCCAGAATTGTAACATACAAGATCACAGACCTATATTTATGTTAGCTATCGTTAATGGCAATAAAGGATCTCATTTCAGTTTTATGTGAATGCAAACAAGAGCAGATTTGATGCCACAGGTGGATGGCACCTCAATTTTACGGTCTAACTCTAAAATGAATGTCCAAAAGAATGTAAATTTTTTTGCTATTATTTACAATTATTTTAATTACTTGGCCATTGTAATCTAATTGTTACAGTATTTAATTAAATAGTTCATGTATTGCATGGACTAAGAATGCAAAATTTGTAGAAGTACTCTCGATTGCTATTTAAAAAAAAATGTTTCTGGAGAAACAGCATAGCCTTCAAGTTCGAGTTACCTAATTCAGCAACCTGAATGAGCTGGGACAGTGACTCAGCCCAAAATCCCCTGCTGCAGTCATCAGAAGTTCAGTCTGTGTCATGGCTTAAGGGACACACCTCTGGTGAATAAGGTTGATGTTTTCATTTGCATTTCTCAGTTCTGGCCCTGACTTGGATGGAATGAATCCCTCCCGTCCTTGGATCAGCTCGGTGCATTGCCTTGGTCCTGTAGCACAGCCCTTCCCCTAGAGCAGCTGAAACCAGACAGCAGAGAAACCAGGGAGCAGGTACTGGGGAAGGTACTGGGGCAGATACTGGGGCAGGGCTGCCCAGCACGGCGGATGCTGGCAGTAGCTTTCTCTGCAGCGACGCTGCTGCAGCTCCGCACACACACTGACACCCTCTCGCTGCTGGTTTTCAAAATGAAAACCTTCCAACATTTTCTGGAAATGATGAATCTTTTCCAAATGGCCTGAAAACACAGTCACAAAGAAGCCATTGCAGAAGGAGTCCTTTCAACAGCAAGAAAAAGCATAGCAAGGAGCAAAATATCTAGTCCTTCAATCAGAACAAATTAACACAAAAATCCAAAGGCTATCTCATTTTTACTGACATGCACGTAATCAGTCAAGACAATTATGACAAGACGAGGAGTAATCAAACACAAACAGCAAACATCAAGGAAGCAAACATGCTAAATCTCCCTTTATAATTGGAGGTTAAACATGATTTATAAATCAAGCCAACATATGGGATCCCAAGGGAAGAGTAAACAAATTTTCTAAGTAAAACAGGAGCAGTAGGCCTGTAACAGAAGTATAATTTAGGAAAATGGCATTAGTAAACTATCTAAGCAATAAAAAATTGGTATTTTTTTTTAGGTTTTAAAACTGATAAACTTAAGCAATATTTTTGTAGAAATGGTAGTTACTAAATTAGAGTTAAATTCTGAAGCTGCAATTCAGTGCTGCAGCATCAACAGGAATAATGACGTGATAGTACGAATGTTCATTCAGATCAGTGTTCCACTAAAATTAATGTGCCTACGCAGGTAAGTCACAATTACCTAAAGAAGAATGTTTACAAAAAAAGTGAACACTGAGTAAATTTTCCCAGTTTATGATAATGGTTCTTATTAAAATTATTTTCAAGAAAAAATGAGATAAAATTGCCAAGGTATATCTGAATAACCTAGCCAGAGTTAATCCCGCGGCTTGCATTTTATGGTGCTGGAAAATATTCTTGCAAATATATTTTCATATTATACTAAATATCCATATTCTTAGATGAATTAACTTATTTTATTGAACATATTCCTGATTTGATTTTCTATTAATTTCACTGCAATCAGCAGAGAATAAGACTATGAAAAATTAGCACACTGATATTAAACGAGTTTTACATACAAAAAAAAACTTAAACAGAAGAGGCAACGTTTTGTACATAGGATATTAATTTGGTATAATATTTTAAAATATAATATTTACTTATTTTTCAATAAAGAGTGAACAATGATAATGCATTGGAATTGAGAAGTTTTTTAAAATAACCCATGGGCAAGGGGCTTGCAGCTGCTCTGTTGCTCAGCTGAACTGAGTCAATTTCCAGAAAACTGATTTGAAAAAGGATAAGAGACCTTTCAAGAATGGAGAGTTACACTATTTCTTTTTCACTGTAAGCCATGCAAAGGAATTCTGGTATTCTAGTTGAAGTCACAATTAAAACAGACTAATTCACATGCTGGAGTACTCTAAGATTTCAAACATAGTTAGCGACTCAATCATATACATTATCTCTTAAAAAGATGATATTTTCTTTACAGCTATTTCTGCCATTATTAAATTCAATGCACAACAATGTACTGCATAAGAAAAATCACACTAATTCTTTCTAAAACAAAGTGCAGTCCTTTCATAACAAGCAGACCCCATTCCCCGTGTTTAATGTGCTTTTTTATTAATTTAAAGTTGTTTCCTTTCCTTACAGCCATCCCCAGCTGCAGCGAATAACACAGAAACCAGATAATATCAATTGAGTGATTTAACTATAGTTGGGACATGCATCAAGATCACTCTAAATTATATTTTCTTATCCAGTTTTAAATCTCAGCCTCTTCAGGGAAATAAAATCCCAGTTTTGGAAATAGTAATAGTAACTTGAATTTACACACCATTACCAATCCTTTCCTGAAGGAGCCAGGGGCATTTTATGTCTTTTCCAAAGCAAGCTGCAGCAGAAACAAAAGAATTAAAAAAAAACCGAAAAAGTGGTGAGGGGAGAGGGGGAGAAGAAAAAAAGTAAAAAACACAGAGGAAAGAGAAGTAGGAGAAAAATGCATGGTGGATAAAAGAAAGACAGAGGTTGCTGTAAAAGCTAAGCACATTCTGAGGGAAAGGCAGGGAGCAAGGCTTTCCAGTGCTTCCTCAGAAGCGCGATGGCTTTCGATGGCTTTCACAGTGAAGTGAGATCTACCACGGCACGCCAAGCACACACTAATATGTCCACTTAAATGTCTCCAAATGCAGATTATAGTTCAAGGTCTGCCCTATCATTGAATGGTTTTTTCCCTTTCATACACCAGTTAAGAAGGATGATATGAATAAAAGCCACTGCCTTTCCCATGAAGACGCTGGATCTTGGGGTACATTCTACTATTTAACAAACTTCACAACCCGACTATGTCAAAGTGGGGTGAACACAAATCCTGGTTGCTGTAAGCACAAAGCCTGGTTCCGATGACAAAAACGCAACTTAAGTCTTCCCTAGACAGATATACTGGATTTATGAGGACAATAGCAAAGGACAGAAAAAAAAAAACCATGTCATATAAGCAAACTCCTTTGAGTTGGAATTAACAACAGATCCCCATAGTTTTAGAACAGATTTGCACAATAATTCCCCCTTGGTATTTTGGCAAAATCTGGAATTGGGCAGGGCACACATGGACACTAAACAAGCAAATACACTGGAAGAAACAAACATTTGTTCTTTTCTATGCTGTTGGTTAATATCATAATGTATTAATGAAAGGTTCTATGAAAAATGCCTTCTTAATATTATGTACTTAGCAATATATTGTAATTTCAATATGCTGTTATTTAAATGAAACTGAGGGATGAGGCTTATGGATACAGACCTTTCAAAGGGATTCTTGATCTAGGAAGCTAGGCAAATATGGGGTCAAACTGGTAAAGTCCCCACTTGTTCTCTTCAGGGGCAGCCAAAATAGCAGTCTCCTATGTCTAACAAATCTCGTGCTGCAGAGGCATTTACTAGAAAACTGGTACACTAAGGAGGGTGAGCCCACAACCCATCAATTGTTGAATGCCTATGGTTGCTATGACTAGGTGCGTAGGCAATTCCTAAAAACTGATAAATTGCCACAACAGACAAATTCAAGCACACTATACAGTCTTTATATACTTCCCAATCTACGGCAAGAACCAAGACTGAACAGATCAAATCACATCTAATACCCCTGCTCCTGGCACTCTGCTCCCTGGCTGTGATAAGTATCTCCCATCACTCCCACTTTACAGTGCCTGGTCCTGTTTGTCATGTTTGTCCTGCTGGGTTGGGGTCCTTTGAGCAGAAGGTGCTTATAGTGCAGTTTGAGCGTCATCATACCATTCACTCACCTCTCTGACTTTCTTTATTAGTTTCATCCGGGTGGAGTGCCCTGAAGTCATGTGGGTTGGTGGACAGGGCACTGTGTTTTGGCCGTGGAAGCAGGTGGCCAGTAAGAGGCAGGTCTCACAAATGGGGTTCGAATTGGGTGCCATCCAGATCACCTGGGAAGGAATCGGGTGCATGTAGTGGGATCAGCTCATCCCCCTCACCCACAACATGCAATGACAAGGATGCCTAGTCCTTGAGCAGGCTTAGTGGCAATGTTTTGATAGCAGGCCTGATCTGGAGATCCTAGTGAGAGAGACACAGAACCAGACAGTCTTCAAGCCAAAGTCTGAAGCCCTGCACCAGACTCTGCTAACAATGCTGCTGGATACTACAGCAAGAAAGCAAATAAACACCTCTCCTTCAGAGCTTCACCCCCTCCTGCCTGGGTATGACTGAGGAGCAGCAGGTCTGGACCTTTGCCACTGGTGGATTTTGCACAGATCCATAGCAGGAATCCAATTGCCTGGATCGTGTGTTATAATATAAGATGCCAAATAAGTAATTTGCTGATTAATTTTTTTTCAGTAAATCGTGTGTAGGAGGACCTTGTAATTTGCCATAATATTTAAGGCTACGTTTTAATGTTCTCCCCAAAGAAGTTATCCCGTGTTGTGGGTTCTAAGCGCTACAGATACAGCTATTCATGGCCACCGAATATACAGCTCATTGTTCATCTACAGTGAAAGATCAGGAACTAAATGTTTATGTTATCTACATTTTCTGTACAAATAATTGTCCAGAACTACACCTACATTTGCAATCACTTGCCCTAAAATGCAGCCTTGCCCTTCTGTGCTTGCAGCACACAGAGCTCATAGCCTCCAGTCAGAATGCAGCCAAAGGACAGGGAGTGATGTCCCAGCAATGCCAGAAACTCAAGCCCCTAACAGCTGAAGAAGTTCAGCAGACACAGACCTGAGGTAGTTGCTACTTAGGGGGTTGGCCAGCATGTCAGAGGAAGACTTCACTCAAACCCTGTTCACAAGCCCCTCTGAATTAGGAGGAGTGGTTCTGCAGCTCCAGTAGGTTTGGGATGAGTCTCCAAACAAGTGTACCATTTCCAGGAGTGAGCTTGCTCTTAGACCCCCCAGTTACAAGCTTTTTTCCTATTAATGAGTATCAGCTCCCTTTGGCAATATGCACATCTGCTTCCTGCAACACACACAGAAAGTCATTCTGAAAAGAAATTATTTCCAAGCTATTTGCCTCTCAGCAAATCAGACAGACATATGTCAGATCTCTTCATTCTCATACATGTGTAAATATAGACCACAATTTTTTTTCCACTTTAAACGTCCATGATGTTAGTCCCGCAAGTCACAAGCATCAGATGTCTGAGATCTGCATTTTAAATACAGTACATGTTTATTAAGTGTTTTGATTTCAAATGCAGGTTACAAGTGTGTTCATATTGGAGTCATTTCAGCTATTTTTTTCTTAATGCAGGCGTCAGTACAAGTTGAGCAATGCAAAAGAAAATACCCAGAATATTCATCCTTTATAACAGTAGCATAATTATATGTAGAAGCATCTGAACACCACACAGAATGTGCCTCTCTGTGTAAATAATGCAATATAAACTGAACTCTGTATGAAATGTGTGCAACAGAAAAACTGTCAAGCTCTCAGAAAAATGTTTTCCTTTTCAGTTTCTCTGATTCACAGCCACCCTGTTCGAAAGCCATATGACAAATCTGTGAGTATGACACACCAGGGAAATTATGCAATTGCTTATGTATAAATGACAACCTGAGACATCAGGTAATAAAACCTGAATAGAAACTTGACAAGGCATCTTTTGGTTTCCTGTGGAATGCTTTGTACAGAATCACAGCCAGGCTGAGGTTTCAACTCCCAAAACCTAAATATGAACAACACTGCAAACAAAAGCCTTAGGAAATCCATAATACATAAAATGAAAAATATTCCACATCCAGAGGTTCAGTTTCACGTTAAACTAGTGTGACTGCATATTGTCAAGGCAAAAATGTGAAGACTTCCTGCCTCCTTTGTGGACGAATTCCCACTAATGTGTGGGACAAGGGCTGAAACGTAGCCATTGGAACCGATTGGAGAGGTCAGCCTTGGCTGCTGCCTGACAAGTCTGGGATGTCAATAAGAGTTTTGCCTACAAAAAGCCCACAGTAACCCGTGTCTTAACACAAATGTTTATCATTTCAAAGAAGCAATCAAATAAATAGACTCTAAAAGTACACAAGACCTTGTTCTTTGGTCTCGATTTTTCTGGTGTTTCTCGCACAGAGAGGTTTTCCAGGGGATTTCTTGAGAAGCAGAATATTATCTTCAATGACTAAGGCTGTAGAGCAAGTCTTTCACTTGCCTAGTAGTTATGCCTATTTGCAAGCTAAGGACAGGTCAATTTTGGATGTTGGTGATGCTTAAATACATAGATGATATTTGTTGGAAAATGTGGAATTACCTATCACTCACACAAAATCCATTGTTAATATGCTTCAGAGCACATTTCCTCTGTTCCTGTGGTGAAATTGGGAAGCTTAAGTTAAACACTTACACTTGATTCCCTCCCCTTGTAGGCACCTCTGATTTTGATAATACAGACATAAAACTGGAATATCACAAAACAATCATTTCTCTTCTCTGGGGTAAATCTGTCTTCTCCTTAAGAACTTTTTAAATGAGCTTTGCCCAAAAGAGGCAGGGAAATAGCATTTATCCCAAAGTACAAAGATAGACTCTATTTCACCGTAGTCCTTCTGGCATATTAAGTATGTCTGAGACTTCCCCCTTTTCCCACCATTCCAGATACCCGCTCCTAGATTCACAAATGAACCAACATTCTCTCATGTCCCCTGCTCATCTCTTTACACCCCAAACAGTATACATTGCAAGAGACCGTGGATCCCACGATGTCAGAGAATTTTGTAAGTCTTTACTGTCACAGACTCTCACTCCGGACTCACTGCACTTCCAATAAAAATACAGCAAGTCAGTACTACGTGCAGCAGGAATTTGGTTCATAAACTTCACACTGTCTGGAATAATTATTCTGGCAAAAGAAATGTGGCAAAAACTGCAAATAATCACCTTTTCCCATCCTTATTTAGCATGATTTTTTTTAACGCATTCTAAATTAGTAAGGTAGTGAACTTGGGACAGACAAAGCAATTAATGCACATTCCAATTAATTCTCTGGATAACAATTCTGAATACTATATGAATAGACAGGTCTATGTGTTGGAACTTTCCAAACCCAAATTGTGTTTACCTATATTATTACAGGGGAGAAGCTAGGAAGAACCTCCTCTATATCTTGTTTTAGAGAGCAGGGTTCTGAATATGACTTTTGTGCCCTTTGAAACTCTCTGGACAATTTATTTGGATAAATAAATTCCATGTTATTAATTGCAATTTTCTCAAATTTTAAATAGTGCGTATGCTTAAGTAACATTTATCAGGTGATTTTTCAGGTTGAACAAAACTTTGAAGTAAAACTGGTATTGACAATAGAACAATGATATTTTATGAAGATGAAATCATAAATATTGAAAGTAAAAACAAAGAAAAAAAGAAAAGGAAAAAATAGTTTCCAAACCAGTATTGAAAATAACCCAATTTATAAAACACTGCTTCTCAACACGTTGAAGTAAATGAGACCCATCAGAGGCCATGGTTTATAGCCTATGAACAAGATCCAGTGAATATTTCAGCAGGACTGTGTGCAGAAGGCCAGCCTGGAACCTAATGAAGCCACAGTACAGCTGCTCTTACAGAATAGTGACAAGCTATATCTATTATTTTTTAGCAAGACTGTTGATGCTTATTTCAGTCTTTACAGAAAATTGTAGAAGGGGTAGTAAAATCTAAGTCTAATTCTATCTTTAACCACACAATCATGGCTTACACTATAGCGCACATTATTTGTGATTATAATAAGGGATAATAGAAACACAAAACAAATAGGACAGCATTGAGGGTGCTGTATTGTTTAAAAGGCAATATATGTAATGAAGTAGCTGTTCGCTGTTGGGATCTACAGCATTTCCCACTCTGCCCACTCTTTGCAAGTGTTCCCGTGGTTTGTGCTCCGTATCTTGAATGTGAAAGACTCTGATTCAGCTACTCTCACCACCAAGCACGAGTTACAAAAGTCTCCTATACATGGATCCAAAAGCAGACACAGAACTCAGAAAATATGTCCAAAACCTCTGTCTTTGAATGGGAAAATGCTAAGCAGCGATTGCGGGTTTTCTTCGACTTGGTTCTAAGTACAACAAACGCACGACCGGGAAGTCAGTGTGTCTGAGACCTCTGATGCTTTTTGAAATGTTTCCATCACACGGAAAAAATGTTTTCAAAACCTGTATTTTCCCAATGAGTAACAGTTGAGCCTTTTATAGCTTTTCTCCTGGCATGGGACTTGATTAGCAAGTACAAAGATTTAGACAGAGATTTATTAAGTAACAGTTATATTGTGTTGTAATTAAAACGTAGGAAATTCGCCGTCTACTTAAGCGTTTAAAAATGCTTAATGTAGGAAGCAATTACACCTCATTTTCAAATTATTCCCCTGACTACAGAGCACGCTGCGGACAGAGTAAACCGCGGCTGTACGGGCGGAGGCGGGACGCGCCCGCTGGCCCGGCCAGGGCCGGGGTCGGTGGCGGCGAGTCCCGAGCGCCCGCTGGGCGGGCGGGACGGGGCGGGGGCAGCCCCGGTCCGGGATGCGATCGCTGCCGCCCCGCCGGCAGCACGGTGGGATGGGGGTGCTGGGGGCCGAGGCAGCCGGGCCGGGGCAGGGAGCGGAGAGAGCCAGGCTTTTTCCCGCCCGTCTTTGCAAACCAAAACCGAGGGAAGTCCGGCACCGGCTCCAAAGCGAGGGTGGTAGCCCGAAGCCGAGCTCAGGAGCCCTGTGCATCACCGCCCGTCCCCCCCCTCTCTCTTTACCTGGCTGTACTTGGCCTCCTGCTCAAGGGAGCTCTTCTCCAACCCGTTCACGGCATGCTGGGCCGGCGGGTGGAAGCTGTTTCGGCCCAAGCTGCTCCATTCCTCCACCTTGGGGCTGGGGTAAGGCGAAGTGTCATTCACTGCTGGAAAGCAAAGGAGTGGGAGAGAGGGTGTTAGAGGCAGAGGCTGGGATTCGGAGATGGAGGTGGCTTTGCTTCGGGATGGAGACGTCTCCCTCTGTCCCATGGGAGGCAATCTATGGGGCAGAGCAAGGGGAAGCCGGTCCCTCGCCCGCCACACCTCGCTGAAGCTCCTTGAGAGGGTGATTCGTGGGCAGAAGGGAGTCGGCTCCCTCCGTGAAACCTGCGGCAGAGATCAGCAACCAGGGCTGGCTGCTCGCTCGTCCCCACGTCCCCGCAGTGGCGGGACGGAGCCGCCGCCCGGCACTTGTCCCCCAGGATCTCCTACGGGTGTCTCCTATGGGTGTGTATTTGTGAGTCAGAGGAGAAACGACACCCCGTGTTACAAACAGACCTGACACGCCTGCATGAACCGGGCTCCAAACACTTTTTGTGAGAAAAAAAGAAAACGAAACACAAAAGTAAATAAATACATATACTTGTAAAAAAAAAATGGTAAATAAAAGGAGGAAGATAAAAAAGCAGGAAGGAAAAGCGATAACAGTCCTATCATTTACACGCCTATCAGCCGCGTCATAGGCACACCGGGATCTTTTGCAGGCGGACAAATTCCTCGAACGGCCAAATTCCCGCTCGGGGAGTCAGGGGAAGCGCAGGGGGAGCCCTGCCCCGAGCCCGGCTGCATCGGAGCCGCCGTGGGAGGGGGCTTTGCTGCCACACCACCTCGCTCGGCCCCTCGCCGTGCTGGGGAAAGGCACAAATCTGAAGTTGTCTTAAGAAATTGAGCTCCCTCGGTGAGCGCCCTTTTCTGCTGATCTCACACTTTCCCATGAATAGGGGCTTCCTTTCCGTGTCAGCGAGGTCAGTTTACCCTATAAATCAAGGGCGAACAGCCCCCATCTGCGGCACCGGCCACTCCGCAGCCCCGACCCTCTGACGGGAAGGGGAGGGGAGAGATTTCACGCTGCAGAAAGATGTGTGCCGCTGCGGGGGCTGAGGGAGACGGGGCAGATTCCGAGGCACCCGGCAGCACCATCAGAGGCCTGCCTGCCAATGTGGTGTTAATAAAGGAGGAACT
>PYHW01010789.1:523110-622634 GCA_013186435.1 Turdus rufiventris | reverse complement strand
AACACGAAAACAAGAATACACATACATTTTCCGTGTGAATGTAATGTTCTCATTCTTTCTAATGTTCCTTGCCAACACTACCTCTAGATTGCCTCAGAGATGGCCCGGCATGTGTTTGTTAAAGTCGACTAAGGAACAAGCACATTTGTTTGTGCCAGTGAGGACTAGGATAAAGTTTATATTGTGAAGGGTAAAGAAGAACAAACTTACAATTTTTTACATGTATGCATATAATTGAAACATACTTGTGCGTGCGTATGTGTTGTTTGAAAAAAGATCACCTTTTGATTAAATAGGAAGAAAATTATTCTGCAATGCTTAAAGGATTATTTTGCATTTGAAATGCCGCTAAAACTGGATTGTTGCTGTTTAAAATGCGGCGAAAACAGAGATCACAGCTCCCACCTCTCCATTAATACTGAGAGATGAATGGGACACAGTGATCGCTGTAGGCAAAGGTTATTTTGGATTGTTGTTTTCAGGGACACTTTGAGTAACGCTTTCACTGTTAGCTCACTGGCAGAGACCGAAGTGGAAAAAATGTCCCTTGCTAGCGAGCAGCCGGGAGACACGACACAGTTTCTTGGCGGAGAAACATAAAGAATGTGAAAGGGATAAAAGAAGCAAAACTTGGGCCTTATTCCTAGACCACCGCTTCGGAGGAAAATACGGCATCAGAATGAAAGCAATTAGATGACATTTGAACTTCCTGCCGAAGCAAATTTGACCTGATTGCGAAAACTACAGAAAATTGACTTCTCAGTAACTCCAAGGCAGCGCCCGTGATCGGAGTGCGGCAGCGAGCCTCGGTAGGGATCGGGATGGGGACCGAGTCCGTCCCGGTGCCGCCGCACCCCGGGCTGCTCCCTGCGGCCAGGATCGCCACTGCCCGGCCCAGAGGGGCGGAGGTGACGGCCCGTGGGTCCTGTTTGCTGGTGCGCCTGCAGCCCACCCAGGCCCTTCGGTCTGCCCACGTTCCGATACGCATCCTCCAGCGAGCTCAGTGCCCGGCCCCTGCTGGGGAAAACGCGAGGAGTTTTCCCGAATCAAACAACGAAACCACCTTCCGACCCTCGGAGAGGAAAGAACCCAGGAGCAGGGGAACGAACCCCTCCGGCCCTGTTCGGCTGCCTTTGTAGCCCCGGCTCGCCCACACTTCTCACCTTGGTCTGTGATGGACCGGATTCCCAGGATGTCCGTCACCGAGTGAGAGGACGGCCACGTCCTGGGCATGGCCATGGTGCTGGGGATCGCCGGCACTCCGGGAGGGGTGGACACCTTGGCTCCTGCAGCAGCGATGGGGCTGGGGTAGGGGTAGATGTGGTTGTAGGGCAGAGCAGGCTGTGGGGGCGGCTGGTGCTGCTTGTAAGACTCGTAGTGACTCTGCTGAGACAGGTTCCCGATTTTGTTCCGGAGGATGCGGCTGATGGAGCTGACGGACGGCACGTTGTACTTGTCACACACGCCATCGGCCAGCAGGCGATCCCGGATCTCCCAGGCGAAGATGCCCGGATCCCTTTGTTTGTAGGTCCGGATATGTTTTACCACCGTGGGAGTGGTGACCCGAGGCTTGCTGCCGCCGATAGCCCCCGGTAGGATGGAGCCGGTCTCGTTGTAGCGAGCCAGGATTTTGCTGACACAGCCGTGGGAAACGCGGAGCTGCCGGCTGATGTCACACGGCCTGATACCCAGTTGTGCCAGTTCCACAATCCGCAGCCTGATGGCATTGGGTAGGGGTCTCCCGTTGACAAACACCCCCCCGAGCTGGTTCACTTCCCCGAAGGCAGGTTCTGAAAGCAAATGCACAAACAGAGCCGTCGGACACGGCGGACGGCACAGAAGGGGGCGTCTGAGCTGCTCCTCATCACAGACAGATGTCACAGACAGGGACCCCCTCCCACCTCGGTCACTCCACGCACGCTTCTTTATAATAGCGGGATGCCCCCGAGACTGAAGGAAGGAAATGGGAGGGAGGAAAAGAAGTGCGAGGTTTTAAAAAAAAAAAAGGAGAGCGAGAAATAACAATAAAAAAAAAAAAGACAGACAGAAAATCTATAGCAACAAATGTCGGAGCTCTCCGGAGTATGCATCAAGCATATTCCCAAAAATAAGCACATTCCAAAGATGAAAAATGAGATCGCCCCAACAGACAAGTCAGCTTTATTTCCATAGGAAAAAGGAATGCGAAGAAAACGAAAAGAAAAGAAAAACATCTTCTAAGACGTGGGGGAGGGGGAGGAAGGAAAAGTAGTTGAGGAAATTCTTTTACATCTTGGGAGAGACGAGGGCAGCGTGGTGCTTCTGAGTCGGGACTAACTTTTTAAAGACCGTTCCTGGTGCTGTTAGCGCCTCTCGCTTAACAGCACGATTACACTGGGCTGTAAAACAAGCGTGTTAAAATGTTAACTGCTACGATCGGTGTCAGGAATAATATACAACGTGTCACGGGCTCCAGCCATCCGTTCGGCTGCGATCCTGCCTCGCTCACGCCTAATAACACTAATAACAAGCCGACTAGTCATTAGCTCTCTCTCTCCCCTGCTCCTGACCCTCAACATGTTCTTACAACTTGTAGGAACACGAGCAAAGTCAATAAGGGAGCCGCGGCGGTGGCAGATGACTGCGCACGGGTGCTCCCCCTCTCTTGACAGCACTTGAACCCTTCTGCGGCTCCCGGCCACTTACCCATTCCTCTGAGCGGGGCACCTCGAGGCCGGCCCTAAATCCCAACGGATCCCTATGCCCGGGAACCGACTCCCGGCCTCCTGCGCTCCTGGCCCCGAGCCTCTCTGATCTCCGCTGAGAAGGGAACAGTAGCGCAAGGAAGAAAACAACTACAAGGAAATCTACATCCCGACGAGAGAGCCTTGACTTCTGCATTTCAACCTCAGGACAGCGTGGGCAGGGCCGGGCTGGGCCGGGCCCGTGGCCCACCGCCCCCCCCGAGCCCGCCCCGGGGGCGGCCCCAGCGCCCAGCCGCCCTCCCAGTGGCCAGGGCAGATGACGGACAGCGCGGCGGCGGCGGCCCTTCCGCTCCCGCGCAGCGCTCCGCACCTGGGCCCGCCGCGCGGGACGGCGCTCCGCACCTGCGGCGGTGAGTTGCGCGGGAAGCGCCGCCGGCGCCGGGGCGGTGCTGAGCGGGGCTGGAACCGTGGCAGGGCTCTGCTCGGCCGGCGGGGGCCGGGGCATTGGCAGGCAGCTCCGCGGGGCCGGGGTACGGCTCGGCGGGCAAAGCAGCGCCGCCTTTTCTGGCCCTTTTCCCGGACTGAGCAGCCGGAGAGGGGGCTTCGAGCCTGGCAGAGCGGTTCCCCCTTTCCCCGAATGAAGCGCAGCAATGTCTTGGCACGCACAGTTTCCCCGCGTTGAGTTTGTGGACGCGGGGCAGAAGTTCTTCCCGGGTTTGGTCGCCTCGTTGTAATAAAGCATCTTTTCGCTAACGAATGTTTCGCGGGCGGTGTACGAGAAGACCGTGAGCGATGAGAGTTGAGACATTTTTGGTGAAAATCACCAACCGGTCAGGAAGCTGCATTTTCCCTTGCTTTGGGAGGAGACGGGACAGGGCTTGTAGCGGCCGGCCCTGCCATGCTGTGTTCTCCGGCCACCGCGGACCGGCATCGGGATGCTGGCGCTCGCTGCCCAAGGCAGACCGGCTCCGGTTTGGTTTTCATCCCCACGCTAATATTGCACCGCGCTTAACCGTAAAATGTCAATGCCTCGCAGCAGACTTCAGCTTTATAACAGGCACTGATACGTACTAGCAATCAAAAGAAAAACAGACAAAGCTGGTAGGAATTAAAGAATGTGTGGGTCACGGCGTGTATGTGGAAGAATTGTTTGGTTTGGCGGTGTACAGATCCTGAGCTGATCTTTTGTGTGTGCGACTTACGCCCTACGTTACATCACGTTGCACATAGGGATCATCGACTCTCAGCTCTAGCTAAGGATTTGTCTTGGTGGGGTTTTTTTGTTTTGGGTTTTTTGGGGGGTTTTTGTTTTTGTTTTTTGGGGTTTTGTTTGTTTTTTCCCCCCTGTATTATTCTCCTGAAGTTCTTCTTTGTCGTTTATTGTTTTTTAATTTTTTTTAATAGAGTCTCAAAGGTACAGACTCCGTGAATTAAATAAAACGTGAAAAGAAGTAAGGCGGTGATCCTAGTGCACGAAATATCACCAAGTAAACCACAAAATTTATGCCATTTATGTCGTTGGTGTGAAAAAATTTTGTCTCCATATTATTTCAATTGAAATCTAAGATATTTTTAGGGAAAAAAATGGGCGAGATTTCAGAGCCTCTACATATCACAATGAGCATTCCTAACTGAAGAAATAAGATGTTGTAGGAGATCTCCCAGAAATTAGTGGAATGTTGTAAACGTTTTGTGGTGAAAATAAGGTAATCATGGCTCTTTTGTAGCTACCTCTATTTGATCGAAATATCGACGGACACTTTCTGTTTTTTCCATATGGATTAAAAAAAGCCCAAAACAACAAAGCAAACAAAAAATGCAAAAAAGAAACCATAAGCAAACAAACAAAAAAAATGTAACAAAACCAAAACACCACAACAGCAACTTTTCTATGGCAGTTTTGTGATTACTTCAAAAATGCGAGTTGCCCTTTCAGAATACTGCACCTGTAAATTGTGGTTCTTCCTCAACTTGGATAGAATTACTCCTGACAAGGGGAGCACTTCTCACACCCGCGCAAATGCCACTGTCTGAAAGTGCTGGCATTTTGCGCAGGCAGTACTAGCACGCGTTTGCTAAAGCCGGCAAACTTTCTGTGTTGTGACCTGACCTCCTTTGGCTATTTTTAAGGCAAAAGACATTGAACTAGTGGGACCGGGATCCAGCCTTAATTAAGTTATTCATGTATTAAACGCTGAAAGAGGGTGGGAGTCCGTAAAACTTCCGATCCGCTTTATAATGGGGTATTTCTTGTTGAAGTAGAGTTTCTTGTCGGGATCCCCGACAAGGCTGCTCGCCCCACAGCGTGTCTCCCTAGCCCGACGGGGCCTGGGCTGCTCGCCGCCCTGATCAACGCTGACTCCCGTGGCTTTAGCCCGGTCCGGTGGCGTGTGGCCGGGGACCATCTCCGGCCGTACGGGTGGTGCAAGCCTGACCCCGCCGCTCCTGAACCCGCTCGGCGCCCCTAAAGCTCCCTCAGGGTTGCTGGGATGCTCGGGCGTGACCCTGCGCTGCTCTCCCACGCTGCTCGGGCAGCTTCTCTTCCCATCTGTGCCTATTGTGTTCACAGTTGTGTCCTTCTCTCCCCCCTCCGCCGTGTCCTCCAACCTGTCTGTTCCCCCTCCTTCCCTCTCCCACCCCTCCACCCCCGAGCCCGCCTCTGATCTCCTGGATATTTTGTTTCTTTCCCTTTCTCAATGTGTGTTCCTGATGTGGTCCTGTCGGAAAAGCTCGTTTACTCTGCTCGGGTCTCCAGTGGTTTAAGGATAATGTTTATCAGAAGTGAACGTGCTCAACTTGTTTCCATTCAACTGCTGAGTGTGGGCTGAAATATCAAAGGTCAGACCTACAGTGAGTCGGTAGAGGGCAGGGGGAGACGAGAGGAATATGAAAACATGATATACAACAGCCTGTTGATCGCGTCTGACCTGCCTGGCAAAAAGATTAGTTTTTTCAGGTAGGAAATCATTGTAGAATCGGACGGGAAAGGCGGCAGGGAGAGGAGAGCGGGGGACGCGGGGTCGGGGCGTCTCCAAGCGGGGAAGGGCACGCGTGCCCGGGTAGGGGGCTCGCCCCGAGAAGCCGGCGGCTGCCCCGGCACGCATCCACGCCCTCGCCGCGGGCCCCCGGCCTGACAAAGCAAAGCGGGAGTGATGGGGGGGGCAGCCGTAAGAGATTCGAGCCGGTGCCAGACAGGAGCCGGGCTTCCCCTCCCATCCCTTTCCCTCCGTGCCGGGAGAGGGACCGAGCGGTGCCGTCACGCACAGCGCGGCTGCAGCCGCGGGCACCGGCAGCCGGTGTCTCTCGGGGGTGGCTGCCCCGTCTGCCTTCTCCCGACACCGCTGCATCGCAGAGGGGAGCCAGAGGCGCTCCCCTTCCCATCCTTCCCCCAAACTCTGCTCTCTCGCCCTCTCTCCTCCACAAAACAGACTCGGCGTGAGCTGCCCGCAGCAAATCGCGTGTGCGGTGGCAGCAGCCTTGGTGCCCGGTGGCAGCTGGGAGCCCCTGGTTACCGCTGCTCATGGAGGCCTTCTCCGGCTCTCTCCGGCATCGGGCACTTTCCGAGATCGGGCAGGCCTCAAGACAGTGCCCAGCCTCCCGCAGCTGAGAGCAGAGTCCCAGCGCTGCGGTATCCCACCGCTCCGGCAGGGCTCCTTTGCGCCGCCGTGCTCTCCTCGGCGTGTCCTGCTCCTTCCTCCCAGAGCCGCCTTCGTGAGGCCTTTCTGTGCCTCACTCTGCTCCCCAGATGCCTCCGCTCTCCCCTTTTAGGAAGAAACCAGACAAATCCAATGTGGCACACGCCGCAGCCCCTCTTTGAAGCTGCAGATTTTTATTGATTTTTTTTTTTTTAAGGAAGGAAGGAAGGTAACCCCCTTTCATTCCTCGAGGGGAGTGGGCTACTGAGACGCTTTTAAGGCAGAAGGATGCCCACACAGTAACTCATTTCGTAAACAGAAGGTTCCCTGATCCTTCCCAAAGGACACAGTCCTCCCGGCCACGTATGTAGTTGGGTGGCCGAATTTTCCGGGGTGGCGTGGGGAAGGTCTGCGGGACGGACATGGTGAGGCGGCCGGAGGGACTGTCGCAGCTGCCCTGTCTTCCCCGCCCCCAACTCCTGCCATGCTGCTCAAAGCCGCGAAATCCACCCCCGGAAGCGATGCAGACAGTTTGGTGGGCAAAGAGCATCTTGGAGCCGGAGCACGGGTGAGGGGATAACGCGGTGGGGGTGTCAGAGGACATTTTGGATGCCTCTGAAAAGCAGGCAGGGGAAAACGGGCGGCGGCAGGTGAAAGGTTAGCGACAACCCAGAGACAACCTCGAGTTATGTCCGGAGGTGACCCATCCCAGGAGGAAGATGCTGTGTGAAATTGAGAGAGTGAGACCCACAGAGCTTTTTCCTACACGTGAGTGTATAAAACCCCACGGAATCTCCAGGGAACATTCCCGCTTTCTGCGAGGAACCAAACGCAGGATGAAGGGGCCTCCGCGCATCGCTGGCTGCCATGTGCATTTCCTTATGCCACAAAATAGCTGAGCGCAGTAGGTTAGCGAGGGCAGCGCACCTTTGCCGGCAGAGGGAGAGGGTGCGGGGCCGCTCTAGATCCTGGCTGACCTCGCCGCTCCCCCTCCGAGTCTGCGAGCCTGAAAACACCCGGCCTGATCCCCAGCTCTCAGGTGTGCTGACCCTCCCCTCGCAGCCTGGGACAAGAGCACACGCACCGGCAAACGCTTGTGCGAAAGAGAAGGGGGATTTTCACAGGGAGATGTCCTTTCTACCCGGCGCGGCTGCAGACAGGGACCGCTGGCCCCCCAACAGCTCCTAAACCCCCTGGCGACCCCCGGCCCCTGCCCTTCTGCAAGGGTTGGCCTTGTTTCCACTTGTCCTCCCCTCTGCGGGGAAAAGGGTTTTTTGAGAATGATCCTGGCACAAGTTGCTGATCCGTCGTTGGTAGATTTCGCGTTTCTCGTTACAGCCTGCTACCTTATTTTAGCTCGCTAAAACCCACCGGTTTACACATTTGTGTTTGCCCAAACTGCCCGCGTTCATTTACTTGTGATTCCAGAGGGGAGGGTATTTTTACCTTAATTTAATTAACGCAGTATTCAAACCTGCACGGAAACACACGCAACTGCTCAAGCTGGCAGGTAGAGAGGGACCTGTGCCGTGTGACAGTGTGTGATTTCAATTTTAAGAAATTGTTTTAACACCAGGGACAAGACGGAGAATGGAAATATAATAGGAGGAAATTTTGTTTAACAAAGTTTCAGCGGATACAAATGAGCCATGTCTGGATATTTCCTGTGTATTTATTAGGCAATGATGGGCAAAATACAATCGGGTCTTGGAGTCACTTCGGCTGTCACAGATCCAAAATCTGAAGAAAATGAAACAGCAAGAAATCGAGACACAAGAATTTTAGGTGTCCTGCTTTTGGGATAAGGACACAACTTCTTGCAAAGCTCTTCTCCCTGGCGTGCAGAAGCAGGGAAGCTCAGCTTCAGCGGTCAGGAAATGCGGTGTCGGGCTGTGTCGGGGGTTGGGCTGGAGCCCCCCGCTCGTTCTCGAGCTGCTTCTCCCGCCGCTCGGAGCTAGCAAGTTCCCCGACTGGCAGGTTCCCTGGCCTGGCCAGGGCTCTCAGTCCCCACGACACCGCGGGGAGCCGCCCCCGGGCCTGGTGGGAGAAGGGCAAGGTCTGTAGAAACTCAGACGACCCGTGGACTGTGACTACGGGCATTTGATCCATTCTCAGCAGAAAGGAGGAGACCTTTCCTCCTTGTCGGGGTTGAGCCCGCCGTCTCAGGTCCGTGCAGAGCCTCTGCAGTGAAGGCATGTGTGTGCACTTCACTGGAACACGCTGAAGACGGGTGAACAGGTGAAATAAATGCACAGTAGTGCTAAACCGGGAGAAAGGCCGGCGGTCAAGGACATCCCCGCGGACCAAGTCCCTCCGCACCTCTCGCCGCTGCCGAGACCCGGGACTGTCCCAGTTCCTCTCCGTGGCGCGGGAAGTTCCACCTGGCCTATGGCATCGGTGCCACTCTCATATCCCTTTCAACCTCTCTTGAATATTCAGATCGAGGTTTGGGAGGATTAGGTGGGATCTTAATGATGTGTTAGCTGCTTGGACAGATTTAATAACTTTACCGCCAATCGTACTTAGCAACCCCTCTGGAAACCAGACAGTCTCTCATTAGGGCTTTCCTGGTGCAAGCATTTGACTTGAATGAGCCGTGTTGAGTTAATTTCTATTTGCACTAGGATTTGTTTAATGACATGTAGGGGAATAGATAATTCTCGTGGACCAGATCATTAAGCTACAGAGGGCTAGATTTTAAAAGCATATTTTGTTCTAATAAAGAAATCGGGTTTTCATTTGTCACATGTTACATGAATTTAGAGTAAATGAAAAAAATAACTCTATTGTTCTGCCTTAAATTATAGGAACCAATTGGGAATTACTAGGCAATTTCTCCGCTTCTGCAACACCTAGTACCAGTGCCACCTACAGGAATAACTGCGTTTTCGAGCTGCTTTCAAGTAATCAGAAGTGTTTGAGAATCCCGATAGCTCTGTCGTCTTCCTGGACTCACAGCAGCAAGTCTGACTTCGAAAGGCTTGGAAAGGTTGTTTTTCTTCGTGGCTTTCGTTGGAGATCACGCACTGATGCAGGTTCGTTCCTCTGTGCCGCGGCAGTGGGAGGGACGGAGCCCTTCCCTCGGGAACCCGGGACACGCGGCCAGCAAAGGTGAGGGGCAGCGCCGTCTGCTTACACTAAGAAGAGTTTCGGGTGTCGCTGGTGATGCCCCGCTCGCTGCCGGGGTGCGGGGGGCGGGTGCTGCAGGCAGAGATTGTGCGGCCGGGAGCCCAGCACACCTAAGGATACGGGGAATTTAGGAACTCTCCTGCACGGCGACTTAAATCAATGCCGGTTTATCTCCTGGCTGTGTTGTTACGAAAGGCAGCTGTAAGCCAAGCGCGGCTCTGGGGACCTCCCCTGCAGACCTCGCGGCACTGCTTCTCTTGACGATTTATAATGACAAATGTCTTACAGTGGAAGAATAATGATCTCCTCCCTCGTATCTTTGGTGGAGAGGCCTTGGCTGCCGGGGAGGTTCTCCTCCGCTGGGGCCCTGCAGTACCACGGAGTGAGGCCGAAGGGGTGCGGGGTCTGGGGAGAAGGACGGCGAGCAGCAGCCCGGACACAGGTGGCTCCGCCGGGGAGGAGGTTTCCTTCTTTGAATATGTGTCCACTAATCCTTTCCCACGGCTAACCCGACTCCTTAAGTATTTGTTTTTGGGACCTAAGGCAGGTTACGATCCTTCCTGGACGGGCTTGGAAGTGCATCTTTTATCTTTCTCGATTCTTTATCTTTAATGGTTTCCAGTTCTTATAGCTTTACTTTTGCAAAAACACTTTATCCGAAAATGTGTACACAAATACCTTGATCCTATGCATAAGGCTCGTTTATGCCCTGTTGCTCTGTACCTCCGAGATGACCTGAGGTTCTTCTGCAGGTGGGAACAGCTGTCATGCAGCACACAGAACACCCGTCCGAGTGAAAAAGGGCTGCATTTTCCTTCAAGACCATGCCTTTCCTGCATTACATAGTCACAAAACACCGAATTGTTTGGGTTTTTTTCCATGATGGAGTAGGAAATGAGAGAGAAGAGAAGAGAAGAGAATAGAAGAGAAGAGAAGAGAATAGAAGAGAAGAGAAGAGAAGAGAAGAGAAGAGAAGAGAAGAGAAGAGAAGAGAAGAGAAAGAGAAGAGAAAGAGAAGAGAAAGAGAAGAGAAAGAGAAGAGAAAGAGAAGAGAAAGAGAAGAGAAAGAGAAGAGAAACTAGCGGTTTGGTCTATGCTGAACGGTTTGTGGCCATTTAAAAGTTTTACCGCCTATAGAAAAGTCGGTCATTACCGCCCTGAGGGTTTTATTTCGTTGAGATAATAAAACGCGACACCCCCCGCTTCCCCCGCCCCCCTTCATCAACAGCAACAAAAGGATACGAGAAAAGAGAGCCGAGCTGCTCTTTCTCCCGGTCTCATCCCCTCCTGCCTTGCATGGTCCTCGGGGGGCCTCAGCGTCGACCCCAGAGGTGACATTATTGATGCGAGTGAAAACAAATTGCTTGTGACATGAAATAGCCAAAACGCAACCGGGCGCGGAGTTCACTATCAGTTGCGGAGTTTCATAAAGTAAACGAAAGTTTTTTCCTCTCCTACTCAAAGTTTCTGTGATGAAACTCATTAGGTTTTTTTTTTACTCTGAGGATCCGGGGTCGAGCTCTGTCCCCTTACACCACGCGTGGAAATGAAAGTATTATCCCACCGCCACTGCTGCAAACCGTGCAAATGCCGTATTGCAGTTATCCCCAGCAGGCAGAAGCCTCTCGGGGGCGGGGGACTCCAGCAGGCCGGCGGGACGAGCCAGAGCAGCCCTCGGCCGGCAAAAGCCGCTGTGCCCGGATTGCCAGGGCAAAGGGGGCCGGTTCTCGCCCTCTGGGTTTCGTTTGCAAAACGGTTCTCTGCTGCAGCTGCGATGTGATACAAAGAGAGCAAAACCCACCCAGCTCATTGGCAAAGTTGAGGCGCCGCAATATTTAATGCAGAATAGCGCTGGAAATACACATTTTTTATTTCCTTTGGAGAAGAACGCTGTTGCGAGAAGGTTGTTACCCCTCTCCACTGCCTGCCTAAACGGGACTTGCCTTTCGGGAAGGGCTGATGCCCTTGAGCGCAAAGGATTTTTTTTTCCCCTCGGGATTCTGGCAGAACCAGAAAACGACATTTCAGAGTGACTTCTCCATGAGTTTTCTGCCAAACGCAGCGATAACGAGTAACCCAATGACGATGCGGCGCCAGTCGCGGTGCTGAGAGGCATTTTGGCTTCCCCGTCGTGCTCTGACTCTGCCCCATACCCCTTTTTCTGCCCTCGCTGGTGTCCCTGTCCCAGAGCCTGCAGGTATCTCACTGCCGGGACCCCCTCCCTGCCTCGAGGGACGCGTGCAGCCCAGAGGATGAGGAAGACGGGTGGCCCGCAGCCACGGGTCGGTCTCTTGTCCCCTTCTGCAGCTGTTCCAAACCCAAATCCCGGCTGCCGCTCAGGGAAAAGGCGCAGCAGAACCAGGGCTTGGGCTGCAGAAGCGCCCACTCCTGGCAACTGAGTCCCGATGGGGGGAATTCCCAGGCTGGAGGGCCGGGTACGCTGTCCCGAAACGGGTTCTTTCACCCGGTGTGCAAGAAGTCGATCCACACACACTGCTCTGGGATCGCTTTCAGCGGTGAAGCCGCAGGAAGGAAGGTGCGGGGAAATCCGCTGCGTACAGCTCTGTGCTGAGCACCGAAGCAGAGTCTCAGCAGCTACGGGCGGCTCCACACTCCACAGGGGCTGCTCGCTCTTGGCCGCGGCTCAGGATCCATCGGGAGATCCCAGAGTCACCGACTTGGCCCTGGCACAGGGATCATGTCACAGGCCCTGCTGCTGACCACCTGGCCCTGCCAGTACCCTAGTCTTACTACTGTGTCTCTCTTGACAATTTTCCTCCTCACCAGGGATGAGATTTGAAATATCCCCGTGTGGGACATTTGTCTTCGGGGCGTTGTAGTTCAACTCTGAGATCCTCATAAGGCAGAAATTGTTCAGCAACAGGGGAGGGGAACATAAGGACTGTGGGAAGCATGGACTTTTCCTGATGCTTGTAGGAGACCTATACACTTGTGACCTAAATGCTTGTAGGAGACGTATGTAATAGAGAAAGTTTGCTGGCAAGAAGTCCAAGAATAACTGCTATGAAGGACCCCATGTAGCTCTGCTAGAGATGCTGCATGGTGACTCTCCACACCCCTGGACCAGGGCTTCTCTCCATGGTAAATGTCGATGCTTACCCTGTGTCAGGGAAATCACAGGTGTCCTCGGCAGGAGGCCGAGCCACAAGCTTCCCCTCCATGTTCGTGTGAAGTTACTGAATTTCTCTTGGCTTCCCAGATAGAGACCTGGAACGAAGGCCTAACTCAGGCCAGTGACCCTTTACCTGCTACTGGTCACTTCACAGGGGCAGCATGGAGTGGCTGAGGTGGGGCTTGGGCACAGAACATTGATTAGTTACCGTACCTATGAACTCAGCAGTTTGGTAAATTCATCTCCGCTTCATTGTCCAAACATGCAGCTCTTTGTCCGACATACCTCTTACTTCATCCAGAGTTCTGTGAACAGCCTCTCAGTCTGGATATCACAGTATGAGCCACATAGTTTCTATCTCCCTCTTCACATATATATGAACATCTTCCGCTTATAAAAAGATGAAATTACACTTACGGAAAAAAACCCAAACAGCATCCAGTTGTTCTGCACATTTGTAGGGTTTGTTTGTTCTTTGTATGCACACAATTTAGGATGAAGGTGAAGGCTTCCAAACGATCTGAATAAAGTGCCCTTTCTGCCTTGTAGTTTTTAACCTATACCTTCCACTAGTAAATTGTAACTATCAAAAGAAAACAATAATTTATGTGCTATAAATCCCATCCTTGCTAAATATATTTGGAAAACCAAATACTTGCAAAGTTCTGAATGCAAAAATCAATTTTAAATTATCAAATAATTTCAGTTGAATTATTAATGTATTGGTGTTGCAAATTTACAATCATTTTGTATTTGCACAGTTACAACAATGTAGAAGATACAAAAATGCTATCAAGACCAGCTTCTTGTATTAATAACTGTGCAACTTTATTTTTTTAAATTGTGGATGTTTTCTTCAAGTTTAAAATTTCTCTACCTGTTACCTTCAGTGCTTCTGTGCCTATATGTAGTTTCTCATTTGCAAACAAATCTAAACATCCACTTTGGAGAAAAAAAAAAATAAAGTGAAAGGGGTAGAATTACATTGGGAATATGTAATTTAAATGACAAAAATTATTTTTAGTTTGTCTCTCAGAAATGTTTTTATTTAAAGTCAGATGTCGTTTTTGCGCTTGTACTGCCTGGTTTGTATTTTCTTTGAATGTGCAGGTGTACATTGAATTTCGTCTTCTTTAGATGGATGCATGCATATATGCATGCAAGTGCCCACTCGTTGGGTTAAAAAACAGGGCTGTTAGGACGTGCAAATTCATTGGCAGTGGGGAAAGGAATTTACAGGCTCTGTATTTGTGCATCGACGTGGAAAGGCCGAGCGCAGGGAGTGAAGACATTTGCTCCAAGCCCGGCTGTGTGGAACCTCCGCCGTGACACTGAAGGACCGTGCGGGCTCTTTCCCGCAGGAGCATCGTTTTCCAACTTCCGCGGGTGACACCAGCCCGACGCCTGCTGAAGGCGACCACATGAAAACTGCGTGAGCCTGTCCCTTGTGCCCCGCTTTCACAGCGGCTATTTCCCTTCTCCCGGTCCCAGGGGCTACACCCGGCCCCCGCGGGACGCAGCCCCTGCTTTTTGTGACCCACACCCGGAGGAAGAGAACGCCGTGAAGCAATATCGGCTGTGAACGGTGGAAAATTCGCGATCGCTCGGGGTTTTATCACTTCGGAGAAGCCAGCTTTTTGTAAGAAAAGCTGCACATCGCGTAGTCTCACGTTGCCCACTCCATCCCTCACCTCCAGCTGGAGCCTCCCCCGGAAAGACAGGAGCATCTTTGGGGGTGAGGCATCGGGACTGTTCTGCCTTGACACCACGCACCACGGTGCGGGTGCTGCGCGGATCTCGGCTGCCGGGGAGCACAGACCCCCTAGCCGAGGCTACCGGGGAGCACAGACCCCCTAGCCGAGGCTGCCGAGGAGCACAGACCCCCTAGCCGCGGCTACCGGAGAGCAGAGAGATTCTCCGGGCCGAGAAATGTCGCCGCTTTCTCTCCCGGCGGTAAGGAGAGAGGTATGCGACAGCCCTTTCCCACTGCACTGTCCATCAATAGTGGCGTATATAAGTAACAGGGAGAGAGAGTTGTGTGTATAAATACAAATGTATGTGTGTGTGTGTTTCTAGCATTTGCTGTGTTTTACACGAACCGAGACGTTTTCTGAGAGCGGGACGTGGTTCCTTTCCCGTGAAACTTGCCGGGATAACCAGAGCAGCCTTTGCCCCGGCTCCTGAACTGATGCTCTCCGACTGTGTGCTTAAAGCCAGCGTATTTTTTCCCGATGGTTTATTTTGCTCTTGGTGTGCTTTTGGACTCTCTAAACAAGCTGCCGGTAATATCCCTAAATCCCTTCTGGCGTCAGAAGCAAACGTAGCCAACGCAGGCACTTCTGCCTGTTTTTTCCATCTCTCCTTGAATTTTTGAGGCAGATGGGAAGGGAGTGGGGCTAGACACTACGATGGACAATGTGGACAGACAGGGAGAGAGAAACATATTTTCTTGAGGCTGGAGAGTGACACTTCTCCCGGCAGGAGCCTGCAGGAGCGGCAGCAGCGGGGCCGGGCTGCGGGGAGCGCTCCCAGCTCTGCACCGGGGCGGGCGCAGCCCCGCCGGCTGGAGGGGCAACTCCGCAGCCACTCTCAGATTGCTCCGAGCTGTGGTTAGAATAACCCTTGCTTGGTGAATAGCTGGGGTGGAGGAAAGTCTCCGAGCTTAACTGTGCTGGGAATTTTCCGCTTTCGTTTCAGCGACAGAAACTGGGCTTTTCCCCTCGGAAAGTGTTTCAGGCCTCTGTGTGATTAAATTCATTTGCATCATTTGGGATGGGACATTGCAGTGACAGAGAATGAGACTGTGACTTTCTGGTGGGTCGTGGCAAGGCTGCAGGCACTGTAATGTGAAGAGTATTCATATACTACAGGGTTCTTTCTCACTCACTCCTGTCCTATCTCCCCTCTGACTGGGCTAAATGTATTGTTTATAACTCCTTTGTGTGCTGGAGTCAACCACACAATATTTGAGAATAACTAGTAAGTTATTAAAGACAGATTCAAGCCTTATTCATCTGGTGTATGGTGCCATCTGCTTGAAAGAAGGCAAATACTCTGGTGATAGTGGTGATGATGATTCCCTTATTTGCTGTAACATAAGACCAGAGGGAATAAGATCAATACACTTTAAAGGAACAGGTTAGCTCTCGCTGACAGCAGGTTTCTCTTTTTTCATTCTTTCCTCTGTTAGTCCCAGGATTATAGTTTTAACTTTCTGATTTCACTCCTTCTCTGGGATCTATATTGCCCTTGAATGAGATCACCTACAGCCAAACAAGGGTTTCTCTGCTAATAGTCCCTGTCCTTGAAGCCCATTTTCACTTTACCAGCACTTCAATACTATAGAAGTCCTGTGGTCTTTCCTGAGACCCAGTGAGTCACCTTTTGAAGCAGTTAAGAAATCTCTTGTTTTTTTCTGATCTTTCTTCAGGTATTTGTCTGCCCACAAGGATGCAAACCTGTAAACCTTTCCACTGATCCACTGAGCAAGGGATCCACAGTCCCTTCAAGCTGATCACAGTGCATGGACAGAACAAGTCCTGTCAGACAAACTAGTGTGTTAAAGCCACCTAGATGATCTGCTGGGCCCAGCTGTGGGCAGAAGGCAGCCTTCCCTGCACTGCCAAGTGAGTGTAGAAGCTGTCTGGAATTGGCATGCCTGGCATTTCATGCACTAGCACAGTCAAGCCCAGGTATCCAGGTATGTTCTTTCTGGGCTTAATTCTAACCAGAGCAAGTAGTATCTTATTCATCAGAGAATTTCACTCAGTCTTAGTCATGGAGATGGAATTGGTCCTACAACAACAACAACAGCTTTTTTCCTGTGTCCTTTCCAACACTCCCTACGTGGCCTCCCCACCACAATAACAAACAGAAGCTCCCAGAAAGCAGCAGCAAGTTCAGAGAGATCTGGCTCCTCACCAGTTTGAATTTTACCAGGTGGTGTTTGCACTAAGACCTTGAGTTATAACATATCCTTACTACTACTAAACTCCTGGTAAGACATAAATCCTTCTATGCAATGGAGAACAAAACACTTTTAAATATACTTATTTAATGGATATCAGTACTGACTTTTGTGTATGCAGCTTCTAACATGAATCTACCTAGCCTCCACTTTCAGAAACCAAAGATTAAAATAGCTTCTTCTTCTGGGCAAGAAGTCCCAATATTTGATCACAGGAGTGAATTACAATCTGACCCACTCTCCCTGCTATTACCCTTCCTGCACTTAAATCTGGACATCTATAGACATTGAGGGAGAGGTTTGGTGCCTACCAGCAGCTACAATACTTGAGTGAGTACTTCAGCCTGGTGCACTGTGATCAGGACAGGCCATGGAGTAACAGCTGAATAACTGGGCACAGCACCTCAGTACCAGCTTGCTCTGTGTGCAATGACTCATCTCAGGCTCTTCCAAAATACTTTTCTGACTTTTTGTTCTCTTTCAGTTAGGTCACATCCAACTCCATATTGCAAGGTGCTGAGTAACAGCTTATGATCCCTATCAAGTAATGGCTCCAGGGTTTGTTTACCAACATCCACTGGAGACTCCAGCTTTTCTGTAGAAACAGAAACTGAGCCCAGGCTTATCCAGGTATCAAGCTGTCACATTCCTTGGGGCCTGTAGAGCAAACTGGCCTTTGTGAAGAATGTTTACCATGACTGTGAGGCAGCTGTGTTTAGAGAGTCATTTCAAGAAAATCAAGAAAAAACCAGCAGGATTTCCATAACAGATTTATACCTATGTAAGGGAAGAACAAGTGCTCATCAACTGGAGCTTTGCATTCATCACAGATAATACATGAAATAGCAGTGATGAGACAATGTCAGGCAAGGATGCAGAGAAGTCCTCAGGGTCAACTATGGCCCAGGTTTTAATTTATCAATTATTTCAGGATCTATTCCTGAAACGTTAACAGATAATTGGAGTAGTCCCAATCTCTGTGCCCATGCAAAGTGTTCCCTCCAAGTGGGACTGACATTAGCCTTAGATTCTTACTGTGTGGGCATTGTGCCTGCAGCTCTTCTGGTTTTTTGTGGCTTCCAGCTTACTAGCAGTGGAAAGATATGCTGCCAGATTTAAGATACAGGAGAGAGAGCTAGTCACAGAGGCTTATCCCAGCCTGAGGACACGAGTAAATTTTGCTATAAACAGCATCCTGTGTGTAAGGATTTCTGTCCACTTTCTTCTAAACTGCAGCACCTTTCCATCTCAAATTTCTCCTTTTCCATGCCCACAAGTACCTGAGGGAACCAAGCATAGCACTTAAGAGACGACTGAGCAAACCATGAGGAAGCTTATTAAGGGTGTGCCTCTTCCAAGAACTGACTGTAGAGTATTTTGTTTTAACTCACTCACTTAGATACTATTTCACAAAGACAGATCAAGTCCTTTAATGGACAGACAAATAGATCAGTTGTACTTCTGCTTTACTTGGATTTTTTTCTCTACAAATACATCATAGGAAAATGCCTCCTACAGACTTTGGGGGAATATTTTAAAGCTTATATTAATCACCTCTTTACAGAGGTGAAACTTTTTTCATGTCCTATAATTAATTCAAGATTTTTAAATTTTCCAGACAAAAAATACAGAAATTTTAAGGTATGAATTCTTATTATTTCTACCAAATCCTTTGCTTGTTTCCTTTCATTTGCAACTTCATTGACAATGAAGATTCTTGTCTCACTATGACCTTATTTTCTGTTTTTGCTGTCGACATTTATTTATGACTAAAACATGAAGTTATTGTTACAGCAAAACTGGTAGAACTGCAAAAATTCTATTTACTACCCAAATGAAATATCCAAATACAAGCATAAATAAATTCATAAATTCAGGGATAAAAGATTTGTATTCTCTGTATGGATATGAAGTACAATATTTTAGAAGCCATAGGGCTAAATTTTGCTTTATAATTCACCTGCTATGTGTTCCAGAGAGGGTAGGAGCTACCAAAAAGTATGAAAGAGTACAGTTTATACTGTATAACAGATGACAACTGTCTTGTAAGCTCAAACTCTCTCAGCTTATGCTTTCACTCTGAAGTTCCTTGAGACAGTTATTTGATTTATGAAAGTCCAGTTGGTAACTGGAAAACACATACATGCAAAGAAGTCACAGAACCCAGCAGCAGCCAAACACACGCATCTGAAGGCAGAATTTTGTTTATGAAGTAAAACTGCAAATAATACAATAGTACTCCCCCTCCTACAGAGCCCCAGCACCCCCCTGCTGCTCTTTCCCTTAAGTAACTGCAGTTCAGGATGTGGTGGAAATACTGAAAGGGAGGAAAGTCAGTCCACAGCTGTTTCTGCAGCGTTTCACTAGGAGGAGCCATTCGATGTGTAATGAATGTGCAGAGCTGTTTGCAATTAGTACACATCCTAACTGCTCCCAGGGCAACATTTTTGCTACTGCCATTTATCTTTGTAATAAATACTTTCCTAATAGATCAGAAGGTAAAATTGACACAAATTACTGTCATCTTTTGGTTTCTTAGTATGCTATTTTTATAGACTTAATTCTGCCACCAAGAGGACAGTAACTCTAATTACCACATCACATACACACCTTATGTAGTAGGACTGTATTATTTTGTAAAATTATTCTATATCTTCCTCTATATTTAGTACAACTGTGAGCATAGCTGGGCATGACCCCACCTGATGATTCACCTGCAGCAGGGACAATTATCAATAATAATATTATGGGGAGTCAAGAGTGAGAGGGTGACTTTTCACTTGAGTTCCACAGTTCATCCCTAGGGAAAGCACAGATGTAAATTTAAGGTACTGAAAATGGCGCAGACTAACCCTACTCCAGGTTAGAAAACACAGGGGGGGAAAAGGATGAATAATGAGGGGGAATGCCTTTGGAGGGACATTTACCTTACTGTTACCACCATGTTCCTTCAGGAAGGAAAGTCCATGTGGGCATGGAGAAGACAGCACGGCCTCCTGTTTCACCTCTTGGATTGCCATGTCCCTCTGAGGTGAGTAAGGCTGCATGTCTGCTTCCAGGTGCAGGGGTAAAGGTCTAGAACTCCTTCCCACTTCTGATCAGACTTTTTACTTCAGGCAACACTAATCACTGTTCCCAGCCAGCAAACTCCTGAAGGCTGGTGACAGATGGGCGGCAGTACCATGTGCAGGAAGTACAGCTGTCAGATCTCTAACCTGGCAAGGCACATGTCTTCCAATGTCTGAGAGCCTCAAGGCATCTGCTACATCGTTCAGAGAGCGGAGAGAAAGCCCGCTGTTGGAGCGATTCCCAGTGATGGTTAAGGGGCATTTACTTGTGTGAGCTGGAGCTGTATGAGTAGCTGACTCCAGGGAGGACCAATAGCCATCAGCATCAGGAGACTTGCTGGGTCACCTTCACCAGCCATAAGGGTCCAGTGAATCACCCACCACTGTTGTTCTGCACTTTTTCTGTTATAGGAACCAGAGTTGAACTGTTCAAAATCCCTGAAGTGTTTACTTTTCAGTTCTGTACCATATGAGGGATCCACACTACACAAAGATGTAAAAGAACAAAAAACAGATATCCCATTTTCACATTTCCAGTGTACACAAAGGCATAAAGTTTCTTGCACAACTAGAAAAAGTCACACACACAATTCTTTGGGTATTTTTTAAGGAAATAAATTGCANTTTTTTTTTTTTTTTTTTCAAAACTAGCACTTAAACATTCTCCTTACAGTGAGTTCCTTGTGAATGCAGGCTAGGGGCTTGGATGTCTCCCTTGTTAAACCCACTGCATTAATTCTGTTTTCAGCCAGACTCCATTGAGATCTCTGTGAAATGACTGATGTGACTTACCAGTATCATGCAAGCTGTTCCAAGAGTATGATCAAGGCACTGCAATATGGCAGGGGAATGGAGATTTTCCTGAGAAGGTTTTACCCAGTGATGGAAAATATATTTGTGTTATTACTTTAGCACAAGTGTCTTCTATAATGCTAAGGTTTGCTTTCAAATAAAACATAAATTGCACATCTGGTTGGAAGAAATAAATGCAATAGTGCTTCAAAGACTATCTGTCAGGCTTAAAAAGCAAAGAGATGAGGATTTATTGGTGTTTTTATTATTAACATAAAAGCCTGGGGATCTCAAAATAGACCAGGGTTATAGGTAAATATGGGTTCTATTTTCTTCTTTGTTCGCCTTAACATATTATCAGCATCAAATAAAAAAGGATCATCTGAATGCTAATATGTTTACTGTGTGCACATGGATGTTAGCTTTATCAATACACAGATGTAAAAGACCATAGAGAAAAGTATGTACTACAAGTATATTCATCATCTTAAACATTTCAGACAGCATCTTCATTCTGGAGATACTACATGTTTAAGAAACCCCAGTCTTGTACTTTCCCAGTCTTTCAAGACCTTTGTGAAACAGCAGTAGGCTGCTTCTGTGCAAAGGCTTGGAAAGGACATCTATTTGCAAATGAACAAGCAATGAAGGAAGTGGGAGTTTCTAAAATAGGCTACTTATAAAATTATAATCTGAGGAAGCTGGGGTAAAAATGGCATCTCCAAATCAGCAAATATTGGGTGGCTTGAAGACATACACATTAGATTTCTTGCCTGAGCTGCTGGTGACTTCAGCCCTTCTTTCCATGAGAAAATTTTCCTATGCAAGGCTGGCATGAGTCACTCTGAGGTGTTGGAGGGAGCTGTACAAATCCTGGTCCCCACTTTCTCCTAAAAATTGTCTGCAAGAGGTTCAATTTTGCTGTGTCAGGACCGGGTTGAATCTTTCATGGGATTTAAATTAAATCCTTGGCAACCACTTTTCTGATTTTATAACAAAATATGACCTACGTGTTAAAGTGTGGACATTGTTTTGCTGGGTTATTGCTTAATTACTAAATGAAGAAATATGAAGTACAAATTTAATGACTCATACGATATTTCCAAATGACATGTACTATAAAGTTCCATTTACATCTGCCACACTGGTGTTTAACTCACTTTCCATTATTCCTGAGGCTATTAATGTCAGTAATTACAGCAGGTAACATGTCTAATATTGAGTGTATTGTGGAATAAAGCAATGTTGAGCTCCTGGAGTGTGTTTTATATTAAGTACAAAAAGCTTCTGATACAGTTAATGTAACTATAAATCTTAACTCAAATGCTTATATGTCTCGTTTATGACCTGAATAAACTCTGAGGCAGAAGCAGGGCAGCTGAATAGCCACTCACTGCCAAACCGCATATTCAGCGGAATATGCACTTACAATATCCTTTTCATATTGAATAATAACTGAAAGACAGAACACAGGCTGCGTATTTTCTCTAAATTAAGTTGGGTTTTTTTCCAGAACACTGAGTTTAATGGTAAAAAAAATCCCTAAATACACACAAACTGTAAAATCATAAATGTATAAATAGAACATAAAACTCAAAACAATGAGGAAGATTTTTTTCCAGTGGAAATCTAACCTGTGCTTATGATAAGAGCTGCTCTACAGGTTTTGATGTATTAAATATTGAACACCCTGCCACTTGCAGAATGCACATTGCTCTGCCCCTTTGGGGAGGCTGCTGGATTGGCCTGGGTGTGGAAGTTGCCAGAAATCAGAGTCTGGAAGAGCTGGCATTCACTGTCTGTGTGAGCCAGAAAAGGAAAACTGGGCTGTGAGGGCAAACCTTTGGAAGGAACCTCTTGGAAGGCTGTGCTGTACACAACTGATGACTTGGTCTGACTTTGTGCTTGCTTGCACTCACTCTTACAAGCCCTGGGTAGGAACTGTGTGCTGAGAACAAGGTAAGCACCAGTTAAAGTCCTGCCAGGGCTCTGACTTCCAGTGCCAGACACGGTGTGCCACGCTACCCATGTGTCCCCAAACATCAGCACACACCTGGTGAGTTTTCAGCCCAGGTGCCTGCAGTGTGAGGGTGGCTGTGGCATGAGAGCCCGCAGGATGAAACGGGAAGTGAAATAATTTGGTCCACAAAAAATAAGATTTAATTGCAAATTGCACTGGAGATCACAAGATTAGGCTCAGAGAGAGATCAGCTACTGGAAAGCAGAAAGCCCTGCTTCAATCAATTTCCACTGAAATAAATACCTTTGGATGGGAAGTTCTCCTTAAAGGCCTTCGGTACAGTATGACCCTTTAATATTAAGCATGTCAACATTTAAATTGATGATGCTATTTTTTTTAGAGCTATTTACAAGGGGAGTATTTCCCTCTGAATTTGTAATAAATCATGTAAGACATCTTTTCATTCCATTTCCCTTTAGAAAGAAATATTTGGTAGTTTAAAATATTTAATGTAGTGGAAAATCCAAAGGGAAAAATAAAGCATCAATAGACTATTTCTGCAGCAGAAACCACCTGGGACCTGTTTAAAGACCTAAACTCTTCTCCAAATTTATTTGGAAAGGGCCATATAAAGAGCTCATCACTTTCCATCTCCATTTTCATATGTGTGGCATATGCAATAGTTTAGCTCGGTACTCACACTCTGAGCTGATCTTGATGGTGAGCTGGAGTAACTTGAGATCACCATTTCTTTCTCCTTATGACAGTTCTGGAACATTTGGTTGACTAATTACCTTGTTACTAGTCAGCTTTTTTTTTAAATATTTGACTTTATTTATGACAGTACATGCACAAGAAGGGTGGGGGCCACACACACAGGATACCATTTTAAAACAGAACATTATTACACCACAATGCTTTCCCTGCACTTGTGATAGGAAAACTACACAGGCAAGATAAAATTTTACTCATGTCCAGTACTTCACTCTGTCTATTGCTCAGTACAGACCAAACTCAAAGACTGATATTAAGGTGTGATCAAGATCTGCCTCATTTAAGTGCAAATCTTCCCCTTATTTCAAGGGTTGATGGTCGAAACTTGAACGCATGGAGATTATGAAGCATAAGGCCCATGTTATGGGCTGTGTCTGTTTCTCTATCAGTGTCTTTGTACAGATATATATATACATACGTAATATATACATATTGACTTACCTCTTGTGCTGAAGATAAAAGGTTTTTTTTGGCTGTACCCAAACAATAAAGCATTAGTTTTAAAAGCTGAACCCCATAAGCAGCAGCATGTACTTTCTCTCCATACCCTTATTTCTGTTTATTTTCATCAGTATCTGGTTTAGCAGAGCCTTGCATTCTTCAGAGCTCAAAAAGAAATCCAGGCAGTGACCCCACCTCTCAGCCCTCTACTGCAAACCCCTGCTGAAATCCTGGTAAAAAGCTGTACAACACTGAATCACAGCATCAGTGTCAACACTACATACATACACATTTATTCAGCCAGAGAAAATTATGTTCCCTGAAAAACTGATATCTAGCTTCTATAGGGCTGAGTCACATTAGTCTGACAGACTGCTTCCAGAAAGAGCAGCATAGCTATGAGGATGAAAAATGCCTCATGTATAGTAGAAGTGTAAGTGGACATCCTGAAGGGATGTAATTTAAAAAAAAAGAAAGAAGTTAGCTGGAGTAAGGAGGGGAGACATGCTAGATGATGACAGGTGGTTTTATCCCAGTGGAAGATAATTTAGTTCAGCACTTCTTGGGGGTTCTGTGGCTGCAGGAGGGCTAAAGTACAAAAGGATGATGAGAGAAAAATACAGACCAGATATCAAAAGTGGCGAGGGATAAGGCTTTAAAACATCACACATGGTCAGAAACCTGGAGCTAAGAAGCAGAATTCAGGAGGTGGAAAGATGAGTATGGAGACCTAGGGGGATTGGAACTTAATATTCAGATGGGAGAGACTAGCACCTTAGCTAAGAGGGTAACAGAGAGAAAGAATTAGAAATTGAGACTGGCTGGGAGACAGGAGCAGCAGTGACTGAACCAAGCAGGCAGATATGAGGAAATAACAGGAATGGGACCCAGATGGTTAGAGGGGAATAAGACAGAGCCAAAGGAGGAAACAATTTTTAGCCCATTCACTGATCATTGCAGAGCAGAAAATGGATGATGGAACCCTGGGTCATGATGCTGCTCTGTTCTCAGCCCGTAGGAAAGGTGTCCTTTGTTCCACAGAGAAGCTGGTAACTCATTATTACTACAAATTACCCTGTTAACTCAGAGGGCAGAAGTCCATATGGAGAAGCTGAGAGTTAACCCCAACAGCGTGAGGCATAAAGGTGTTAATATGATGCCACATAATAGGATTTTTGTTTTCCACTTTGCTTCATTAAGAACCTAGGAAATTACCTACAAACACTCTCTTACGAGAAGCGTATGAGCTGCCAAAGCAAATATGCAAAGTTAGCAAGTGCCTGAGCTGAAGGTATCTGGGCGTTTTTCCCCCTTTCACACCAATGCACTGGCAATAGAGGAAAGCATACATTCTCTTTTCCCGCAGACGATGTGTCAGCCTTTTTCAGGCTGCTCAAGATAAGTCAGGGCTGTGTAAAGAGAGATGCTCAGCCCCTTAATCATTTGTTTCAGAGGGAATGGTGTGTTCTGAACGAAGTTCAGGAATTGGGGAAAACAATGAACACTATCTGAATGTCAGTCTGTAGCAGGGAATGCATCCCTGCCTGCTCATGACACATATCTCTTGTACAACATCAGTAAGTTCCTACACCAAATTCTGCACTATGGTCACTAATTGCGTGTTCCCAGTTATATGGATACCCGACTCGAGACACCAGGGCCTGGTTTGGAAAAGAGCTGAGTATTCACAGCTGCAGCAAGACTCAGTGGGAGCTCTGCTCTGAATATCTAAAAAATTGCATAATGATAAGTACCCTGACAAATTAGGAGTCTTAAACTGAGCACAAAATCACTGCACTTCTCTGTTCTTCTATTTTCTGGCTGTAAAATGAGGATGATAATAATAGGGGTGATCAGAAAATAAATACACATTTGTGAACTGCTAAGAAACGACAGTCATCAAAACCAAGAGAAACAAATTAAATTAAAACTCTTTCTTTAGATCAAGATCAACTGGTCAGTAGTTAATTGAGGTTAGGCCACATGTTAAACACATGGAGAAAGCAAAATATCTAATGGCCTTTCCATAAATGAATTACACCCACCCTGAGTGAGCAGGGATCCTGTGGGAAAGGCACAAAGTTATAAAGGTGACATCAAAAAAATGCATTTGAAGAGAGATATACAGACTCCTGAGCATGGCTATTCAAACTGCTGTACAATTAATATCACAATAAAAATTATTAGTATGATATATGTGTAAATGGGATTAGGGATAAGAGATGCTTTAGAATTATCTTATCTTTTGGGAGATTTTGTGATTGAAATGAAGCTAAATATTGCACTTATGTGGTATTAGCCAGCTCTAATCCAGCTCAAAAAAAAACCAACAAAAAACCCCCCCACAACAACAAAAAAAAACACCCAAAAAACCAACAAAATCAACAGTATGTGTATATGCTGTTACAAAAAACTTATAGCAACTGGGTGACTACCATATATTACCTGGCACACTGAAACTGTAAAGTCTGCTTTCACCATCAGTGTGTGACTTATCATCTGGAAGTGATTTAGTTGTGCAGTTACCTTTGGACTGCTGGGGTTTTCTGGCTCTTTACTAGCAAGCAAATAATGACGGAGAATAAGACTTTAGCACTATCAAGTAAACAAATAATTGGGCTGGAGATTTCAAAAGCAGAGGTGAGAAGTGATTTTGAAGCTAGTCAAAACTCTGTAGTTTTTATCCTCCATGGTTGTTATTAAAAGTAGCTCTGAAATCCAGATCTCTGCTCTCCCTCACTCCCCAGCCTCCTTTTCCCTTCACTACGTGATATGCAGGGAACATTGATTGAAATATACTGCTGCTCAGCTCTGCACAGTCCATGTCCATAAACCGAGTTTGTTTTCTGAAGTAATTTGCACAGTGTAGATCTATATTCTCCTCTAAATGCACACACCTGTAATTTCCATCAACATCACTAAGAGCTACTTGTATATAATGAAGGGGAAATGTGTGCTACGCTGGGCACTTCACACGAGAATCTCCGAATGGGTTCATGTTACCTCCATCTGACTGAAAAACCATGAAAAGCACCTCCGATAAATTTCTTATGACTGGCTCACATGGCAGGTGGCCCTCCATTAGAAATAGAATAGTTATACCTGACTTCTCCCATATTTATGAACTGAGGACAGAAATTTCAAGAATATATCAGCCCAAAGGCATCATTGTGTGTGGGATCACATCTTTCATACGTACTGCATCCCAAAATGCTTTTGCAGAATTATCAGGCTCTGTTAGTTTAGCAATAAGTAAACGCAGAAGAAAGCAGAAATTAGGAAGTGATGACAACTGAGAAGATATTTACTCATAATAAAGGTTGAATTAAATTTCAGATGCAGGAGCTCTAGGGATTTTACACAATACCAGCCGAGGTGAGAGCATAGAAAGGACCAAAGGGGATGATCAAGACTCATTCACGGGAAGAAGGGAATGAAGAGGGGAGAGTGTGACAAAGAGGTGAGCTTAAGAGTTGAACTGATTTTTTTTACTGTAACAAAACCAGTGTGACCAACAGGACTAGGTCAGGGATTGTCCCTCTGTACTCCGCACTGGTGAGACCACACCTCAATTCCCGTGTCCAGTTCTGAGCCCCTCACTACAAGAGAAACACTGAAGTTCTGGTGTGCATCCAGAGAAGGGCAATGGACATGGTGAAGGGTCTGGAGAGTAAGTCATTTGAGGAGTGGCTGAGGGAGCTGGGGTTGTTTAGTCTGGTGAAAAGGAGGCTCAGGGGTTGAGACCTTATTGTTCTCTACAAATATCTGAAAGGAGGCTGTAGCCAGGTGGGGGTCTGTCTCTTCTCCCAGGCAACTGATGACAGAGTGAGAGGACAATAGCCTGAAGCTGCAGAATTTCTTCACAGAAGGGGTCTGTGAATGCAGGGCATTCCCAAGCACAGCCCAGGGAGGTGTTCAAGAGTCACTATCATCATTCCTGGAAGTGTTCAGGTAATGATTTAACCTGGCAATTGGTGCTGTGGTCTAAGTTGACCAGGGGATGTTTGGTCAAAGGCTGAACTTGATGATCTTAGAGCTATTTTCCAACATACAGTATTCTGTGATTATTCTAAATGTGACTTAGCACATATCATTATTTAATGACTTAAAAAACTGCATTCTCATGTACTCACTAGAAATTGTGTGGAATGAATTTCTACTACTTTAGGAAGGGAAATACAAATAAGTAAAGCTTGAAAGATGTTACAGACATAAAATGCTAAGCTCACATTTTCTGAAAGTATTTTCAATCCCTTGTTCAGATCATGCTTTAAAAGAAAATTCTTTCTTAAGAGAGTAGCACAGTACTAGAAGTCATTACATTGAGAGGTTTTACATGTTTTTGTCCAAGAAAGGCTTTAAGGCTGAGATAGAGACAATTGTGGCTGACCTTGTCTGCTGTTTGGGATGGTGGGAAGTGCAGGGCAAATCTTGCAGTCCCCTATTTCCCAAAACCAGCAGCAGCAAGGGAAATGAGCACCCTGCATTTTTCTCTGTGGAGACACCTCTCTATCTCTGACACCAGCAATCAACAGAAAAAAATTACACTGAAATATGGGCTGTGAGAAAGCATCACCAGTCACACGAAAAGAGTTTAATAAATTTTAGATAATGTTTCGTATTTTATTTAAAAGGTACAGCTTATGAGTGAGATGAAGAACAGTTCCCAAATCATCAAATTGATTTAGTTTTAAAAAGTATTTAAAGTAGGTACAGCATTAATGAGGGGTCCCTGAGAATGGCAGCCCTAGGAATAGTAACGCTGCCTCATGCCTGAAAGAGCTCAGGGATGCCAGGGAAGACTGGTGAAAGGATGCTTGTTCTGTCAATCCCATGAGACTTGCATGGGAGCTGCTTCCTTAGAGAAAAGATTTCAGCTGCTGCTCACATGTTCAGCAAGAGCAGTATGGGTGTGCAGGGAAAGGGGCACCTTCAGGGTCAGGTACCAGTTGTGAGGAATGGAGCACGGTGTTGTGAAAGTCAGTGGCATGGGCTGCTGGACATGGGACTCACACAGGCAGAAATGCATTTACATACTTTCAGCCTTTCTTAAATGTTGCTCCTCACAGTTAAGATTAAATATTAATCTGTTCTGGAACAATTTTTCATAAGACACTGCCGTCCTTGTATGAGTTAATGCCTCCGATATGCTGGGAAACACTCTTTTTAAACTAGCTGCATCAATCCTTCTAGGGGGAATGGGTGTGGGACACAACAGCAGGTCTTGCTCAGCAATTATGAAACTGATATCCATTTCCTAACCAACAATCAGAATATAGCTGAGATTACACCCAGAGTAACCAGACCAGGATCAGACCCACAATGTGTGATGTGGTGTCCTGATAAATCCCATACAATTAGCAAAAGAATGAATCACAGCAATAATGCATTCAGAACAGTTTCACAAAAGGACCAAGAGAATGAGAGGTCTGGATTTCTGTTGTCCCTCTGGAGACATTCAGACAGCTCACGCTTCTTTTATTCCTCAACAACTGGTCTCACTCCTCTGGCCATGGGGCCCAGTATGGTAGCACAGCCCTGCAGTCCCCTCCACCTCCAACCTTTACTGCCCAGCACAGTCCAGAACCAGGCAGTCATTTTGGCATGATAAGCCCAGCATGTGCAAGGCTGTGGCAAACTGGTACAAGTTGAGCACAGCATATTTCAGATCCAGAATGCAACCTCTGTCCTGTGCATCTGTGACTGTCAGGACAAAGAGGCTTTTGCTTTGTTTTTTTTTCTAGTCTCTGCAAAACAAGAGAGGCAGGAAGTCAGATTTATGACCAGTATTGGATAGAGGTAGTTGTACAGACTGAAGTACTGAGTAACAAGTGACATCCCCTCAGCTGGGCTGCTGTAGCTGAGTGTATGAGTGCTCTTAGCACACTCCAGATTTAAGGGAGGGTGTATTAGGTGTTAGAAAACTCTCATGAATATGTACAGGGCTTCAGTAGCAAACAAAGAGACAGAAATTCTTCCATCCTTCTTCGCTGCTTTAGAGAAGGGAGATTTACAATTACAATTGTGACTATTCACTAATTGAATTATAATAGGATTTACTCTACTGTGAAGATCCAGAGAAGAGTAAGGTGGTATAACATATCACACCTGCCCCTCATCCACAGGTAAAATTATTTTAAGGTGTTTTTTTTCGTAAAAGAGATATAATTGGCTCTTTGGTTAAGCAGCTTGAGAGAGTTACAGAACTAGCAATATTAGGTTAGTTATTTCTTGGGAAAAAAAATCCAAGCTTGAGGCAGTGTAGACACTCTTAACTCTGTCATATTTCAGTGCTTCTTATACCTATGTAAGATACTTAGCCAAAATACCAAGAGAAACTTTTTTATGAAGACAATATATTTAAATATATATAAAGGGATCAAAAAGGTCTCATGCCCTGATTCCCTTTGTCATATTAATATTTTAGGGCAAACCTGATACTTAAAATATTTGCTCTAACTTGCCTGAAGCAACATAACTACATGAAGCAGTGTGTAAGGTTATGCAGAAAACAACTCTTCAGAAACACTTCTAATACTAAAACAGTTCCCTGCAGCAAGCAGGCACTGGCTGATACCTCAAGAACACCTGTGTGTTGCCAGCTTCTGAACTTCTAGTGACCAGTGAAACTTCCAGACATGTCCTTTCTGCACTTTTTTATTGGTTAAGTTCACAGAAACCCCACTTAATTATTGCATAATGCCTCCATGAATCAAGTTTTTACTGTGCAATTCTAGTTGCAGTAAAATAACTGTGCTTCATATGTTAACAATTACAAGCTAGATTTATAAAACATCACCGAATGTTTGCATTGGCTTTTCAAACTGCTTTATTCACAAAACAGTGATAATATACCTAAAATAAATTCTCTTTCCTTCTGAAACTCATTAAACTCTTGTGTCTCTGCACAGACAACTCTTTAGTCTCCATGCACTCTAGGAATGTGTCACATAAAATAAAGATGCTATGTTCCTGCTGCTCTGTTTCCCTGTTCAAACCAGGCAGATGTGTTAGACATGGCTTGAGGCAGGTCTAAGCTGCATTTCACTGGGTTTGAAGTTGCAGGCAGATCATCTGTGATGGACTTAGTCCTAGAGAGCAAAGGGAATTACAGCAAGGATCTATTCCACTATAAAAGAACACCAAGAAGATCTTGGCTTTGAAATTCTAATCTATGCTGCAAGTTCAAGTTTGGTCTGCTTCCACTGGCTTCAATGAATGTCATCTGTACTCACACAGCTGTAAAATGTTATTTATACCTACAAGTCTAGTGGGGTCAGAGCTGCACAGCAATGATGTAAGAGAAGAAGTCAGAGTTGCTTTCCTGTAAGTGGAGGACTGTCTACAATACAAGGCATGTCTGTAGCAACAGAACTTTGGTTTTGCAAATCGCGTTTCACCTAGACAGAAACTCTAATTATATTTATTTTGTAGGAAATATTTCATTTCCTATTTAATATTTTCTGACCTTTTAGAAGTAACTCACAGTTTTATACTATAAGACAAAATAATTTCCTTTCTAATTCCATTTTTTGTAAAGTTTGGCTCGTTTCTGTTGTTTTGGTTTTTTTAATATGGTCACACATATAAATTTGTTTAGCATTTTATGGAACATGATTTATAAAAGAGACTGCAAGGAAGAAATTGTTGATGGAGAGGACTCTGCATAAGCAGGATATCAGTGTTTTTCATAGATTGTAGAAATGATGGCAGTTTTACCAAAAGCCAAGTGAATTTCCTGATCGGAGCATGTGATCAGCTTGGAAAAAGTGTGGTTTTGTGCAATCTGTTTCCTGCCCAGCTACAATTTTGCCTTTGGCTAGACTAGCACCACAAGTCATAATCAATTAAAGTTCCTGTTTTTCCTTTTGGAACCAGGCACTCAAGCTTTTTTTATTAAAGTCTTAATGGTGGGTATATGTGCAAGTGTGAATGTTTTCCTATGTCATTCCTATTAATGAAGGCTTGCAGGTGTATTTGTAACACATTTTCTGAAGTAACTTGCAGAAAATACTTTTTCTTTTCCTTCTCTTTATGGGACAAGTCCCCTCCAGCATCTGCATATAAAATCAAATTTTGTGGCAAATCTGACATTCCACACCCCCAATCAAACCATGAATTTGTACCAAGTTCAATCTCTTCTCTGGAAAAATGGTCTAGGAAAAGACTCAAACTGTTCTCCATTACAGAAGCAATACACTACTAATGAGGCACAGAAATATTCCTTCAGATTGTCTAATCAAAACAAATTTGTTTCTTCTTCCATCACTTGAGTAATATTGAAAAGTCACTGAATTATTTTGCTTTGAGTGTAGTTGAAATTTCTCTTAATGGTGAGTATGTGATAAATGTTATAGATGTGGCTCAGCCCTGAGCAGCAAACAAAGAATTTCCTTCTAATAAGTGATACAGCAGTCACTCTTGTTACCCCAGGGTTCTGAGGTTTTCTGAAACAAAAGCAGGGAAATCTGCTAGGAAGATACACAGCACTTGCCAGAATGTATAATCCCAGAGAACTCACCAAGCCTAATGAAATGTTTTCCTCTTTTCTCTGGAATTTGTGTCAGTGTTTCACATTTTCCCACAAGAAGTGTGACTCAAAGCCTAAAAGCAGCTCTTCCTGATCTACTAGGAAATCTTAGACCAGGAATTTAGCAGGAGTAACCCAAGCATGCTCACCTAGTGAGGCTCTTCTGCAGAGCATTGATAATCAATAACCATAATAAGATTCCCTGTGTTTAAAGGAATCAAGTTACAGTAAGAAGAAAAACATCAAAATGAATCTCCCTCAGAAAAGTTTTTTTCCTGATGTGATGTCCTGTATTTATAATGACCATATTTTACTACATTGGAAGGATTTTACAGGTTCAGACACGAGCTTTTACAGATAACTTGTGCAGAACAGCAGCACGAAGGACTCTCACCTCACATACACAGTGAACTCCTAACTAACATATACAGTGTTAGCACACAAGAGACAGATGTGATATGTCAGATCCTCCCCTTTTTCTGGATACACCTTTTTCCTTGCAGTATTTCACCTCAAATAGAGGTAAAACCAGCATCAGCACCCTCTGCTTCATCTTTACATTGCAACAGGAAATTCCATTTAAATATAAGGAAAAAGAAATTACTTTGAGTGTAGTAAAAAATGGGAGCAAGTTCCCTGTAGAGAGTGTGGTTTCTTTATAATGGAGATATCCAAACCCAGACAGACACTGCCCTGAGTAGCTGACCCTGCTTTGAGGGGTGGAATTGGCCTAGGTTTGGATTAGATGATCCCCAGATGTGCCTTCCAGCATCAACTACTCTCTAATTCTCTGGCCTTGCAAAACAAAAGAACTAAAAATTGGGACACATACTGCAAGTTTATTACCTTCTCCCAGTTAATTTCAAACTTCCTGACCCTCACGAGGGTAAAGCCGTCTGACCCATGCTCACAGACCTACACATTTTCATTACACATCCATAAAGATTTCCTGCATCATCAGGGCAATACGTATGATATAACTGAAAACTTACACCAGAGTATTTTCAAACAAAGTGTACCCTTGTACATTTGTGACTGCATATTTGTACTTTGAGAATCAAATTTACAGATTACGCTTCTTTTAAAGCTTTTCTCTCCTTCTTTTCCACCAAAATAATTTCATGCCTTAACATAATGAATAATAAATAAACATGTGTTTATTTACTTCTTCTTATCCTGCTCTGGACACAAAGCAAAGCTCATCTTGACTTCTGAAAGCCTAAGGACTGTATCAGCAGAACCTTCTGACAAAATAAAACTCCAAAACCTTAAATTCAAGACCATGGTGTCTTTTTGCCTTACCAGTTTTGATACAATAGTGTGATTTTTGCATTGCATAATTACACACGTTTACATTTAGATTTACAGTTTCTTGTGCCTGGTAATGTTTCCCAGCCCACCAGTTTCAGGTGAGCCAGATGGGTTTGCAAAAGTCATGTACACTGGGAAATGTGATGAGTCTGTGCATAATAATTGTGATACCTGCAGGTTTCTGTGCCAGTCCAGGTTCTGTGAGATCCTAGTCCTGTTTGGAAGGGTAGAGCTCAAAGATGGTCAGATACAGGGGCTCCATATATATATTTATATATATATATACACACATATATACACACACATATACATTTCGTATATATGTATGTGTGTCTGTGTGTGTGTGTGTTTGTGCTGCCTTTATTAGGCACTTTGCAGTCTTGTGATCAACATGCAAAAATCCCAAATGCACTTATTCCTTTGACAAACAGGCAACGACCGAGTGATTTAGACTGAATCAAAGAAGGCAAAATATTAAGAAATACTTAAACCCACTGCGATATGTGCTGGATTTTTTTTTTTTCTGTGCAGTAGACACTGGGTCAGGAAAACTGATTTTTCTGCTAACTTTTCATGGTTTTTTAGACTGAGCAGAGGTCTGCAGTTGCCAATCTCACTGAACCGGTGGTGGGTTTGTACCCACCTCGGACGGGAGCACGGATGGGAAAGGAGGGACATGTGAGCATTCAAGCCCTACAGCCAGGAATACAGCCTGAATCTTTGGGATAGCAGTGGTGTGGCAGCTTCTATTGCTCAACCCAGCTTCGCTCGGAGGCGATGCTCCGCAGCGTTTCCTCTAGAGGGGGATAGATACCTGTGCACTGCTGCCAGCACAGCCCCGCCTCTGTCACTGCCCAAACTCCCTGCAAACGGCACCGAATGTCCCGGAAAGCACCGCTGCAGCCGGAGCTGTGGGGAGCCTTTAGCAATCCCTGCTCTGATCTCAGACGGGGACTGTGGCATCACCTGAAGTTCTGCTTAAAGCACGGCCACGGGCTGTGGGGCTGGGCAGAGCTGAACAGGGGCACAAGGAGGTGTCCACATCACCCCATCACTTATAATTGCTCCTGGGCTGCCTTTGGAGCCCTCCTCCACTGCAGCCTGAACACATCTAGTGCCCTCCTGTCACCCTGGAGGACAAGGCAAAAACATCAGCTTAAAACCTAATTAGATTAAGACCTAATTAAGACAAGACTTAAGCACGCCTGCTTGCCTCATGGGCACTCTGGGACTGAAGTTTTGAGATAGAAATTTGGTTTATTGTAAGCAGAGGACATGTTACTTCTGTGGGTATGTCTGTCTTGTGGTTCCACAAAAGTCCTGAGCATCAGTAATGAAAAATATTGCAAACGTGAAGATTATAAACGAAATAATGAATATAAATATTTCATCTTCCCTCCTCATTACTGCCAGTCATTCAAGAGATAAAGGAGCAGAATGACAGCTAGCATAGATATTGTATAGAAATGATCTCCAGATGGAAAAGGAATGTCACCATTTAGAGTTTCCAGAGGTTTGGAAGCCCCAGACAACTCTCACTGCACATTAACAGCACAACCCATGTATAAGGGTTCAGGAGATGCTGAGCACCTCTGCTGTGCCCTGCCTTGTGCACTTCACTGAGCTGGATGTAGCTGCAGGGTGCACAGGCTGGCACGGATCAGCTGCTCCGCTTGGAGCCTCAAAGCCCTGGAAGTGCAGGAGCCAGGGGCCCCCAGAGCACACCACAAACACCCACATTTTGAATGTGGATTTCCCAGGAGAAGGAGAAGAGGTCTTCCTTTTGCAGGCAGTGGAACTAGAAGATCATTTGGGGCCCTGTTTTGGTTTAGGGAAATATTTCCAGCTTGTATTTTCTTGAGATCCAAGTTGAACACAGGTAATTGGTGATACTAGACAATATCCAAAACTAGAGATTTTCAGAAGACAAGATACTGAAAAAAATTGTCACCTTTTTCCTGTCCTGAAAAAAAAATAGAAATATTGAGGGGAAAAAAAATTTAAAATAAAATTGGATTATTTTTTTTGCCTCTTCAACTCTGAAAGTAGATTAGGTATAATTCAGTTAGAATTTAGAAACTCCTGCGAAATAAAATTTTCAAATAAATAAATATCACAGAACATAAAACATCATGGTATCATGGTAAGACTTCATGTGAAGGCACAGCGATTTTTTTTTGTATTGACACACATCTACATTAAAGAAAATCTTACACTGCAAAATAGAAAATTAGACTCAATCTCTTAGCTTACAAATACAATATTACAAAATATATGCAGTATTATTAAGTTCTGCAATACTTCTTTTAGAACAGAATTGCAGCAAGATATCATCAATGTAACTTTAAATTTCAAAATATCAGTGTTCATGTGCGTATTTTCTTTTCCTTTTTTTTTTAATTCTCAAAGTTTATTGTTGGGCAATTTTAATATTCAGCATGGAGATGGTGCTGCACCATTTTGTCTAGATTGTGCTTTTGACAAAAATGTTGGACCAGATTTTACTTGAGTTCTTCTTCCAGCTTGCTATTCTATGATAATATGAAAAACTATTCTCTTTCCATGGTTAGAGCAAGGTCCCCTTGCTGGCAATCAGAGATTTCTCCCCTTGTGAGAATGTGAAGCTAACATAATACATATGTCACTTAGAATTAACATTTCAAAATTCCTTCTTCAGGCTATCTTTGTGCTTTTACTGATCCTCTTCCCACTCAGTTGTTTTTTTTTTTTTTTTTCTGCTGGATCTTGGCATCTTTTGTCATCAATGAGGGAGTTTTACAGTTTTCCACTGATTTCATTAAGACATGGGTAGAAGCAAGGAACTCAATTATTTTTCTAGTGACAGTTTCATATTTAGTACTTCTCTTACCTGTGCAGTACTTTGGCTGCTTTTGGACATAACAACATTTCAAAGCAATGATTTTTATTCACAACAGAAAGATTTGCCTCCTTCATCTCTTCAACTGATTCCTCTTTCAAAGATCATGAGTTACCTTGCAGAAAAGAGACCTTTGGCTACGTTCACTCCTTTGATCCCGATCTGCTAGGCTGAAAATCTCAGTTACAGAGAACGAGAGGGTTGTTGAGTTGCAGAAACTCTCAATATCCCTCTTATATTTGCTTCTGTGATCTTGAAAGGCCAAGAAGACACACAGTAGTCAACAACAGCAAAAATTCCTAGGCTTGCTGAAATTCTTCCTAGGAAGCAAAATAATCACAGCATTTCTAAGTACTCCGTGGTTTACTTTAGAATTTATGCTTTTTGACGATATGCACTTGTTTGGATGTGAAAAGTGACTTGAGGTAAACAGAAATCAAATTAATGTGGTCCAATTTATTATAATTACTGCTGGTTCCATAAAACCTATAATTGTAGTTAAGGTTTTAAAGTATTTTACTTTATATAGCTTGTTGGATTGAGTCATAATGAAATTAGAAGAGGGTAGAACAGCTGAGAAAAACTGTACACCTTTTTTCACTCCCATGCAAAAGGGCTTTTCACTCTCTGAATGAGCTGCAGTCAACCTCTCATCTTCAGATAATAGGTTCTCTTCAGTTACTAGCTGCTTGTTGGAGCAATTTAATTTTTTTCCAGAGAGAAAAGTCTAGAAAATCCTGAGATGTTCATGAGCTGTAAGGCAAAGCTGGTGGCCTGTGTGATTCGTCTATGTAGCTTAGCTCATTTAAGGACAAAAACCAAATTAAATATCTGCTTTGGTTCTGAAGTTGTTTATGGAATGAAGGAATGCCATAAATTCTTTGCCAACAGCTAATTTCACATGAATCTATTCCAATGTCTAGACCCTTCTGGGAGAAGTCACATCCCTGAATGCAGCTGGGTCCAACTCCTGTACATGCTCTGTTTATCCTGCTGATCACCAAATCCTTTTGGGTGCCAGGCATGGAGGTCACAGCTTGCCCAGTAATCCAGCCAGCCTCTGCATGGTCGTACCTGGGGCTTGGGAGGAGAGGTGACCCGGCAGGCTCACACACTGGCCTCATGGCATGGAGAGCAGTGTGATGGGGACAGGGCCAAAACAGAGGGGAAAAAGCATTCTCTTGGCTCTGGAAGGTTCCCTGTGCTTTGGGGGGCCTGTGGCCAGCTGGGACGGGAGAGGAGCAGTAAGACCCTCATGTTTTAACCCCAAGAGAAGCGTGGGCAGGCAAAGGAAAATTCAAATTTCCATGATGTTTAAAATCAAAGGTAAATTGATTATGGAGAACGGCTCTTCCATGGAACCCTGTAAATCTGTGTATCGTGTTAATCGAAAGACTAAATTCTGGGGGAAATAATCGTATTTTTGGTATGAGTAATCAGTGCTTGGACTTTAAGTATATTTATTATGACAGAACAAAATTTGTAATTTCTCTTTCAAACTTCTGGGAAACTTCTTTTCCCTAAAAAAAAAAAAATATATATATATATATATATATATATATCTTAAAATCAGAATAAAAAATTCAGAATTGCTCACAACATGAAATACTTCAAAAAGACACCCACAACAAACTTCAATCTTTTTGCATTGACTTCAGTGCTTATGGTTTAGGCTATTTTGTTATTTTGACTTTAGCAAAATTACAGCTGCATTGAAGTGCTTTGACCATAGAAAGGTAGAGGACTTCAAGCTGATGAAATGAAATATTTTAATATTTTTCCACTGAGCAACTTAGGTAAACTGTTTATCTTAGTGAGTCTTCAGGAAATACAGAACTAGCAGCAGGCTGCGGAAGGATGCAAGGAGGAAGATCACATTGTGGAGCCAGAGAAATAAATGGAATGAAAGGTTGACAAGAGCTCTTTACGTAGCAGTTTTAAAGGATTTTGTGTGGGAAGGAAAGATACTTTAGAAATAAGCATTGCTAGGATTCCCTTTCTGTGTGCTGTCTTTATGTTGCCATGAAATATTTCAGTTTGTAACAAAGAAGGGAATGCAGGAAGGGGGAAAACAGATTGTTTTCTTCTCGTGTTCAGGTCCCAGCAGCTTCCTTGTCCTACTTATAAGCTATCTACATTTTTTTTACTGTTTATGCCTGTTTGCTACCCTGGAGTAGGCAGCACAACACCTACACACAGAACACGGACATAAAAACCTGGTGCACTTCCACAGGCTTCAGTTCTCCAAGCTCTTTGCTGACCTCTAGCACATTAGTCAGTGGCATACAAGCCACTGGCTCCAGCATGCACTGGGCCATTAATACTCCACTTAAAGAACAGTTTCCATCCACCCATTTTCCTGCAGGGCTAAGAAGTACTGTTCAGTTTGGAATCACTGTCAGAACACACTGATCTCCCTCATCCCACCTGCAATGGGACTGAGTATCAGAAGATGGACAGAGCTTCATTCCCTGAAGGATTTAATGCAGCTGCTGTACATTTAAGCCTGCAGACTTAGCAACAGTTGATAATTTTCTCAACTAATGGTTTCAAAGGCCTTAAAAAGAGCAGCTCAGTTTGTCTTCCTATCCTTCTGAACAGGACCAAGTAGCTGTTTGCAGGAAAACCTCTGCCAACTTCTTCCTCATTAAAGCCATATATACCTATTAAAAATCACTGTCCCTTGTGGCATTTAGGGCTTAATCAATATTTTTCATTCTCCACTACCTTTTAATTTGAGTCCCCTGAATAATGTTAATTCTTCAAGACTGCAGTGTGATATGTTATTACTGTAAAAAATAGAAGTGCAGCTTGTTATTTAAACTAAGGGCCTCACTCTGCCGATACACATCAAAGTATGTTAAAGTAGATACAAATACAATGCAGATGCCCTGGAAAGGCATTTTGTACTGTCAGAGGAACAGGATGAGGCATTTGTAGGGCTGATAAGTCTCACAGATTTATAGCAATTCAGCTTTTTCTTTCAAAGCCCCAAGTCCTGACATCATATGAATGTAAAAGAAAAAGCTTTCAAAGAAGGTTAATTTCTAGCTTTTGTCTATAGAGGATCATTTTTAAAAAGGATCTTAGAACCAGGTTGTCTATTACAATATGATTATAATTAGCTTATTTTAGGGACAACATTGCAGAATGTTTTTTCATATTATATCTGGAATAAACCCTCTGTTGAAAACACTTGAAAATATTTATTTGTGTAGTGATCTTAAGAAAGATTACAGTGAGGGTAATATACTGTTTCTGGTGTAAATACAACATTTTGAACTATATAACTCCTCAATAAATGTTGATGCTGAATGCTAATTATAGTGATTCTTTTTTTGATAGGCTAATGCATGTCTCAGATTATAGCCCATGAAAAAAGCTGGAGAGGAAGACAAGTTCAAACCCAGAGACAGAGAAACCATGCTGCTTACTTGCTATTTACAGCTTTCCAGCAGAAAAGGAATGGCAAGCAATTTTGAAAGGCCAAAAAGTTGTTAGAAAAAAGCAGAAGCTGTGGCACTGTCCTTTCCACTGGTTGAAGGGACATAGGCTGATGCCAATACTCCCTGAAAGTAAACTCCTAGCAGAGGTGACCAGACTGCAGCCTTTAGTATGTTGTTACTAACTCTACCTTTTCCATCTCAAGTATATTCATAGCTGTTTAATAACAAGTGTGTCTTTAAACAGCTCTGTAGAAATGGACAAAGGAGATAGATTTTCAATAAAATTTTATGGACCTGTATTATGGCAGAATACAGAAGCTGTGCCAGCTATTCCATGGTATAGTTATATATGACACTGTATGGAGGAAGGGAAAAAAGGAAAAATATATTTTTAAGAGAAAGAAAAAAGAAATAAAGAAAAAGGAAGCAAGGGAGTTTTCTGCACCCTGGATAAAATCTTTATTTAGTGCAATCCTTTCTCGAAAATGCTGTATAGTCTGGAAGCTGCGTTGCCTGATTCTCTTCTCTGTTATTCCTATTTGTATGATGCAATTTTCTGGCCAGACAAGCCTGACTTGGGCATCCAGCCGGGCTGGGAGTGGACAGTCCGTGCTGGAGTGCTGCTGGACGCAAAGGAATAAGCATTAGCTCTTACCTTCCCTGCTGTTTCTTGGCATGCAGCCTGTTCCCAAGACATTATCTAAAGCTGGTTGTGGAGATTTATGGTTTATTTTTGTAGCAATATTTTCAAGCCATTATCTTCCAGCTTGTAGCTATAGGCCTCTATACTCTCAGTCTAGCAAATACTCAGTTCTGTAAATCCACTTGTTTAAGATTTCCCTCATGTGTGCACACTAAACACATTGTTAACCTTGACAAGCAGTTAAACACTTAACCAGCACTGCAAAATTTCAGTTCATTTTCAAGTGTTGTAAGCCTTCATTTCTCCTGTCTGTTCTGAAAGCCTAGAATAGTAAGGCAATAAAGGAAGGAATAAAATAGAGCTAGCAACTTAACCGGTTTATACCTAGGTAGCTCCACCAAGTCAGTGGGGCAATAGAGATGTACACTGAAAATCTGGCTTTATGTAAAACAAAATCTCAGTACTCACTGGTGTTCATAACCTACTGTATTTTGTTTCTCTTTTATTGTTTTACCGAGTGTGTTTATTTAAGAGTATTAAGAGTTTATTAGCCAATGTTGATTCGAATGTGCTTGAGCTGGCAAAGCCTTGAATAAATGAGAATATCTCAGACTGAGACTCATGTTAGTGAGTGTTACAATCTTCACAATGGACTGAAAATCCAGGCTCTGGTTCTGTATTGCACTATTATGTTTTATGTTTAGGGTAACTCAAAGGATAGGATTAGAGATGCAGAAGAATAATCTGAATATGTTCTGAACCAGGCCTCCCTTCACTGGGTGTGGTACACAACATGTAACATGCATTTCACAGGCTAGTCATAGGCAGATTCTGTAGCCTGGGTTTTTGGATCTGAAAGAGGAAAAGGGAAAATGTTGCTGTAGTGGTTACTGTACAAGTGAAACACCAAACAGAGCATATGAGGATTAAAAATGAGCAGGAAGAACACAAACTTAAACACTCTGCGTACAAAGATTAATTACATAAAATAAAAGCTGGAAAAAATAAAAGAGCCAAACGAGGCAGTACAGGAAATTTCTAAAAATGTTGCTGTTGACACTAAAGAAAGACAGAATATTTTGCCTGCAGCTGCAACACAGCTGTCACATCCAAACAAATTAAAACCCTCTGAGGACCAAAACCCACAATAAACTGTAACATTATTTAAGTGAAACAGCATCTTTTATCTGCATTACAAGCCAAATACTTATGTAAGGTGCAAAAATGCTTCCTGGGAGCACCCAGTGGTGCAAAATACTGTCCTAGGTCCAGGGAAGCTTAAGTACTGATTTTGTGGTTGTTAAAATACATCTCCTTGCTGTCTTGTTGCCACCGTAAGAATGACGTGGTTTTCCATCTCCATTCCAAAAGTCCTGATGGCATATTCTGAGGCTGCTGATTTTGGTGGCCTAAGCAATCAGAGGGTGCAGATGCACACTTCTAAACTGAGTGCAGCAATACTGCCTAGCAGCCTGGCCTGTTTGCTGCATGGCACTTCAGACAGTACTGTACAAAAAGAGCAGCTGGGCTCTGCATGCTGTGAGAGGTTTGCTCCTAGGAATGCCCCGGCCTCCCAATCCCATCTCAGTTGCACTTGGTTACCAAGAAAGTTTTTGCATTCATTATAAGGTGCTTATCCTGATTTACAAAGCCATTGAAGAGCGGAGCCCAAGTTACCTTTCTGAGTTAGTGACTCTTTACTCTGCTGGTCACAGGCTGAGGTCAACTGATACAGGTCTCTGTGCATCCTCAATATGAGCTGCACCACTTTGGGTGGTCGCTCTTTCAGCCATTGTGCACGTGGCCCCTGCAGCTCCTGGCAGCACCAGCACTGTCACCTTCCCTGCGCTCAGACCCCGCAGGCAAGGCACAGTTGGGCTCAGCAGCCCTTAGCTGGATGCTAATCACTGTGATTTCTGAAGAATCATTGCTCACACTGTTTTTTCAATCATTTCGCTTTAGTGTTTTGAGATGTGTCTGCGAGACAGGCACTAAAAAGAATGTTTGCTTTTTTTTCCCCTCTGCCATTCCATTTTTATTTTCTGTTTGCAAATGTAATTCCCCCCTGTGGTACAGCAGGAAAGCATGCATAATGTAACTATGTGAGCACAGCTGAACTTTTCCCTACTCTAAAGAAAACATTTATTATGGACCAAAGCACAGAATAGCTTCACAGAGTACTTCTTTGATTAAATACATAAAATAAACCAGCGGCTGCTGTAAAGAGACATAAAATATTTATCAGATTAAATATGGATCGTGCAATCTTATGTTGGCTGTTTAACCTTAAATGCTTACTAAATCAATGCAACAGATCTGAATACACAGAAGTCATCCTTCTAAAATCATTATTATTAATCATTACTTTAAGTTCTGTAAATCTGTTTGATGTTGGCCATAATACACATGATTGTGTGAGCTGGAATTTCAGCTGCATTGTTAACCAATAGATGTTTTTGTTGACTGGATAAAAAAAAAAACAGGGAAAATAAACACATTAGGGAAGGGGGAAAAAAATATTTAAAAATTTAATATGCCTGCTCCAGAAACAGTAGTTTTTTCACTGATGTAAGAAATTCCATAAAGTGTAAACCATTATACAAAGGTTACTCATTATTAAAGGTATGCTACAAAATATCATGGCAATAGAGTGTTGTCATGGGATAAATATATCTCACTTTGAAATACTCTCCATAAATTCCATAGTCACCACAACTTCCATTTAGCTGCAGAGGGCTGGCAGGAATGTTTTGGTTTAAAATTAATCATCCACTGTTCTTCCTTCCTGTCACTAGGCTTAAGCACTGCAATATGGGGGAGAAAATGTTGGAAATGCTTTTGATATTCACCCTGTGCCCAAGCTTGGAGGCAGAAATGGATACACACAAACCTGATCAGGGGAATACCCTAATTTTGAGAATTTCTGTGGAAGCTCTCACTTAGCTGCAGTACCCAAAAAGTAAGCTGCTCTAACTCAAGCAGAACTGACCATTAGGTATTTCAAGTGGTTAGTACCTGCAAAAATATTATCATGAACCAAGCAAATATGCCCAAGCATAATTATTTCCATGTATTTTAATTTAAGAATTATGTCAGCACACAATCAATCACCAGAGAAGTTATCAGATGATTCAGTTGAGTTTAAAATTGTATGTGTGGAGCTGACTGCACACTCCTAAAGAAAACAGCTGATGTACAACCTTACCCTGGGATCAGCTTGAAAAAGAGGGCAGAGATGGGGAGGGTCAGCAGTCATTTATTCACTATTAGTTATTGTGTGTTCTTTCAGCCCCTTGGCTTTTTGTACCCCTTGTTTTTTCCTGAGCCTGTGTGCTCAGGACTTGTCTGTTGCCTCAGATGGCTTCTTCTCTGACAAACCTGCCAGAGGATTTGCTGGCTGTTTTTGTAGGGCGTGAAGCAGAGTCAGATTCTGCCCTGTTTCTACAGCCACAAACATTAAACTGCTCTGCAGTGCACACACTGCCCCTGCCCTCGGTAACCTCAGGGGGAGTACATAACTCTGAAACATCATGCAAGTCCACTCAAGGTCAAAAAAAACCCCAAAAAGCACATCTGTGGGTATTCATAAAGATTAATTTCTCACAAGGCAGCCGGTTGTGTGCTCAGCAGTTGAGCATTGCCATGAAGTTGTGCTGGGAGAGGAACATGATGACAAGTGGGGGTGAAGGGGTGTGAAAGCAAATTGGATTTACCTACATTGTTAATTGTTGCCCATAAGTAAAAATTAGTTTTTCCTTTTTTAACTGTACTGGTGCCTGGCTGAAAGCTTTATGAGCAATTGCTCCTGGTTTTTTTAATGGGAGCTCCAGCAGTTTGGAAGCTGTTACTTAATATGATGTCACTGGGTCTGCAGGTGAGTAAAACACCCAAATAACTTTTCTTTTGAAATGTTCTTGCAGCAGCTGTTTCAACACATGAATCATAACTTCTCTGCCTTGGCAACTGCAGTCATTTGAATAGTTTCACTGAACAAAAGCATGACACACACACAAATTCAGAATGAAACACAAATGCTTCCATGAAATACCTGTTTCCACAAACTCGTACGAGTGATCATTTAGAATTTTAAAAGGCATTTTATGTAGTTATGCACTATGTGGATACCCAACAATCACACCACATACAGCTACAGCAGTTGTTAGAGGAAGCTGGTTTAGTAGAATCTGACCCTATTTTGAAGGCAAGGAGATAGATCGAGAAAGCACAAAGCCATATGGGATAAAAGTGTCAGAACCAAACCACATTTCAGATCTTCCTCCATCCTCATCTTGCACATCTCTTTTAGATCATGTTACTTTATTACTCGAGCTGGACTTTGACAATTGCTGTGCAAGTGAACCTTCGAGGAAATAACTTGAGGGGATACTACACACAAAGTCTCACTACATGTAAAGTAGCCGCATGAACTGATTTTCTTTTTTCAATCAAATGACTACATTTCTGCATCTGACCCAAACTAGATCTGCCTCATTGGAGCTTTATTGCCCTTTGGGGTTACATTTATATAATATGACAGCAAAATGAGGACCAGATTTTTCAAAGTTTGGCTGCTCAGTTTTGATTATTTAGATTGGAAAAGACCTCTGACATCACCTAGTCCAACTTCTAGCACTGCCACCATGAAAACATGTCCCTAAGGGCTGTATCTTCGTTTCTTTTAAATACCTCCAGGGATGGTGACTCCAACACTTCCCTAGGCATACTGTTCCATTGCTTGAAAATCCTTTCATTCAAGTAATTTTTCCTAATATGCAATCTGAAAATCCTCTGGTGCAACTTGAGGCCCTTTTGTCTTGACCTTCACCTGTTACTCGTGAGAAGAGACAGATCTCCAGCTCACTATGACCTCCTTTCAGGCAGTTGTAGGGAGTGATAACATTATGCATTTCCTCAGCTGCTCCTCATCTTTTATGCTCTTTCAGAAAAGAAGAATCAACAACTGTGAGATATAAAGACCAATATTATGTTAAATAATGAGTATAAAAAGTGTGTGCATATATGTACATGCATAAAATACAGAGAATGTGTGGAGCTTGTTGTAAGTGAAAATAAACTGTAGCTTCTTGCTGCACAAACATGGAACAATCTTTTTTTGCAACATACATTTGTGGGAGCAAAAAACCAGCTGAATATCAAGTCATAAAAAAAGACTGGAAAATCATAATCTGATTTTTAATTACATGGAAATTGAGACATTTGCATCTGGGCTTTGGCCCATGTACAGTCAAATATAAAGCTGATTTTATTGCTATGCATTGGATGTGATTCCCCTGTAAACTCCTTCATGGTAATTTGACAGCCAAAACCTCTCTGTCACTCACTGAGCCACCATAGCTTCACTCAGCTAACTGCACATGAAGCCAGCAGAGTTATTTTACTCTGTGTTTTAAAGGCTGCTGTAGTCAACAGTGTATAAGCAATAGAGAAAATTCAGCCTAAGAGTGATAAGAAACTGCAATTTTAAAATTTAATTTCTGTACTCATATATTTTTACCTGCAGTATCAAGAATAGATCTTTCTGTTCTGGAAACAGCCATGACATACCTTTTCTTAAACATTTTCTTTTGGTATCTACAAGTGCTTTTTAGCACAATTTCACAAAGTACAAGGTTATCTTATTTTCTGCCTGAAATCGGGGGTGGGGGGGGTGTCGGAAAAAGCCTCAACCAAATTTAATAGATGGACAAAAGTCTCAAGTCCCTTTATGTGTGTGGCCTGAGAAAAATCCCATCTTATTGGCTCACTAATAGGAAGCACGTTCTTGACTTTGCAGAAGCCTGCTCATGTGATGGCCAGTCCATCACTGTGTACCCAGCCTTCTGGTGACTTGGCATGTCCCAAAGGAAGAAAATAAAGCCTTATGAAATTTAGAATTTTGCAATTTTACTGCCAGTTTTATTCTAAAAATTCAGTAGAAATTAATTAATAGAGGATATTTATCAGAACTTAATGACTGCTTTAAAATGTAAGTGATATAATATAGAACAAGGAATTACACATTGAAATCAAGTATATATCCTTCTAAACTATCCAAAACACAAAATGCCTTTTGTCATTATGAAGGTGATGGCGTTGGTCAGCAAGACAGATTTCCCCAAGGAAACTTTTGTCCTCTATTGCAGTTCCTCAAAAACTGCTTAAAGACTTTCCCTCTGTCTTACCACTCACCCCATTTTCCTAGCACCACCCACTTCAGTTTTGGAGCCAGATTTTCAAGAGGCTTTAGTCACCTAATTCCCCCTGAAGTAAAGAGAGGTTAGATGCCTAAATGCCAGGTGTATCTGGGTCAGGGTCGCTGCCTCAGCCTGAGAGCAGCCCCTTTCAAGGTCATTGGAGCTACTGGCTGTCCCTGAGCTCCAGATGAACCATCTCCACCTGGGAGCCTGAGTGTCTTGCACGGGTGTGTTATACAGGAAGAAGAGGCCAAATGCTCCAGATGCCAGCTGAATCTGGGCCCAAGATTATGCCCTCTCTTGGGCATGCCTTACCCCTCAGCTGGATCCTGCTCCTGCCTCTCTGTACGTCACATGAAGGCTGAGAGTGCAGGATAAAAACTGAGCAAAGAGACAAATGGCATTGCAGAAGTGGTAGTTACAGAACTTTTGCTCCAGCCAGCTGTTTAGAAAGCAACTGCTGCAGTTTCATGAGCCAAATAACCCCAGTGGGAAGAAAAAGCCTCATCCCCTCAGTCTTTTCTGAGAGCTGAGCTTCAAGGAGCCCAAAGGAAGGAAAGCACAAGCTTTCCTGCTCAAGTCTGCACCAGTTTGGCTCTGCACAAACTAGTCTCAAACCAACTTACAGAGCAAGGGGAATTTGTCCCTTGCTGCTTTGCTTTCAATCAACTTGCAAAATAACTTCTCTGGGATGATCACACAGAGCAAATGAAAAACTGAATCTTGGATCCTCCATTGCTGCAGGGCATCCCTGTTCCAAGGAGCAAGGTCTCTTGTTCAAATGCAGAATGGAAAATGGACAGCTTCATAAAAAGTGTATGTCTTGGATAGCATGTTTTGCACATTAGAGATTTAATATTCATTATTTATTTTAAATTAGTGAGCTCTGGGGAAAAAAAACAAAACAAAACAAGCCAAAACCAAAAACTAAGCAAAGCAAAAAACGCAGCAAAATAAAACTGAGAGTGAAGGGGTTCATTATTTCAATGGGATGGGAGTTAGTGCACCAGAGAATAAACATCTTCAAAACTGGCTACAAAAGAAAAAAGTTTGATTCGTGTTTTTTTTTTTTTTTTTAAGTTCTTTAATAGGTTAAAGTCAATGTATTTAGGGACTTAATTTTAAGAACAGTCATCAAAAAAAAAAAAAATAGAGCTCCAGGAGGTGTAGGTTGTTTGGATTTACAAAGAAAAGTGCACAGCAAATTTCATTATTCTACAAGGCAAGAGAGACAAATGGAACATACAGAAATACATAAAAACCAGTTTTCCTGTATATTCCCTGTCTTCCACAGTCTTGTCCTGATTAAAAAGAGTAGTGAGTATCAGTTGCCAAGCAAAAAGACAAATACGGGGTTATATTAATTTTCAAAGTTAAATTAATTTTAAACCTGGTTTGTAGTTGAGAGGGAAAGATAAAAGACAGTATTTTCATATGATGAAAGGAAAGGGTGTTAAGTTATGGGAAAGCTCATTATTGCAAAAAAAATGAAGTAAAGGATTCTTTGGTTTTTACATAAAAGGTGGAATTTTGTCTGTATTAAAATGAATTCTAAAATTCACATTAAATTCTGTGAGGTCAGGTTTTCATTTCAGTCAATTCCATGTATTGCATTTAATGCCCCTGCAGATATATTGTGGAGAATTCCTCCTTAAAGCCGGGACTACACCAACCGGAGCCAGACGGATCTGTATTTATATTATTTTCTTTTCCTTCTCTCTTTTTTTTTTTTTTTTTTCCTTTCTCTCCTCCTCTATGGAAGTGTAGGGACGATCAACCGGTTTAGGAAAATACTTGATTTCTGCATCTCACATACATCGTTTTGGTCAATCTGCTTTGCAATCCTCCACTGAGCACAGTAAATGAACCCATTCAAGTAGGGAAGAAAGAAGGAGCGGGAAAAAAAGGAAAAAAAAAAAAAAGAATTATAGGAAAAGCCGCCGCTATTTTCTCAGGTGGTCGGAGGTGTTTTTACAGAGGGGGCTGGTAAGGAGGGGTGCCGGGCAAGGGCGCGGCGAGAGCCCCGACGGGACAGTCCGGCCGGGATGATGCTCTCAGCGGGCCGGGCCGCCTCTCGGGCAGAAACCCCGCGGTCCCTCCGGGGCTCCGGTTGGCCGGGAGCAGCCCTGCCCACGCTGCAGGGTTACCGGCACCGGTGTGTGCCTCACGGGCTGCTGCTGCTGCTCCAGCGGCGGCGGGGACACGGCCGGGTCCCGGCCCCTCGCTCTCCCACCCGCGTCACAGAACCGCAGCCAGGGGTGCTCGTCGGCGGATGAGCTGAAAAGCCCGCTGCGTGCAGTGAGGAAACAAGCAAAGATCTTTAATTTTTTTTAACCCCCTTGGAAAAGTGAAAATTCATCTAAACGGGCCTGGGGGGAGAGAAGCGTTTCTGTGGATTTATCTGGAGGGACGAGGCGGTGGGGCACACGCAGCCATCCCCTCCGGGCCCACGGAGGCCAGCACGGCAGAGACGGGCTCATGCGGGCCGGATCCTGCCACAGCACCCACCGCAGCTGCGGGCGGAGCGCACGCGTGGGCCCTGCCGAGCGCTTTCAATACCCCGGAGAAATGACACCGTCGGGAAAGAGGCAGCTCTCGGTAGGCCTGTACAGGGAGGTGTGAGGCAAACCCACCTCTGGGCCCAAGGATGCCTCCCCAGGGGAGCGACGGGTCCAGGGTCCCGTGGGCAGACACGCAGGAGTCTGGCGGGAGAGAGTGAAATCTGAACCGGCAAACCCCGAAATGAGGCCGGACAGCCAGCGCTGAAAAGCGTCCAAGTCTGTCTCAGGCAAAGCAGGAGATGAAACATTTCAGGTTATTACGTTCTGCCTTTGAAGCAAACCGTTTCCCTCAGATAACAATACGTAGGTATATTTAGACAGCTCGGCTCGTCCAAGGGGAATGTGTCTTGCGCTATTTGAGAAAAAACTCTAAGAGTAAGTGCAAATATTTGACGCTGAAGAGCTCTTAAGGCTTGAAGAGTACCATTTACTTATTTCTACACATCAGTGTGGGCTTAGGATGTTAAATAGATTAAAAGGCTAAGAGAGGTCACTGAAGTAGACTCTCTTTCTCTCATCCTGACTTTTTTTCCTTGCAAAGTTTTTGCACTTTCTTTAGAGTGTCCTTGGCAAACTCCTCTTAAGAGCCACCTCGGATACTGTATAAGTTTGTGGTGCTCTGAACCTCGGCCCCCTCCCATCCTCTGGTCGACCCCCCCCCCTCCCCGCCCCCCCGAAACTCCTCTCCTGCGCAGGCATTCGGCAAATATTTGCCTGTGGGGTTAAGATATTAATAAGCACTTTTCGGTCGCCTTTTATAGCCGGGGCGCCCGGGAGCGCGGGGCAGCGGCGGCAATGCCGGCCCGGCCCGGGCAGGTGAGTGCGGCTGTACCTGGCAGGGGGGGCCGTGTCCCCTGTCCCCCCGCTGGCCGTGGGCCGCCCCGGCGGTGACACGGGCACCGGGCCCAAGGGGACACGGGGGCGATCGCGGGAGTAGCCGCTCCGCCGAGGACGGACACGTCGTTTCAATTTAATCTCATTTAAAAAGACGTAACTAATAAATTTGTATGGACGGGGCTGCCGGAGACGTAAAGCAGAGTCGATAGTGGTTCAATCCCATTGAACCCTATTGAAAACCATGACAACAAGGAACAAGCTCCGATTTATCCCGGCGAGTTAAAGCACATTGTGGGAAGGCGTCAATCACCTATTATTCCAGATCTGAACAAATGCAAAATCTTGACTGGAACAAATGCTTCCAACAGGTCCGGGACATAGGGCTACATTTCCCTTTTGTTCACGGCCTAGCAGTTGGCATGTATTTGTGCTCCCCTCGCTCCGACCACCCAGGACGGCTGGGAGGCTGTGCTCGGAGCTGGGAGATAACTACTGTCACCAGGCACGCTTGATAGGTGGCTGCAGTAATCACGGCCTGGGAATCGTTTATATGGAGCCTGTCCAGTCCCGAAGAAATATGCGGGAAGGTGGCCAAATGAAGCCTTGTGCCCCGTTCATCTCGCCCACAAATCTCGCCGATATAAATCTCACCTCTCCCTTGTCGGTATTGACATTTTCCCCGAGAACTGAAACTGCTCCCAGAAGCGACACCCAGACCAGGGCAGGGAGGGGCGGTGGCGGCCGGGGGCACGCGGGCAGCAGGTCTGGGGGACGAGAGAGGGGTTGGATAGATATAATCTATACACAATAGCTTATAGATGCCTGTTTGGACAGAGAAATTAGAACCGACAAAGCGGCTGGAGAGGACTATCTCCGCGTGTATCCGAGTTTCCCTTTGCAGGCCCGCAGTGCATCGCCGCAGAGTTTCGCGACGTTCCCCCGTCGGGGACGAGCTGCGAGAGTCTCGCCTCGCGTTAAAGGAAAGCTGATCTGCTGGGGAGAAGCTGGTGTCTCCTTCCCTCCAGGCTTTGCTCCATCCAGCCGGACTCGCCTCCCGCTCCTTTCCGAGGGGAGCGCCGGTCCCTGTCGCGAAGCCCTTGGCCGGGAGCCGTGGGGAAGGCGCACAGGGATGCGGGAGCGTGTCCCGCCTCCGCCCTCCGCGCTCCCACGGCTGGGGGACCCGCGTGAAACATCGCCCCCATCGGCCACTGGTACCGCTGGGGACCGAGCCCTGCCTGCCGCTGCGGGCTCGCGTTTGAGCGGCACGCTGGGCTGCTTGTTTCTGTATCGTGTTATCTTGTAAGCCCTCAGCGGCCACCGAGGCTGGGCAAGCCGGACCGCAGCTTGGCGGGGGGACGGGGCCGCCCGCTGAAAGGGTGAGGGGAGGTGAAGCTGAGAGAAGGGGCTTGTCCCGGGGACCGTGCCGGACCGTGTCAGCACCCTCTCCAGTGGGGTGCCGGTCCTCGGCTTCGTTCGCTGCCTCTCTCGGCAGATGAAGCGGCGCTCTGCAGGGACGGCGTGGATAAATAGAAGCGCCGTGTTTGATCTTTTCTCCCTCTCCCCAGCTGGAGTTGTTTCAGTCATTCACACACCTCGCCCGAGGGGATATTCCCTGGGTTAGTACAACGGAAACTGGTGATTTAAAAAAAAAAAAAAAATCACCAACGAAAAACACCCCTATCCCTATCTCGACTCTTCCTTATGGACCGAGCATGCCAAGCTCCCGCCATCATCTTTCTCGAGAAAAAGGTGCACCTTCCATCTACCATGTCCAGGAGACGCAAAAAAAACCCATCCCAGAGATCCCATTCCTTAACGCGCACACCCGCCAGCCTTCCCCGCCGAGACCTCAGCCGAGGTGTGAAAAGTGCCCCGTTGAGGGTAGGAAACCTGCCAACAAGAAGAGAATTTGGGATAGCACTGCAAACAACCCGGCAAATAATAATAAAAAATAACTACTTAAATTCCTTCCAGATTTAAAGAAAGAGGCAAGAGAGCGGGGGGGAATAAAGAAGGAGAATTGGGGAGGGGGTTCTCGGCATGCTCTGCGGATGTCCTGGGAGGATTCACTTTGTCTGCGGATAGAAGGGACGCTGGTGGCTTCGGTGGCGGATGGAGGGGGGTGGTTGTTGGTCATCCACATGCCACCCAAGATGTTATTCACTGCTAACAATTACCATTATCTGTCCCCACTTTTGGCTAATCAGACAGAATATGTAATGATGACGCCTGTTTCCTGCTGTCTTTGGGAGGTAACGGGTTATTCTCTCATGGGGGTGGCGGGAGGGGGGGTTACACCTACTCCCATTAGGGCTTTAGCACTTGACTAATTCAGGTACTTAGCATCCTATAGACAGGGACGGTTTGAAAGCAGGCAGTGTTTGCAGTGGGGAGGACTGTTTATATAAACAGGACACCTCTGTAAACGACACTAATATTTGGGGTTAGGTGGCGATGGAAAGGAAGGTCCTCTTGAGCCGAGAGATTCCCCAGTAACTGGACACAGTCCTTTCCTCGCCGCTTTTAAGGAAGGGGATTCGGTTTGGGTTGATATTTTTTGGGGGGTGTGCACAACCTACCATGGCCTCATCTGGCAGGATCAGTTTTACAGTGAGGAGCATTTTGGATTTACCAGAGCAGGATGCTAATAGCATAAAGCAAGCCTCTGACCATCACCACTCAGCGGAGAAGTACACCGGCTCGCCGTTTCGAGGGTGGATAGAAACAGACAGAAATCACTATCCCTGTGAGTATAAAACGGACAGGAATTCTCCATCTCAGCACAATTACCTTATATTTGTTTCCCCATTTCCTTTGAGGAAGATGCGAAGCAGCGAATTGACAGTGCACATAACCTACAAGATCGGGGGAATACAGGCTGGGAATTTAATAAAATATTATTGAATTGCGACAACGAAACAGGAGAAATGTCCCGGCCACGATTTTAAGACAGAAAAGAGGGTTTGATTTTTGTTGTGGGTTATTTTTAGAGGTTTTGGGGGGCTTTTTTGGTTTTGTTTTTGGTTTGTTTTTTTTTTTTTTAAGGTCTGTGCATGTTCCAATCTGTGTCAGAAACCAAAGCCTCAGGCTGTGTCCACCTCTCTCTGCGCGCTTATCGTTTAAGCCCACTTTCCGGATTATTTTTTTACCCTCGTTTTACTGTTGAAAGAAATCCTGATTTTTTTTGGTGCTGAAGGGTTTGAGGCCATTCCGCGCTCCCCAGAGGAAAGCTGAGCATCCCCCGGTGCCTCGCCTTCCCGAGCTGCTGCGGAGCGCCCTGCGCGCCTCCGCCCAGCCCCACGCACCTGCCGCCGAGCGGGCGGGCTGCGGCTCGCAAACCCCGCTGTGCAGCACATCGCTCGCACCTCGCACGCATAAACTGCGCCGCAGATACACGGCGTTTGTTGTGTACCTGTGTGTGCGCAGGGGGTGATCGTCTTTTGAATGGGTGTGGGAACACCACCGGGATAAATTAATTATTGAGGTAATCGAGCGGCGAGTGAAAAGCAGTTATGAGAGGACCAGGCAGCCCCATATTCTGTTTCAGTAGTCAGGGAACACGAGGGCTGGCAGCCCGCAATCCCCGGGCTGTGCGCGGCGGAGCGGCCGTGCACCTGCGGGCATTGCCGGGGGGAAAAGCGGGTCACCCACGGGAGGACAGCCCTCTCCATCCCGTGGGCTAGGTTTAAGGTATTCCTGGGGTTAGCTCACATCTCTCGTTGACTCTTGGGATTAATCCGGCCCGGTAGACAGCTGGGGCTCTCCCTGCGAGAGGCTTTTCAGCTCTCGGCGGCCTCCTCGATGCCTGCCTCGCTCCCCAGCCCCGGCTGCTCCCTCTCTCTAACCCACTCGCTGTCCCCAGCTTCCGACGAGAGCGGTCCGGAGATGAGCTTGCCCGACTCCACCCAAAGGCCGCTCCCCGCCCGCAGCTCGGAGGCCGAGGAGAAGAAGAAGAAGCGGCGGGTGCTCTTCTCCAAGGCGCAGACTCTGGAGCTGGAGAGGCGGTTCCGGCAGCAGCGATACCTTTCGGCGCCGGAGCGGGAGCAGCTGGCCCGGCTGCTCAGCCTCACCCCCACACAGGTGAAGATCTGGTTCCAGAACCACCGCTACAAGATGAAGCGGGCGCGAAGCGAGGGCCCCGGCAGCCCCCAGCCGCGGCCGCCAGCCCTGCTGCGCCGGGTGGTGGTGCCGGTCCTGGTGCGGGACGGGGAGCCCTGCCGCGGCTGCCCCACCAGCCCACCGGCGCCCACGGCACGCCCCAAGCTGGGCTGCGCCCTGGCGGGATGCAGCGCCCAGGCCGCCCTCGCCCTGCAGGGCTACCGAGCCTGCCCGCCCGCCGCCGCCCTCGGCGTCTTCCCCGCGTACCAGCACTTAGCGCATCCCGCCGTCGTCTCCTGGGGATGGTGACAGCGGCACTCAGCCCTCTGGGGCCGGACTCATCCCACGGGCGCGGGGCGGCCCGCTCCAGCCCCGGCCGTAGCGCGGGGAAGGCTCCGCGGTGCGGGCCCGGGCGGCGGAGCGCGGCTCCGGGGCGGCGGCAGGCCCGGACGGAGCTGGCCGGGGCCACGCTCCCCTACGCGAGGATGCCGCGTGAGGCGCGAATTTTGTAAAACCTCTGCTCCTCCTCCTCTTGTTCGAGAGATTCCTTGTTAAAAATTAATGATCATCTTAGTGACCTAGTGTATTTTAAAATAGCTGACTCTTCCAGTGACTAATAAAATCATTTTTGGCAAGAAAGTTTCTCCCGGCGAAATGTAGTTGCGACGATTCAAAACGATTCCTGTTTCGTAGGATTGCCTCCTGTGCTGTAAAATCTTAAGTACTGGTCTCCAGTCGAATTTGACTTTCAAGTTCGTTTGTTTTATCTATATGAGCCGGTAAACGGCAAATAAATTTTGCTTCAAGCATCTCACAGTAAACGCGGTGATAATTCCTACGAGAAGCGTGAGCCCGGAGTCTCCCGCTCTGGAGACCCCTGCTCCCAACGACTTTGCGTTTTGAGTGGCGATGTCTTCCATAGAGCAGGATCCAGAATTAAACCAATCTTTCCGTTACCCTGAAACAGCTCCAAATTTCGACTGGGGAAGGACAGCCAAGAAAATTATGTTTTGAAAGTATTTGATAAACTATCGATTTTATTACTTCGGGGTGAAAATAATAATACGTATTTTCTGCCAATCGCAAAAGGGGGAAAAAACCTTAAAATCCCCTACAGAGCTAAACCCAGGCCCCTGAAATATGGACTAGACCGACTGCTTCCATCCCTCCTACAGCACCTGCGGACCACAAACACGGAGGGAATATTTGGGGCAAAGACCCCACGGGGACTGATGCAGACAACGCCGAGGAAAAGGACGACGGAAAGGGATACTTGAATCGGGATTTTTTATTTTTATTTTTATTTTTTTTTATTTATTCCCTGGAAGGGCATAATTTGGACGAGGTATGCCCCTGAGATGCGGTGTGCTGCCTGCACGACGTGGGGAGCCCACGGAGAGCGAAGCTGGGAGGTGCTGCTGATGCCGTCGCGGATGAGGAGGCGACCAAAAGCACACAGCGGTTTCCGTGTGTGATTTTGGCCCCCTCCCCCGCCAGAATGGCCCCGCTCTCCTCTCAGCCCTACCTTACACAGAGCTTCGCCCTCTCCACCTGGGCGACTCGGTGTCGCCTCTGTCCTCGGTGCGGGAGGATCAGACCCAGCTACAGCGCAGGACAGGCTGGGGAGACGGAAGGGACGCCAGTCCTCCCACCTGCATCCCCTTCCTTGCTTGGACAGGGAGCCGTGTGCCAAGACGGAGGGGCAGAGAGGATCAGACCTCTGGGCTGTGCTGGAAGGACCTGGGGAAACACAGCTTCTGTGTCACCTGGGTTTGGTTTTATTGTTTGGTTGGTTGGTTGTTGGGTTTTGACTTTTTGTTGTTGTTGTCTTCTTCCCGCCCCTTTCCCTTTATTTTTCCTCCTGCCATCCGAAATCTCTCTTTTTTTCTGTCTCAGCTGCTGGCCACCTTGTCTCCCATATGGATGGGGTTATCTTAGAAGAATCTCCCAGAGAATCGCTCCTTAAACCTCCTTTTGTCTTGGAGGTTGAAAAGAGCATTGTTGTGCATGAAAAGGACCTAGACAAAATCCGCACTGTTTCAATTCAGGACTGTTTAATCAGTCCCTAGTGACAATTTTATGGGTTTTAGGCGGTACAATAGCATCTTTTAAAACCTTGTGGCCTTCATGAAAACAAAGGGGTTGAATTTTATGGGCTTACAACTCCAATTAGAACAGTGCCAATGTGTATGGGAGATTATCAAATTTGTATCATAAAACCCCTCTATAATAAATGATTACTGGAAGCTGAGGAGGGGCGAAGGGGAGAAAGGACCCAGACTTCAAGCAATGGACTTTGTCACATGTAGTTTTAAAAGTACAGATGCTGCCCTCCATTTTAACCCTTTGAGACCCAGCTATGCAGCAGGATCATCTATGGAAACAGTGCGATAAAGTCATTAGAAAAGGAAACCAAGACAACTGGACCAGACTGCTCGTCCTCAGAACAAATCTACCCTGCCGAGTGTTTGCAGCATCTCACCTGGAAGGGTCCTTCCCTGGCTCTTCGCTCATCTGAGCTGCTGTCCTGTCCAGGAACCCACACATGACCATGTGAAGGCTCTGTAAAATAGGAGGGCTTCCTTAAATTACTGCTTTTGTGACCTACTGTACATCCAGGTAATGATAGGGTAATGCCCCTTCCCAATCCCATGTTGCAGTGATTTTCTATAATCGCCGGCTGCAATGTCACCTGATGTGGATTTCTTCACAAAAAAATGTATGATTTGTGTGTTGCCTTTTACCAAATCCAGGGAGTGGGAAAGGTGCAATTCCCAGGCTCTAGCAAAGGCTAACGAGGTGCGCTTGCAGGGTGAGTGAAGTCATCTCAACAGAGGTGCAGAGAAGATGGCAATCATGTTCAAATATAGAGAAGAGCAGCTCCCTTAATTTAATGCATCCAAGTAGAAAGAAGAATTTATTAATAATGAAACAATTCAATAGACTATGGAGAGTTACAGTAAAGAAAAAGTCTTGTGAAGAGGATAGGGTGGGACTGAAAATATTATTTTTTCCTGACAGAAACAAATTAATCTGTCTAAATTTTTAGCACATTTAACAAGGAAAATTGTTAACTTTACCATTGGTTAAGCTGTATCTAGGAGATACTTAACGAGTGTCATTGATAACAGCTTTAGGGCAAGAGAAACTTAGTACCTTTCAGTGTATTTTCTGTTACTTTGAGTTGTTTTTTGATAAGGCACAAAATCATCTCAGCTGTTGGTTTGAATTTTTTTGCCTCCTCTTCAAAGGGTTGAATGCACAGTTTCTGCCTTTTCTCTTTCTTTCCCCCATCAGGTCTCATTGTTACTTTCACCCTGCAAACAGACCTGTGAATTTCACTGAAACTAATGAATAAGCATACCATGATCAAGACCTAATACCATCTTCAGCTAATGAAAAGCATTGCTAGCATCTACAAACATACTCCTGGGTGCTTTATTCTTAGTCAGTAAATAAACTATTGACTTTGCAAAGGCCCAGCCCTGTTTCAGTGGGAGCCACTGGGCACATGCTTGTTAACTTAGAACTTAGACTTTAAAATAAGTCACCAGATTGCCTCTATTTTTTGGACAATAGTTCTGAAAGAGCATATGATCAAGCCTCTTTATGATACTTCATGAGCAAGATGTGCCAATGCACATCCATCATTCATCTTTGTATATATACACACCATGCATTTTAAAAATAACAAAAACATTAAAAACACCACCTCTGAAGCAGAATTCTGCCATGCTCCAAACTCTCTTGTCACTGACTTAGAAAAGGCTCCTGGCAGCCTTGCAGTATGTATGTCTTGGTTAATGACCCATCTGGACTGTGTTGTTAACTAAGTGTAGGTCTGTCGAAACTTTTGGAATTTCAACCCCTTGTACCTCATAGCATTTGATAGGAATAGGCCTTCTACCCTTGCTGATGTTCTAGGATTACAGTGAGCTCTCTTTGCTTTCACAGACAAGTCCAACTCTGTGGAGAAGCCTAATTCTTGCTCTCCCTGCACTCAGTGACCTCCACAAGCTGCAGTTCATTGTTTAAGATAGCGTCTTACTGGACTTGAGTCCCTGATAGCTGCTGCTTCTTGAGAAATGGGAACAGCTAAGATACAAGCAATAGCAGTTACTGAGTCTTAGTAATGGTACTCAGCCTTTTCTTCAAAAGCCTCGATAGTGCAATTTTCTTTTCCTCAGATGGTGCTTCCAATCCCTGAGCATTGGACCAGTCCCATACATATTGGCCACCAGGTAGTGAACTCTGCCACTACAATGGCAGAATTCCTGCCATGAACAAAGAATTGCAAAACAAAGACTGCACTTCACTTACTAGACATTTAAAAAAAAAAATTGACAAAAATTCAAGTGCCACCAGTATCAGCAATGGCAGAAGAACCCCAGTCACCTCATGTAACTTTCAGGAGGCTTCTGACTCACTGTGCTGGTTTTGGCTGGGATAAAGCTAATTTCCTTACAGTAGCATGAGATTGTTTTGAATTTGTGCTGAAAATGGTGTTGATAATACAGTCTTCTTTTTGTAATTGTAGAGCAGTGCTTGTACTGCATCATGGCCTTTTCTGGTTTTCATACTGCCCCACTAGCAAGAAAGCTGTGGGTGTATAAAAATGTGGGAGGAGACACAGCTGGGACAGGTGACCCCCACTGATCAAAGGGATATCCCATGTCATATGGCATCATGCTCAGCATGAAAAGCTGCAGGAAGAAGGAGGAAGAGGGGTTGTTCAGAGCTCTGGAATTTGTCTCCCCTAGTAACTGTTGTATGTGATGCAGCTCTGATGAACACTTGCCTGCCCATGAGAAGAAATGAGTTGTTTTGCTTTGTTTGTGTGAGTGACTTTTGTTTTCCTTCTTAAACTGCTTTATCTCAATCTATTAATTTCCCACTTTTTCCTTTCAATTCTCTCCCCCATCCTCTCAGTGGTAGAATGAGCTGCTGGCTGTGTGATGCTCAGTTGCTGGCTGGAGTTAAACTATGGCACTCAGTTTAAAACAAACTTCCTGTGGGAAAGGAGGCAATGGATGGAGTTACCCATAGCAGAAAAGTTGCTTTATGTTGCTCAAGCATAGAGCTCAAGTAACACTCAAGAGCAGAGGAGTTCAGATCAACAGTAACATTATTAAACTGATTTTAAAAATCACACATCTACTGGGTGTAAAAAGCCTAAAGACATCTGCCACTAAGAGCAGACTACTGAGCTGTGAGATCAGGTTGGTTTTTGTCATATTCAGGATCACAGTTGCCTTCTAAATTATGAAGTCAGCTGCATAGCCCAAGGATGTTGGCAGTTGTGCCAGTTTTCATCCTGTTTTCTCCAGTGCTTTTCTGTTTAAAAGAGGTCATAGAGTGTTCTGGAAAAAGCAAAAATTTCTCCAGAACACAGCTATAACTTTTTCAGTATTCAGGACCAACACAGAGAAAAATCCATTACGGATATCCTCTGGTTTCAGACTGCCTTCCTGAATAAAAGGAGACCTAATTGTTTACTTCTTCACAGGCTTTTGCTCAATCTAATTCTTAAACTTCAGAGTTAGAGATCCTCTTCAGAATCTGAAAGAATTTGGTTCTAGATGAGTAATACTTCAAAAGGGAAAAGAAACAGAGAAAAGAAAAAGACATATAAACCAGTAACAAGAGTGAAAAGAATATATCTCCTTGCCACTTTTGGTGCACGGGATGTATTTCCATGGGACTGTCCATGCTGCTTTTGAACAGTCAGGGTCATTTCCCACACAGGATAGCCTTGCTCATTAGTTCGTAGTGTGGACAAAAATTGTTTCTTGACATTCCCACAGTGTTTGACTTAGCAGTATTTGTTGGCAGGAAGCATCTGACTTTTCACACTGGAATGCAGCTTTCCTCTTATGTCACTATTTTCCTGTTTGAGTTGGTGGGGGGGATTGTACTAACATAATGGCTTTATGGTATTTGACACTAACCACAATTTTATTAAATCATAAATATAACCACTTAAAATATAATAAAATATTGATCTGGAGAGAAAAAACCCACTTTCTGTTGTTTGTGTGCATTCATGTAGAGCTCCTAATTGGACACATCTGTTTTCTGCAAAATGCAGTATCATCAATGATGATTGTTTTGTCATCACACTTCAGAAAACTCCTCTGCTGCTTGCTGGGCACCATTTGGGAGGTCCTCATGATCTCTTCCATTATTCTGTGGCTTACAGTGAGTTCCATGTTATCAGACATCCTTCTGTGCAATTTATATGTACAGTTAAAATGTGGATGTGACTGGTTTTGCTAAGCTTTTCCCTTTACTTCTCCTACACTGGTCCCAGGATGCTTCTGTTGGCATCTTTAATGTTGAAGTTCTGCCTTCATCATCACAAGTATTTCCTCTGTGCATGGTTCACCTGCCTTCTACTGGTGGCTGGTATTCATATGATGATATTCATATTCTTTCCTCCTTCATATTTTCTTTTTAAACCAGTAATTTAGCACTCTATTTTCTTCACTCATGTCTAATATGATGATCTTGGGGAAATAATTTTACTACCGCGTAACCTTCAGACTCAATGTGTATGTTTGTGAATACTGCCACATTTTTGTATTCAAATTTGGCTAAATGAAAAATAATTTTGTCTATGCTTCAAAGAAACCTAGACTTTATTATTGTTTTTGGCTTTGAGTACTATAGTTTAAATATTCCTTGGGCAACAGAGAGTTGAGTTTTGAGTGCACTGAAATTCTGAAATTTCAAGACACTACAGGAATACTGTTCTGGTGTTTACATTTTAAAAATAAGTTGAAGCACTCAGGAGCCATTGTGGAAGAGCTGCAAGAAAGATGAAGGCTTAGCCATCATCCTGTGGAGTGAAGGCTGGGGTAGGTGTCCTGTCTATTCTAGCTTACCAAAGAGGATGATGAAGAACTGAAGTAAAAGCACTCAGTAAACATAATCTTGGTCATAAAAGACCTTTCTGTTTAGCTGGAAAAGTTTAATAAAGTCCAATATCTTGACAAAACCTACTCTGAAATTGGTCACCATTGCTAACTAGTAGAATAATAAGGTTCTTTTTAACCAGGATTTGGTGACAAAATCCCTGACTCTGAAAAAAATTCATGGAATATTTGAGCAAAAATGTTCTCATTTAGTCATGGATGTTGGCCTTGCGCTGAGAACGAATTCCAGGGATCCCCATGGCTCATAGTGCATTAGAGATGACAGTCCTTGGTCGGAACTGACCTTTCCGATCTTTAAGTATGAACATTCATATTTGCTACCTGGTGGGCTTCAGGTACCAGGATGCAAATTATCACCACTACTTTCCTTTCAGATAATCGTGATAATAACCCAATCAATCAGCATCAAAAAGAAGGTTTTGCACCAGGTATAGCTAGAAAAGCTCTTCAGTGCTACAGCTGCATATGCCAGCCAGCAGGTAAATGGCTTGCCTAAAAGAGTTGCTGAATTTGGGATAGATGCAGCCGCAAGGGTAGTGGTGAGGCTGTGCAGCAGTACAGGCTCTTCTTTGCTGCATGGGGTGGTCCCACAGCCCACACTGCTGGTGGCAGGCACTGGCTATCCTGGGCTGCCTGAAAAATCTGCATTCAGCTGCACATAACACTCCATGTGTTTATTTCTACCAGCACCCACCTACCAGTGCGCAGATCTATGGCAGTGATGATAGCAGAAGGCCACATCCTCACCCTTCTCCCCAGCACCTTTCCTCCTGTGCTATGGCAGCATGAAAATCACCCACGCTGCCTTAGGTCACTGCCCTTTCTCCCTCTAGCACTGACTTCACAGAAAATGGGGGCTGCTAAGGACATCTTCAGACTAGGTTTCCAAGGGCACCTTGTAACAGCTGGGAAAAGAGTTGAAAAATCAGGAGGCTGAGGAAATGTGTGTGCGACTGTCTTGCTTTTTCTTTCCTCTTTCCTTGCTCTCTCTCTCCACCATCAGGCTATGCCTACTGTGGAATCAGGCCAGTAGCTGCTCCTAACAGCCTCACTTTGCATTTTTCACTATTGTCACTGTATCAGCCAATCATGTAAAAAAAATGACATATTGACTTGGCAGGTGCTTCTGTTTTGAACATGATTAAATAACTTTTTATTGTCATCTTCAAAGCATTTTTACGGTCATTTACTGAGTGAAAGGGGCTCTGATTTTGTGAGTATCTGCCAGAATATGTTTGATCCTGTCATCATTTCTTCAGAAAATCACGCGCCTGTAGCTAGAGCGCGAGATATGGTAAGTGCATGAATTGTCCATTGCACTCTGCACTTACAACACTGCCTTCATTGTCAATGATAACAACAGCAGGGGAGAGATCTTGGGAGTTAAACTACCTGCTGTTTTCTCCTTGATGTTTGAGCTCTTGGATGCTGCATGAATCTCAGAGATGCAAGGAGCCACTTCTTTGTTGATGCCCTATTTTATGGGTTGTTTAAACATGGTATGCTGTTGTAATTAGAGTTGATGAGAAAGGAGGATTTCTATTTCACAGGAGATGCTGGGTGCTTTATTGCGCATCAGCATGGCAGAATTAGAGCACTGATGGAGACCTGGGCCATGCTTTGCTGCTGCTTTTGGAACTGCTCAGTGGGTTTCCCTTGGACACCCAATTTTGAGTTCCCATCAGGCTCCCACATATTGAACAGTTATTCACATGTACCCCTCAAATTTCCCAATTCCACTGAATCAGCACTTTGCTAAAGAAAAAAAACAAAAAAACCCCAGAGCACTCCCTGTCAGCATGATCTATCTATGCAACAGCCTTCATTGACCTTCATCTGGGCTTACAGTTTCTGTGCACATCAAAATAGAAGTACTTCTTGCTAGATGAGTTAGGCTAGTAATATTGTGTGCATGAAGCAAAGAGAGTTACAAGTAGCACATCTTTGTTTAAATTTAGCAGTAACCAGCTGGCCACATTCTGTAGGAAGCAGGAAGGGAGGAATCACAGGGAGGAAGGGATCTGATGAAAAATCAAGCAGAGGCTATAAAAACATTTCTCTAAAATGGCAGCATAATGAAAAAGGGATGCCAAGTAAAGAGCTTACTGATCATCTGTGTATCACTCATACTCCAGCTAGCTCAGCCCTTGGTTTGGAGGGGACATGCAGGTGTTGGGAAGGATCGCTTCCCACACATGATATTTTCTGCAGGATTCTTTTCCACAGACAAAACTTATTTGCACTTCATTAAGACCCTTTGAGACAGGCTGTTAAAGCACAAGGTGAAAAAGGCAGAAAGTTGAAGAAAATGAGTGTCAGCATTCCTGAGAACAACCCAAATGAGGCTGAAAGTAGAGGTTTGACACCAAAATAAAAAGCCCTGTGGGCTAAGTGGCTCCATCTTTCCCTCATTTTCATGCTCCTTAGTCCCCCAGGACAACTGGTCCTTAACTATTGCTCTGCCATCCGTGTTTCTTTCAATACTGGCTGTGCCAGAGCCTCCCTTTGACCACCATTACCTTTCCTCTCATACAATTATTAACAGAGAAATGAAGCTCATATAAAATCAATTCTCATGGAACAATTTGAAAGACAAAAGAGGCAGTTAATAATAACAATGACATTTGACAGTGCAACAAAGCAGCTCCTCACATCAGGAAAGCAAAACCATTTGCTTTCAGGACTTCTTTCTTTTGGTTGGAAATGTGAAAGGAAGGAGGCTTTTAGAGATATCTAAGACTTACATGAATATCTTTAACTGTGCAGGGTCTGGCTGAGCTGGAGTTAATGCTCCCCACAGCAGCCCTCACAGTGCTGTGCGATGCACTGGTAGCTAGAAAGGTGTGGATAACAAGCCAGTGTTCTGGCTACGGTTGAGCAGGGCTGGCACAGCATCAGTGATGTCTCTCAACTTTCCCCCCACACCTGGGAGGAAAGGTCCTGGGAGGGGGCACAGCCAGGTCAGCTGATCCAAATTGACCAAAGGGATATTCCATACTATGAGTATGACATCAGCTCAGACATGAAAGTGAGGGGAACGAGGAGGAACAGTATGTATTTTTTATATACAGTGCTTACCTTTGGCAGAAACAACTGCAGGTGCTGAGGCCCCATTTCTCAGGAAGTGGCTGTACATCACTTATTGATGGGAAATAGAGAATAAACTTTTTTTTTTCTCTTTGCGTAAGAGCATGCAACCTTCTGCTTTAGTAAACTGCCTTATCTCAACCTATGAGTTGTCTTCTGCCTTATTTTCTCTTCCCCGTCCAGCTGGGATGGGGAGTGGTAGAGCAGCTTGGTGGCATCAGTGTCCAGCCAAAGTCCACCCACCACACTAATGATGGAATCTTTCTGGCTATATTACTCTGTTTGTTCATGTGCCTGTGCCACATGTTCAAGACCATGCTACACAAGTATTAAAAATCAAAGAGTCAGATCTCAAAAATCATGAGGTCAATGTAAATAATCACGAGATTTAAAGAAAAAGGGATAACATTTTTTGCCTCCCAGTTTCTGTTTGAAGAACAATTTTGTTAATTTTAAATATTGTTTGAACTATTTTTTCTTTTCAGAAGAGGTCTTTCAGCTCAGTAAGAGCTAAACTGGTTTGTGTTTGCATGTGTTGCAATTTCATAATTTGACCTCAAGGACTGGGACACTGAAAATATTACAGTGACAGAGCTGTGAAAATCATGAGTTGATGAATTCTACATTTTCAAAGGCCTGCTATAAAATAATCTGCCCCTCATGTGTTTAGCTGGGATGTCCTTTCAGCCTTATCCCTACCTTTAAAAGTACCATGAGCCACCTATTCAGATGGTGCTCATTACCATAGCAGCAACAACATCATCCATCCATCCATCCATCCATCCATCCATCCATCCATCCATCCCCAGCTGAAGGTTTGACCTGATTAATTTAATCACCTGACACTGATGTCCAGTCCATAGCCTTTGACTTAATGTTCTATCTTTATTTCTCAGAACAGTCCATTGCCAGTGTCTGCATTCCAAATTAGCAACACATCCTTTGAAACAGTGACTCCCCATCCACATACTTCATTTCAAAACCCAGCTTAAGAGTATGACCCTCTGGATTGATTGGAACAGCATCCATGAAGTTGTAGGGGCAGCCATGCCACAAATGTGGAAAGAGTCACAGGACTTTCATTGCGCACCTTGCACAGGCCAAAAGCCACATAACACCTAGTCCCCCAGGACACTTGTACATTATATTAGACTTCTTACATTAAGAGCTTGTGCCCTACTGTAAAAAAAAAAAAAAAAAAAAAAAANTGTACAGCTCTGGGGAGATCTGGAGTCTCAGATATGGCCATGGGGACAGACAATGTGCAGGTGAAATGGCTGGAGAAGCAGAAAGACTGGATCCACTAAGAGTGTGATCTTTGTGTGCTCTGTAACTGTGAGGCATTGCCATGAATTAGCATTTTTCAAACACATCCTGTCAAGCTGCTCCTCTGCTGCACTGCAGAGAGGGGCAGTCTGAACAGCACATCCACAGCTGAGTAGCCAGGGCTGTTTGGGAAGTCAGTCCTTACCTCATGAGAGCTGTGAGTGATAGAGAGATTCACGCTGGCCTGGCGGGGTATGGTGCCTCCCATGCTTGCTACATCACAGGACTATCCAAAACAGATTTCCTCCTACTTTTCTGGTCACACTTCTGGGCACTTTTGCTATTTGATCTGACTTTGTGAAGCCAGAGCAGCGGGTCATGTGGAAGAACAGTCTTACTTATATTTGCTGAAACGTCTTTCTTAACTGCTGAATATTGTACAGAGTAAAAGCAAAGGGTTTTTTCTACCTTGCTAATCAGGAAAGAGGTAGATCTTAGCAAAGAGACAATTATGGAAATCAGGAAGCAATTTAATTGTCTGAAAACAGCTTAATTAGGAAGAATATAATTTTCTTAAATGATAGTAATCATTTTCCTGGGGATTAAAGAATAGCAGATCTTAACTTCAATGAAAATAACTTTTGCTATCAGAAACAAAAGCAATTGAAAAAATAATGAAAATAAATAAATTGATCTTAGCATTTTTGTTGTTGCTGTTGTTTGTGGTTTTGTTTTTTGGGTTTTTTTTTTTTTGTGGTTTTTTTTTGGGGTTTTTTTTGGGGTTTTTTTGTTTTGTTTAGTTTTTGGGTTTTTTTGTTTGGTTGGTTTTTTTTTTGTTTGGTTTTTTTTGTTTTGTTTTGGGGGATTTTGTTTGTTTGTTTTGTTTCTTGTGTAGATATGAAACCAGTATTTATCTATAACAGAACAGCTTCTAAGCCTGTCAGCAGGGGAATGGCTCCACATTGCAGTAGGTGCTTCCTAAATGTATGGCAATAAACCTCCCTCACTGGCCAAAAGAGAAGAAAAATAGTACAGTGAGCAAGTAAATGCCCTGAGGGTTCAGTGTTGCTGGAGACTACACACTTCAGAAAACTAGCACTCAACACTGTTAGGGGGTGTACTTGGAAGCCTAAGTATACAGTCTGAAAGCTCCTGCATTGACCTGTACTTTTAGAGTGATAGGTAATGCCTGTCTTACTCAGGGAAACACTTAATCACTTGCTTGACTTTAATGAAAACCTCATGATCTGCCACATGCTTATCCAAAGGCTATTTCCTAGGAGAAATAAGTAAAAATTGTCCCATACACAAATATATTTAAGTGTCTTTTTTTATTTGCTAAGTTCACCCCTCAAACACCAGGACATTCCAGAATTTGGGCAGCCCCTTGGGCTTATTTACACTGATACAAACTTTAGGCAACTGATCCTACTGATTTTTTCCAATTAAATCTCTGCCTCCACGTACAAATGGCTGGAATTCCTTAAGAAGGCAATTGCACAATGTTTTGCAATTTTCCAGCTCTTCACACTACTTTTCCCAAGTTAAAACATACACATATGGCAGAAAATATTTTCTCTCTCCTGTCAATAACATGGTGAATAACATACTGGAACAGTATGTTATTGCCCAGAGAAGCTGTGGTTGCCTCATCCCTGGAAATGTTCGAGACTAGTTTGGATGGGGCCCGGAGCAACCCAGTCTAGTGGAAGATGTTCCTGCCCCTGGCAGGGGGGTTGGAATTGGAGGATCTTTAAGGCCCTTTCCAACTCAAGCCATTCTATGACACAATGACTCAATGGTGAGATGGCTGAGCTAATTTTTTTAGTTTTTATTGAAGCTAGAAGGGCCATCCATTTCCCCTCCCATCCCTGGCACCCAAAGTATATGGGAGAAGGTGAATAAAAAGGGCAACCATAAAATGCAGTCCATATTCCTTTGAAAAATGGGTCTTTAAAAATGCATTTCCATACTGCCACAGGAAAGCATCATACATACATCAAGGACTGAAAAATACTGGTGTTACAGAAGGAATAGGGAAAAGATATCTGGGAAGTAGAGCCTGAAAGAGACTTACTAAAGCAGTTCATTGGAAACTGACATACAAGTACAGAATAAAAAAGGCTAGTGTAATCCTTGGATTTTGAAGAACAGGTTGGAAAGCCAGGGGAAGGAAGTGATTTCAGTCCACCTCTGTTTCTGATGAGATCAGTGCTAGATCACTCTGTCTATTGGCTGTATCCCTATCTTCAAAACACATTGCAGGATAACACTCAAACAAAAGCCACAAACTAATCCAAGAAAGATCAAAATAAAAAGCTAGAATACTTGGGAAAATGTATCTGCTTAGTTTAACAAAAACAAGACTGAAATATCATTTCATTGTATGAAGACACATAGAGTTAATTATGCTAATAATTATGTGAAGAGACATATGGGATTTTATTACTGAGCCCAGTGCAGTAATAGGGCTGATCCACAGGATCAGCTGTGCTCTAGTCTTCCAGGAGGACATCCTTCTTCAGTCTAGGCAGATAGAGCAAAAAAATGGAGGCTGAAAGCCAGACAAACCCAGTTTTGGAGCAGCTCATGCCTTTGGAAATGTGCAGGTAACTGGTTGATGCAAGGATTCTTTTAAAGAAGACTGGACCCCCCTGGGCAATGCACATTTAAGGCTCAAGGCAGAGTGACATGGAATGATTTGTGGCATACAGGAGGTTGGGCAACACCATTAATTGCTTTCTGATTTTATTCTTGTCAGTATAAATCAGTGCACAAGCAATACTACTGATAGGTCTGAACATTGTGGCTCTGAGTCCAGTTTTGCAGACTAGATCTTCAGAGTAGGCAAGCAGGGTGGCTTGAGGAGAACTGCAGGAAAGAGGATCTAACCCCACTTTCCAAGGTAAATTCTAACTCAAGCATTGCATCTTAAATCTTAACCTTCCCACTCAACTATTGTGATTGGAGAAGCTGTTGTTTTGGCTTGTATTTCTTCTTGTAAAGCAGATTTTTTTCTCAGGCTGAGTAGCACCTTTCACCAGCAGTGCTGAGGCTGAGACTAAAAATCCTACTTGTAGACCAAGTCACTACTTAATGCAAGAATGGCTGTGGCAGAATCTGGCTGCAGTGCGGCTCTTGTGTTGAGAAGCACTTTAGTCACCATCAGCTCTTGTTTGTTTTCAAGAAGTTCTTGAAAGAGTCAAGAAGTTCTTCATGCAGGCATGTAAGATCTAAGAAAATATATTATGCAAAATGTGTCTTAAATTACCTTTAAAGGAGATTTTTTAAGCCACACTGGTTCTTAACTGGTTATGTGAATGCTGAAGTTTAGTTTTTATCCTTCATGCCTTCTGGGGTTGGCAGACTGTGCTTAGCAGCACAGAATATGAAAAGCTCCTCTGATACCTGCTCAGCCTCACTGAATTCTTTTTAAGATGCCAGTGCAAAAGCAGTTACTTTTTTGTTTCAAACTGCAGTTGTGGGATTCCTGTAATTTTCCTTCTTTTTTCCTTTTTCTCCGCAGGATATTTCTACTTGTTTAACTCTCTGAATTAGAGCAGAGATTTTATTGTTGGTTTGGATTTCCTTGGAGAATATGGATCCTCAAGCACAATCCCTGTCTGCGAAGAGGCTGCCTATGTGGAAACTGAGGGACAGGTGTATGAGGGAAAAGTAGTCCAAGTCTGGTTGCCCATATGTTGGACACTAGATGAGAATGCGTAATTTCAAAAAGCAAACCTCTCCCCAGGGAGCCAGTGCAGCTGCATTCTTATCTCGCACAGGCTGAAAACCAAAGTGGGAACAGATCTGCAGTGGGATCCATAGGATGAAAAGGCATGATTAGTTGACAGAAAAACAGACAACCTGAGATTGTCTCTAGAGAGGTTAAGCTTCAACAAACCCTGGCCCTTTTCACCATGCAGGGACTGGCACAACCATGGATGGAGGACACACACATATTTCCTGTGAGAGCACTTGTGTTGGCACCTCCAACCTGGGGAAAACACAGCTGTTTTAGCAGGGGTTGAACTGTGCAGTCAGACAATGCAATTCCCACCAAATCATTTTCAGTATATAATCCCAGTGAGAACAGCAAATTGCTGGGAATCTGCAGAGAGGTAAGTCCGAGCATTCCATGAGCGTGGAAACTGTACACTGAAATAAGGGTGAGGGTGAAAGCTATGGCTATAGCTACAGAGAAATAACAGAAACTAATAGAGAGAATAGAAAGGGAAATTTGGTGGATGACAAGTTGACCGTCAGCCAACAGTGTGTCCTTGTGGCCAGGAGGAGCAATGGTATCCTGGGGTGCATGAAGAAGAGTGGGGCCTGCAGGTTGCTGGAGGTGATCCTCCCTGTTTACTTCACCCTTGCTGGGAGGAAAGGGCTAAAACCAGAAGATTTGGCAAAGAGGAGGCAGTAGTTTTGTGCAAAGTGATCTTGCCACTGGCAATGCTAAAAATGTTGGTGTGGGGAAAACTCCATTTATTATGCCTAGTGTGTTCATCCTCTGCTTGTTTTGAGTAGAACTCCTGTGTAGAGGAACTCTCACAGACAGGTTTGAGCCTCCTGCTAGGGGAGAGGGAGAGAGAGAGATCATAAAAGCACAGCCTTGTGATAAGCTGCACACGGTAAAGCCCTTTGATATATTTCCCCTGCCACTGCCCACTAGGAAGAACTAAGCTTAATGGAGCCTGTGTCCTCATGTGTCTCTTTCCTCTAGGATGAACTAAGCCTAACAGAGCCTGCATCCCTGTGTGTCTTTGCTGCCCAGCATACTTAGGGAGGTAATGAAATAAATCTACTCTTTGCATTTCAGCCCTGGTTTGGTGGTTGCCCTGGTTACCTGAATGTCTACATTCACACAGCCCTAGTAAGGTCACCTCTGGGGTATTAGATTCAACACTGGTCTTCACAGTTCAAGAAAGACAAGGACCTACTGGAAAGAGTCCAGCAGAGGCCACAGAGATGAAAAGGCATCTGCAGTTTCTCTCTTATGAGGAGACTGCAGGAGCTGAGCCTGTTTAGTCTGGAGAGAATGGGGGATCTCATCACTACATATAAATACTTCAAAGGCAGGTGCCAAGAGAATGGTGCCAGACTCTTGTGCCCAGCAACAGGATGAGGAGTAATGGCCATAAACTAAACCAAAAGAAGTTCCTCCTCAACATAAGGAACAACTTCTTTACATTGAGGGTGGTAGAGCACTGGAATGCCATAGAGTCTTCCTCTCTGGAGACACTCAGAACCCACCTGGACACACTCCTGTGTAATCTGCAATAGGTGATGCTGCTTTTGTAAGGAGGTTGGGCTAACTGGTCTGCAGAGGTCTCTTCTAACTCTAACTATTGTGTGATTCTGTGAAGTCTCTTTGTGTGGGCATGAGTAATATGTGAGGACACTTCTATTTGCCTTGCTGGAGCTGGGTCAGCACAGAAAGAGCTTATCCTACCCCTGCCAGAACAAGTAAATGGAGCATCCATGCAAACCCAGAACAAAACAGAGACTCAGCAGAACACTGAAATTAATTTCTAGCCTAGCATATGATACAGGTATTGCTCAAACCACCCAGACCAAATATTTCTGTAGGTTGTGACCTTAAGACAAGGCTCTGGCACATCAGCAGGTATACAACTCAGCAACACTGTACCACCTCAGGACAGCTTTATACGCTAATAAAGATATCCCTGCTCCTAAATGGAAAATTGAGTATGAGACTATACACAGTTCTGAGATTTTGATGTGATGAGGTGAGAATCATCAGTCTCAGAAAATCTAGTTATTGTGGAGCCACTGAGCATAGCACAACACAGCTGGGCCTCTAGAAGTGGAAAAATAAACCATCAGTGTGCCAATTCTGTACTTGTACAATACTAGTTGTACAAGTCTGAATAAATGATAGGGCTGTCCTGATCAAATAAAAAAATGCCTCATAGATGAATCCACACTCCTACGGCCATGCAAGGAAGCATGAAAGAGAGATTTTGCCTAGGATGTCACAGCAGTTTCTCCTTTCAGGTGTAAGAAGAATTTGAAGTCTATGGAGGCAGAAGCATGGCTGAGTGAAACTAGAGGATGGGTAGATGGATCTCTCATGAACCATTAACATGCAATAGGATTAAGTATGCTAAAATTGAAATGAGAAGCCTGATCATCTGACAGCTTTAAAATCTCACAAAACCCCAGTGTGATGCTGGGAAGAGGCCAGAACAAACTGATTTTTTTGTAATTTCAGGTGATCACAGCAGATGGTCCACTCACTTGGCAGTGAAATTAAAATTAATCAGGATCAAATGAGAATTGCCCACAATATCTGCCTTTAAATACTGGTGAGCAGGATGAGGGCAGTGGCAGCCAAATCTCCTACAGCCAAGTGAAAACCTAGACAAAGGACTCATTCTCAAAACATCACAGGTCAGTGATTTATGAGCTGTTGGACCAAGTCCTCTTTCAAAAAAACCCCAAAACTCTACTGCTACATGACCTGGCTTCAAAACAAAATTCCAAGCAGCAAAGTAGATATGGCTGCAGCTATCAAAGCAAAACATGCAGTGATGACCTCATGGGGCAGCCCCATTTGTGAGCCTTTAATGCTTAACTCAGTCTGGCCAGCCAAAATTATGCTGCTATTTTAGAATTAAAATGGAATGAAGAGAGGTCAGTGGCAGGAATCAGCAGGGAGGAACATCAGCAAGGAACAATAAAGGGGGCAAGATTTTGCATTATGGAGATGGCTAGGCACGCATAAGCCCGGCCTTTAGCCTTTTGCAGAAGGCTACTGGCCTTGCTTAGCAAGTGTTGACATCACTGAAAAGACCTGTGGGCTTCTTCGCCTACCTAACTGCCAACTGTGTAGATAATTTTCTTTCTCTTTTCCAAAACTTTGATTTCCTTCTTTTTAATTTCATTTTCCATCTAAAAGCTGTCACAACTGTTGATATGGTGAGTTTGCAACTGTGTTCTCTGTTTTAAATAAGTGCAGCTTTTTTATTTCTAAAAACATTGAATGAGAGTTTATGTTTGATGTACAAATGCATATGTTCAGGACATTTAAGTACATAAGCTTCTCGTAATTTGCATGTGGCACCACCTGAAATCAAGGGGAAGGTTTCCCTGATTTAACTGCAGTTCCTCATGTAAAAAGTTGAATATTCTGCTCATGGAAGGACACCACAACCAGAAAGCAGAGATTTAATGTTAATTTCTAAAGATACTTCCAAGAAAATGAATGAAAATTACACCCAAAATTCTAAATTAAGAGCTCTAGGCATGGATTATTATGTTCTACTGCAGTACAAAGGAAGAGATTTTTTTTTCCCCTGTGAATTAAAGGTTTGCATTATGCAAAACTCACTCGCTATCTGCCTAATCCCCTAGAGGGCAGTATGACCTAAAAATAAATTAAACTGAGCTAGGCAAGTAGGATTTTCCAAAAGCTAGTTATGTTAAATAGCATTACATTTCCTCCTTCCTCTGGCAAATTTCCACAAAGGTACAAGAAATAGGGATATACTTAGAGTTTCCAAATTATATGAGAAAACCAATATTATAAGATTGGCAATATAAGCCTATATTAATTTCTTTAGTTCATATAATACATGTATTTAATTTTACAAACTGCCAAAGCCAAGTGTGCTGTACTTAAGCATCCTCTCAGGTGGTTTCCTGGGAAGAGTTTTATTTCTTTGATTTTGGATGGTCTCTTTTCCCTGTGTTATCCTTAAAATTTTGCCTGTATCTACTGTTGATCGAAAGGGTTGATCCAGAAGTATCCAAGTACAAGGGAGGTAGGGAGCAATAGCTAATTAATCAGGCATTTTGGGGATTTGGTGCTCTAAGGTAGCAGAAATGTTCACCACATTACTGCAATCACCCAGTCCTCCAGGCTCCTTTTGTTGTCTGAATGAGGGAGGGATGTGTGTCTTTATCAAAATGAGGAAGTCTATATCCTGTAAGCATTGCTTTGTATTATGTAGTGTATAACAACCACAAAACTCTTTTGTTTTCCAAGCATGAGCATCGTGTTTGACATTAATGGAAATAATGAAGAGCAAGTTTAATCATGCAGTGACTGTTTGTCTAATATAAATACTCCCATTCATTTCATTCATTTCCCATCCAGAGCTTCACTTTCTGGTCAACCAAGGTTCCATTTCCTTAATTTTCTGAACAGGGAGAATACACACACACCTCAACAGAGAATGTTTGGTACACACAACTTTGGTACACACAGCTCAGCTATGATTTAATTTAAGAATTGAAGAATCCTGGAATACGCCGAGTTGGAAGGGACCCATCAGGATCATTGAGTCTAATTCCTGTCCCTACAAAAGACACTCCAAGAATCATAGCACGTGCCAGAGAGTGTTGTCCAAAAGCGTCTTGAACTCGGATAAGCTTGGTGCTGAGAGCTGTTCCAGTACTCAACCACCCTTTTCCTGGTACCTAACCTAAACTTCCCATGACTCAGCCTCATGTCCTCATGAGAATGTTGAAGACTGTGACAAGGTCTCACTTCAATCTCCTCCAGGCTGAGCAGACCAAATGACCTCAGCCACTCCTCATACAGTTTCCCCTCCAGATCCTTCACCATCTTTGTTGCCCTCCTTTGGATGCTNTCTAACAGCTTAAATGTCTTTTTGATATTGTGGCACCCAAACTGTCCCTAGCACTGGAGGCGAGGCTGCCCCAGCTCAGAGCAGAGCAGGACAATCCTCTCCCTTGCCTGGCTGTGATGCTGTCCCTGATGCACCCCAGGACACAAGTAGCCCTCCTGGCTGCCAGGGTACTGCTGACTCAGACTCAGCTTGCCATAAACCAGGATTCCCCTTTGTGCAGTTCTACTCTCCAAACTCTCATTCCCCAGTCTATTACAAAAATCAGGGTTGTCCCATCCCAAGTGCAGAAATCAGGACTCACCCTTGCTAAACTTCATACTGTTGGTGATTGCCCAGCCCTGTCATCTGTTGAGGTCTCTCTTGCAAGGTCTCTCAGCCCTTAAGAAAGTCAACAGATCCTCCCAATTTAGTGTTGTTGGCAAATGTAGTATTCTTTCCAGTCCTGCATCCAAGTCACTTATGAAGATGTTGAAGAGCACAGGGCTGAGGATGGATCCCTATGGAACCCCACCAGTGACAGGACACCAGTCTGATGTCCCCATTCCCTGTCACCCTTTGTGCCTGACCTGTGAGCCAGTTGATGTGTTTATCCAGATGTGGGCTGGGCATTTTGTCCAGAAGAACACTGTGAGAGTATCAAAAGCTTTACTGAAGTCCAAAAATATGACATCTACTGACTTTCCTAGATCAGCTAGGTGGGCTATCCTTTCACAGAAGGAAATCAAGTGTGATAAGCAGGACAATGGAGAGGGGAAATTCCAAATGGACATACGTGTTGTAAGCAGCCCTTTAAAAACACCATCATCTTTCCAGAAGTTACAACCGCTCGCTTCACACAGACTCCATGTCTTTTTGTCAGTGTTTTGGCTAACAATGGATTTTCAAGGTCTGAAGACCATCTTCTGGAGATGGCCTCTGTTTGGCTGTTTCAAAAAACTGCAAATTTTCAAAAAATTGAATCATAACCAGGAGACTAGTAACAGTCATGACTTTTAAAGCAGCAGACCCCATTCAGTTAACAGCTCCAGAGAAGCTTTTCCAGGCAGCTGAAAAACAAGCTGGAGAAGGAAGGGTAATGGTCCAGGATGATTTTGATTTGAAGTTAAATTGATGGAAAGGAAGGTAAAGAAGCCTTCCAACAAAAAGGTGCTATCTTTTTATGCTGGTGTTATTGCAGAAAGTATTTTTTATTTACTCTGGTCCCAGACATGCTTAATATAGACATTCTTTGCAGGAGGAAGAACAAAATAAATATGTGTGGGAAAATTAATAAGAACCCCCAGGGTTTGGTTGTAATTACCAAGGACAAGATTGATTATCTCTGTATATTTGGAACTACTTCACTCGGTCCTCAAATTCCAACAGCAAAATATGGTTTCAGTCCCTTTAAACTGCATACAGAAACACTCTAATATAATAGCTACAAGGTTCCTGGAATACCCTTTGCATGCAAAAAAGCATTTCTGAAGAAGTAGATGACATAAAAAATTACTTACATTGCTAAGTGTGACTGTTGGATTTGATGACACGTTTTAGGTTAACTAGTTTACATTTCTTTTGAAGTGAATTTCCTAGCGACAATGTTTGCACTATTCACCTGCCTCATCAAGGCCTGTTTAGAATACAGTGCTTAATACAGTTTTTAACCCATTATAAAGCCATGCACAGATAATTTAAAATGATCATAACAACTAACAAACACGTAATCAAGGAGCTCTTAAAATGTATTAAAATTCAGGTCTCTCGCTATTAGCAAAACCGCTTCATTAACATATTAAGACAATGTTCATTTGATAATTAGCTTCTGTTTCCTTTGCGTCCTGGCAGTTAAATCCTTCCTATGAAGCCAGAGGGGAAAGTTTATCCTTCTACAAGGTGTCTTTGATGAAGTTTAGGTTGCATCCTCACAATTTTTAATCAACTTCCACATTTCCTTCCCGTACTCAGTTTTGGAAATGCTGCAGATTAAAGCCCACTTCATGGTGAATATGGGGCTTCAAAACAAGGAAAATGATGGGCTCTTTTTCTCCTTTGGATTCATGCTACTCTAGAAACACAGGGGTCAAGGGAATTTGGGTAAGAGCATTCCTTGTGTACTCCCTTCTGTGGCGAACTTGTGCCCCATGTAGAGCTCAGAACCTGGTCGATGAGAAAAACTAATGTGTCCAAGCCCACAGAATAGTATCATTGCTCTCCATCCTTCTCCTAATCACCAGTTGCTCACTCCAAACAGTATTTTTCAAGACAAAAAATAAAAAAGAACTATTATTCAAGCTAAAGAATGAGGCATTTGATTCCAGATTTTTTCTGACTTCAGACATCAGCCACATCTGCTGAGACACCTCTGAGCTGCACATGCAATGTTGCATATGTTGCCACTGCAGCAACAGCCAAAAGAAGTAGCTTATTTATAGTGAAGGAAGAGAGCACGATTTATTTACATGAGAGTGTTCCAGCTCATGCCCTGGATGCACCCCTCACCCACCATCACATCACCAACCATTTCCAGGGAAAGGTTCTCTTCTCGTCCTCTCTCACAGATTTGCAATATACAGATACCCTGGCATTACTGAACATACAAACTAGATCTGGCAGCTATAACTCTCTTATGTATTTAATTTGAATATGTTCTTAAGCCTAAATATTATTTAAATACATGTTCCACTCTTTAAAATAACAGTTACTAGATGCTTTGGGTATAAACAGTAGGTTGGCAGAATTACTAAGCAGGATCTTGCTAGGTGGAGTGGCTGGGTTCTAAACAGAACATTAAGTGATGCACAATAAACAATCCTATCATAACTTCACATATAATATTATGGGTTCAGAGATGACTACTCAGGAATGAAAGTTTAAAACAGATGGTTATAAAGGGAAAATGTTCTTTCAGTGCTTAGTAATGGAAACAATGCCGAGGAAAGGAAAAGAGAACAAACAAGAAAGCATATAAAATCATCTCTATCCTGAACAGTATGTACAGTTCTGGTTGTCCTTCTTGAAAAGGACACAGAGAAGGTCAGCATAGATATGGTTTTTTATTCCCTACTCAGCTGAAAAGAAATAACAGAGGGACGATATACTGAAGGTGTATACAGTCCTGAGTGGCAAAGAGAGGACAAATAAAAAGTTATGATTATCCCTCTCCCAGTACAAGAGCAAAGAAACTTCCCGTGACTTTGGCAGGTATGAAATTATAAACAAACAAACAAGCAAACAAACAAAAAGTGGTTCTCCACGGAATGTCCTTAAACAAAAGAACTTTTTATCAAAAATGTGTACTAAAACTGTAAATTAATTCAGGAAAAGAATGGAAAAGTTCAAGCATAAGAAACTCAAAAAATATTAAATACCATATCTAGCTCAGGAGACTTCTGAGCCACAAGGTTCTGGAGACTGGAATGTTATTTTGGGGATGCATCCCTATATGTTTTTTTCCTATCTCCTTTTTCTCTTTCCTAGATCTACTGTTGACCATTATAGGATATTGGCTAGATGGACTTTTGATCTGACTTAGCACTGAAGTCCCTACATTCTCAAAATCTTATATATGATGAGATTCTGTTCCTGGAAAGCCCTTTCACTAAGAATTTTGTCAGACATGCTCTCATACAAATGATTATATCTGTCCAGCTTAACAGAAATTAAATGGGGCCACCACAGAGAGGAAACTGCACTGACCGCCACTCAGTCATTTTCATTTTTCTTTGTTCAGACCACTTTTTGTTACTGTTTCAGATACCTGCTGTAATGATGAAGAGATAGGATAGTGTCACTGATGTGTTCTCACTATTGGTGATTTTTTAATTGTATTTTTGTTTCCATTTTTTATTATTAAATGACATGCACTGAATTTTGGAAATACCACAAAATTACTTTCTCTTCCACTAGCACAGACACAGACTAAAATGTTGTATCTTTTCATATATATGGACACAGAAGGTAGATGTCAAGCAGAGGTGTTAGATAATCAGTCTTAGCATCTTTTGTATCTTTTACCTTAGAAAACTCATCTCTGCCTTGATCTCAAGTGCACCTGGAGAAGAATATCCCTTTCACCATCTATTTGTTTCTGAGATGTGTGGGAACAACACTCGCAGAAAACAACAACCAAGAAAACAGTACAAAAAAAAAATTAAAAGGGAAAACAAAATATTTAAGCTTATGACATATTCCCTTCCTTTCTTCTGTCACATCACTAGAAGTCTAAGTGAAGATTTTCCTTTCCTCTTCCACAAGGTTTTCCCAATGTCTTGCTCTGTACTGCCACAATTCTTGGGGCATGGAAACAACTTTCCCTGGTCTGCTGTGGACTCCCCTTGTAAAGCCCAGCAGGACCAGCCTGGTCACCCACTCTGGCCCAGGTCAGGTTGTCAAAGGAAGACTTAAATCATCACAGAAAACACTCTTACCACAGTGCCACTGTGAGTCCACTCTCTTCTTGCTCCACATCTTGAGCATCTATCTCACAACTGTTTCGGTTTCTAAAGGAATGTGGCCCTTGGACAAGGGGAATTGGAGCACGTGGCTCCTGGGTGTAGTGGAGGTGAATCTCTACATGGGGGAAAGCACTTTGGGGAAGAGTTTTTTGAGGAAGCGGCGAAAACCCCAGCTAGTTTTTTCCTCCCATAGAATGAGAGTGGCATTTTGGAATGCCATTGGCAGAGGAATTTGAGAAACCTACTGTTCAAACCTTTTTATTTAACCAACCGGGTCCTGGTTGCCTTCATGAATGTGAAGTCATGACATGGAATCACTGCTATTGCCTTTGGAGAACAATTCAACTACATCAGGTAGCAGCCATCAGCCCTGAGGCACTCACAGTGTGTAACTGATACAGCAAGTTTCAGGTGACTTTTAGTAATTACAACCGGCACGAAGAATGCAGTAGGAGAACAAAGACTTTCCTCCATCTAAAAATGCAACACACTTGACCTTGGCACAAACAGCTTTGCCAGATGCTGTGATATATTTAACCTTCAGGTTCAGTGTTTCAAAAACTAAGTCTTGAGGTGTTGAAAGCCCTAAATGTTTTTTAATGGAAAGTGAGAGAAAACAGCAAATCAGCCACAGAGAAGGCTCTGCCGAAAATTGCAGCTGCATTTCTGTGACTGGGTAAAAAAAAAAAAAATGTTTTTAAAACAGAAACTGCTGATGCGGCTTTTGGTGAAGCCTCTGCAGCAGCTGTGATGGCTTTTAACTTTGAGTTGCAGTGAGGAAAACATGCTATTTCTTGCATTGTCATTATTATGAATAACACAGGTGAGTTTCAAAATGTGAGGCCAGGTTGAGGAGCAGACGTAAAGTTAGCTGTGCTTTGAACTGGACCAAATAGCAGGGGCTGAGCGGTTTGTGGGACATTGTAAGTACAGGGAACATAGAGGCTGTCAGTCTGCAGCTCAGTTTAACTTCAACACAACGTGATGTTGGTGTTGGCTGGCAGCAGTGACACTCAGGATAATGTCTCTGCTGCCTCCAAGGATGCCAAGGTACCACATGGTGAGGACAAAGCACAGAAGTACAAACCAAATGTCAGAAGATGCCTAGTATCTCAGGGCATGCCTGTCCCTTTCTTTCATGTAAGAACACGTGCCTGGTGTCTCATGTGCTCTTCCTCACATGGCAGAATTGCTCAGCCTCTTGACACTCCCCACAGGAAGTGGTGACTCCAGGGCAGAGTGTCCCATGAAATCTCTGAAAAAATGGAGATTACCTCTTCCAAAAAGAGACAACGAAGTGGTTAGTTTCAAACATCATGTGTCTTTAATAGTATCTGCTCTTGGGAGAACAAGAGTGCTGAGAAATGCTTCTGCCAAAAGCTGGCCGAACACGAAATATCTTTATGAAAAGTGCTGGTTTTGAGGAATTAATATTTTCAAAAATAAATTTAAAAATTCTGATTTTCTGACTAGTTTTTATTGAATTTCTCTGAAAGAGAAGGAAAGGATCTTGAAAATCATAAGACGTTCATATTGATCTCTCAAGACCCTAAATTTTCATCCTGGCAACACAAACACTCCCAAGAGGGGACACTTCTATGCTTGAATGCCTATTCTCTGTCTGAGAGAGCTGGCAGTAGTTGTTTCTTTCTTTGAATACATAAGTTAGCAAGAATTGCAATATGTATATACTACAGGAAAATAAAATTCAGATTTTCAGAGATGGTAACCTTGAACCCATTCTGATTCCCTGCTAAGACTTATTATGTAAGCATGATTTGGGATTCGTTCATGCGTGAGCCAGGGATCATTCTCCACATGACATTTTGTATTTCTTCCACCTCTTTCAAATTCCCTTCATTACTCCCCATGCAAAATTCCTAGACCTGGAGGCAGATGGTGGGTGGAAGAAAGGGTGTGGTCATGTCAACAGTGCTTCATGCTAATAGCAAAAGGAAAGATTTGCCAGAGATTGGCAAATGCCAAGGACACACATCACCTATTGAAAAGTTGCAAAGGCAGCAAGTCTCCTTTGTCAGTTGCTCTGGGAATAGATGTTAATGCTGCCACTGCAGATCTGCTCTTTATTGGCCGCTTGTTGAAATAAGAGAATAGGTCTATCAGAGCTGGAGTTCCTGATTGGAGGAAAACGAGGTAAGGGAATTAGGTTTCTTTCCTTTTTGGAGGGCTCTGGAGGTAATTGTGTTCATTTTTGTATTTTTTGTCTGAAGAAATGGGAAAAGTGATGAGCCACTGAAGATCAATGGATATGATATGAGATGACCAACTGACCAAAGCCAAGACCCTGTCCCTGACTCAGTGCTGAATCTCTGACACTAAATTAAGCATTATGCTGCATAAGATGCTGCACTTATTGTCTTTAGTCAGTACCTTTTTTTAACCTATTTTTTGGGAGTCATTGATTACGGAGTCATGGATTAGCTAGGCACAAATATAAGCTACCAACACTGCCAGAATATCTGGCCTAATGCTTCACTTTGAACTTTTAAAAACTGCTTTTCTTAGAAACACAGGTGAAGGAAAAGAGAAAATGTTAAGAGAAAAATTATCTCCTTTTTAACCCTTACTCACTGAACAGGATAGGAATTGAGCTATAAGATTTTGGGAGCCTTTGTATTCAGTGCCCTATCCTACATTTTGAACATGAACCTGAATAAAATTCCACTCTTGACGGCTTTCCCCAGCACACTTGGAAACAATATGAGGCCAGGACAATGTCATCCACCAGAGCTTCGTTAGCACTGCAGCCCCATGAACGTGCTGTGAATCTCTCCCCTACAAAGGGCTTTAGTTCAGGCCTAATGCAGCCCCCAAACTGAGGAAATTATGGAAAAAATCCTTTAAAACTCATAATCTTATTTCATGATTTCACATAAAGCTGATGAAAATGTGGTAGAACAAAAAAAAATTATATAAGACAATGTATTTCTCATATTAATTGCCTTATCTTGACTATGAAATTCTAAACTTAGTAGAAGACAAAGAAATTAGACACATATGAGCACATTCATGTTCATTACCAGACTTTGAGTTATACAATCCAAACTAGAAATGACAATGCACACACAACAGAGAATAACAAAAAATGGCAACAGTAACCCCAAGCAGCCATTTTTACAGAAAGATCCTTAAGTGAGGTCAGGATTTATTTACTGAAATGTAAGAATTGTATAATTAAACACAAAAAACAGTGCTTCAGATTTTTCTCTGACAAGAAAGCAATGACCTCTGGATACTGATGTGCATCAAGGAATAGTATTTAACACTGTAGGAACATTAGTGTGTTTTCTTTTATTGCAAAGACTATTTTAACCACTCTGTAAAGCTGATATCATGAACTAAACATACAGAGAAATAAAGATTCTTTTTTTCTGAGGAAAATAAAATTTCTCTTCATATTAATACAAAAGATTTGAAAAACAACATGTTCTGGCCTTAAGCATCAGACTTACATTTTGTCTTTTGTTATCACTTACAATAGCACTGCTGCTTGAATACCCAGCCATATCAAATGTAAGTTATTTGTATATCTCCATCCTCTCAGGAAATCTTGACCTTGAAATAGAATAAATATGTAACATGGGTATTGGGTTTGTGTGTTCATAGCTAACACCACCAGTGCTAAAAACCATAGACGTTGAACAAAAACGTGCAGAAGATGAGATTGTGCAGTGCTGTTTGACTCATTGTTGCAAAAAGAGAAATTACAGTTTAAATGTTTTGCAGTCTTTGAATGACCCTTCATTTGTAATTGATTCAGCTCAACAGACTGCAATTCTCAAACCATCAAGATTCAGAACTTATTTGTCCCATGTTTAAAGTATGCTTCAGTTACTCTACCAAAGTCAAACTGTACAGGATAGGACCTTTTCCGTGTGAGTGTTTTGATAATGTGACACATTAACTTAGGGTCTGAGATGACTGGCTATTTAGACTGAGATTTTTAGAAGCAAATCATTTTTAGCGTTTGTTGACCAGCTCTAGTAAAGGATTACACATACTTCAAACCCCATAAAGAAGTCCACAGTGGGCAAATAAATGGAAATTCTTTGAATGACTACTTGAGGCAACTTTGAAAATTCCTTGTGAGTAATCATACTCACAGATGAATTAGAAAGCATTCCTTGAGATACATGCATTGACAACCAAGGACATTATCAGCTGCAGTCAAACTGGTAAACCCTGAGGAATGGGATTTTTGCATGAAGACTTCAATGACTGTGCTTCAGTAAAGCTACAGCACAGACCTCTGATGGCAGGACAATGGGGTACAAAACCTATGGTACATGACATGAGTTCTCCCCTTTGCCAGTGGCTCAGTGTGAAGCTGGGCCTGAGCCTTAAAGATACCCGAAACAACGGATATCAACTTTAGACCTATGAAAGGTGAAATAAGCAAGGTTTGGAATCAAGGAATCATATCACAATAAGTTGGACTACTAAAAGGTATTAGAAGTCCATTAAACCTGCTGCCTGTTGTCACCCACGAAGAAGAAGACAATGTACAGGGAGGACTCGAGAGCTTTTTTCCTCTTCCCAGTCACACGCAATTGATCCTGGGGACATATTCACCGTGTTTCTTGTATGCATGTAAGTGTGAGAACATGAGCAACTGTAGTCTGCAGGACAAGGAGCATGAGGGACAGATGTCAGTTTTCTTTAAAGTAAATAATCACCCTTGCTTTCAAAAGGTCTAGAATTTTGCTTTGTGCATTAATCTTCTTCAAGAGCACTAACACATGAGTTATAAATTAGCTGTAGGGCTGAAATGATAAACACTAATGTGACAAGCTGGGAAAGGTATCTAGAGATTGAAGATAGGTCTCATTTTATTTAATATATTTATTTAATATTTAATAGTAGTGTGATTAGAGAAAAAATATTGGAAACACACTGGAGGCATTTGCGGAGGATTCTTCCCCAGGAAATGTTTCCTTTCTTTGTTGGGGACTCGTGTTATACAAATGTGTAATATGAAAGCATTAAAGGAGTCGTGGGAGATAAAAATAAAACTACAAGACTGATCTACGAAAAAATGAAAGGTAGAAAGAAGGGAGGAACACCCAGAACAAGACTACTCAAGGCTCTTCAATTGCCCTGTATTGCTGATGCATATTGATGACACAATAACAATACTCACTGAAACTTGTTGTCCACAAAATACTTCTTATGCTATGACTGATGAAATACTGTATCTTCTTACTGATTCTATGAACAGCAGGAGAGCCATTTAAACTAGGAAAAAACATGCTAATTATGTATAAACTCAGAAAAATAATCTTATTTGTTAGTTTTGTGACTTTATTTCAAAGAAGGGATATGAATTCTTCACAGCAATATACTGTTCTCATTTCTGGATTTCTCAAAGCTACATTTCTACTAGATGGAAAAAATTTAAACAAAAAAAAAGGGAAAACTTTTAATAAAAGCATTAGAAAAGAGAGGTTGAGATTCATTCTTGAGGAAAGAAGTAGTGATGAGCAAGAAGAAAGGACCAAGGGGCCAGCCCTTAATTCCCTGGGCAGTTCCACTGTGAGAATGTCAAAACACCGCTGTGTGCCTTGGCAGTCACTGTGTAAGGATGTTGGTCTTGCCCAAAAGATACAACATACCCAACTGGCAATATCAGTGTGTAGATTTTTACTCAGAGACAACTACATAAATTGCATTTCACAGCCTATACAGGGAAGCAAGTTTTTCCACAGTGAGTCAGCTTCTCACAGCGTAAGTGTGTACAGCAGGGCAAATGAGAGCATCTGTAGCACAAATGTGAGAGACAGACTAGACATGGCAAAAAGTGATGGAATAACAAAATGTATGAACAAACCCAGGATCCTGTAATAGGAAGGGGGAAAAAAAGTAAAATTAGAGGAAGGAGAAAAACCTTCAAGGAAAAACCAATGAAAAATCCATCCAAGAAAAGATAAAGCATAAGAGAAAGAATAATCAATCATCCACTTTTGAAGCTCTGCTACTCGATGTAAACCACACAACGGAGCCAGACATTTGGGTGACCATGCTTGTGCTGTCCAATGGATGGTCTGCTGTGCTGGGCTCTGATTGCCCCTGCTCAGTCTGCATTTCATCTTCAGTAGAGCAGCAGTCTGAAAAGCAGCCAAGGAAGAAGTGAGCTGCTGTCCAGCAGGCACAATGGGGTGAAGGCACAAGTCTTTGGGACTAGTAACCTCATTTAGATTACCACAGGAATCTTAGTGTTCTATTTTAATTAAAGACAACCCAGTTATATTGCCCACCTAGTTCTGCTATTTTGTACAATTTACACAGGGATAATATAATGAAAACTGGTAGTGTATTTTCCAGCAAATTTCTTGCTCATTAAAATTACATATTTGGGCAATTAGAAATGACAGAGTTAGGTTTATTTTTTCTTATTCATGATTCATCTGTAAGTAGACAGATAAATTAGGTAGTCACAGGACACCATCAGAGCTACCAGAAACAGTTGTTCAGGAGAGTTTCCTACCCTGGACTAGTGAAGAAAAGAGTGCAAAACTAGGTGATAAGAAGGGAAAATCCCACATAATATCAAAGTTCTCAGCTAGCAGGAGGTTGCAAACAATAAAACATTACTCTCTAAAAATTAACATTGCCTGACAGATCATTTATTGTGTCAGAAAGCTCTAAACAATCATAACAGTTGTTTTTGCTTTGTTAAAAATAGCATGTCCCTGACTTTTTACTGTTTTCTCAAGCATTCCTGGAGTAACTACTGAAGTCAATACAGTTATATTCCAGGCACCTACCCTTTAGAAACTAACCTTGAAAGAAACACGAATATAAGTTATTTAAACATAAGAATCTTCCATATTCCTCTCTCATACAATCACTTTGACAGTGATTCATGTAGGTGAATACTGGAGATGGTTTGGGGTTTTTTTTATTCAAATACCCAGGGAAAGCCTTAGCCACACTGAGTCGTGTCAGACAATGGAAAAGGCACATTTTCCCCCAGTGCCCCATTAAAATCTTGTCTGGAGAAACAGCAGCCAAAAGGAGTATTGTCCCCTAAGTCTGTGGAAGCCTCTGTTTGCTACAAGCTGTATTTCATCAGACTGCTGGCTGAGAGTGAGTCATACCATCTCCTCACCTGGTCAGGTGCTTCCTGGGCGGTGTGAGCAGGACAATGAGCTATTTATGACCAGCTTCCCAGGCTGTCTGAGGAGAGCTGAATTGGAGTTTAGCAGCTACCTCGCCTGGAGTCAATCCAAAAGCTGTACATCAGATGCATACATTGGGGACACGTGGGGGATACCCTACGGAAGAGTGGATGCCAGAGAAACACGTGTTGCAATGCTCCATTGTCTCCTCAGCATGTCTCAGCACAGAGACCTCCTAGGATGCCTCTTTTCCTGCACAAATGGCTGAAGAAAAACCTCTATGCTTTCTGCTTTCCAGACCAGTTAGAGACCCTCTGAGCAATTCTTGCATTCATTGAGCAGCCAAAACAAATCTGTGCCTCTAAAACAGCTTTTACTCATATATGCCATTTTCTCCTTGGCTCCTTTTCTCCCTGGTTCATCAGTTCTGCAGGTTTCTTACAAGTGGACATGCAACTGGATTTGGAATGGAAATATACTCGACAACTATGTGTCCTTAAATGTCATAAAATTGTCTTCTCCTGGACTGTTACTTGGTCTCCTCAGCTCTCTGGAAAAAAAGAAAAGGACAGAACAACCATCCATGCAGATGATGCAGATGACAAGGAAAGGATGAGGCGTAGGAGCAGAAAGTAACAGATGAAGGACAAGACAGTCAAAGACAGAAGAAATTTGATTCACTGGGTTGCATTTAAAAGAATGATTATGTCACTGGTCACTACCAGGTCACCACCTGATCAATTCCGGATCTCTACCCTTTCTCAAACCTGTGAGATCAGTAGAAGTTATGTATGCACATAAACATTGAAGGTTTGAAAGTCCTTATTAGTTATCCATTCAGATAACTAATCCAAACAGAGACACTATAGTATAATATAATATAGCATAGTATAATGCTCATCATAGAAGTTGATAGAAAACACTTCCTATGGAAAAAAGAAAACAAGAGATGCTTCCTTCTACATCTCTGGAGCTGTTGACTTGAAAACAAGAAACAGATTAATTTTATACTGTAATTTGTACTGCAAATTTAAGCTTACAGACATTTTATAATGGTTTATATTGTGTCTGTGCATTGTCTTATCCACAGTACTTCACAATTCTCTATTTAAAACTGATACAGAAAGGTCTGGTTCACCAAATAAAAGGGTAATGTGCATCTCATATGGACACAGTGGATTTTGGTTCTTCAATAAGAGACTAAAAAGCTAAAGGCAATCGGATCCCCTGTTGAGGACCAAGCATTTTGGAAGAGCATCTTTAAAGTAAAAGTCAACAATATTGTCAAAAACACTGACAGAAACTAATATGCATGGTGGGAACAATAGCTAAAAAAAAAAAACAAAAAGAACCACACTGTCACTTTTTATTCAATTCTTTTTAACCAGTAGAGAGAGAATGATGTGTTTAAAAAGTGCCAAGGTCCGTATCATGTATCTGCTAGAATTTCTGTGCTGAGTTCTGGGATGCCATGAGAGTCTCCAGTGCTGTATCTGAGGTGGCTTCACAAGGCTCAGGAGCATCCCTTTGGGAAACAAGGGCCCAGATGGATTCCTGCCTGTGGCAATGCCTCAGTCTTGCCTCAGCAGTGATGAATATGTAGTCAGCTCAATGTAATGATTATTTGAAGGTGTTCTAATGCAATGACACAATATAGCTTGACAGACTCTACTGCTCAAAAAAGCTCTGTAGTTCTTCTGCATTACAAGGGTGTCTATAAACAGAGGTGGGTAGAATGTAGGTATTTATAGCTGCTGCCTAAAATTTGGTTCAAGCCGTTTTCCAGCTACACTGATGTCCACCTCTCTGTCTTCTAATGTAAGAATCTAATCAATGTTGGGCTTTGGATACAAACCTCCCTAACAGCTAAGAATGAAACCCTTCTCTGACAGGTAACAAATGTGGGCATCGATTGCCAAAGACAGGTCAGACACCTTTCAGTGCCTGGAAAGCAGTCATAATATTCCTGATGCCAGGATCAACCCATCACATAATGTAGGAAATAAAATTTGCAATGAAAACATAGAAAGATCAACAAAACTATGTGAAAGAAATCCAATCAGTGATTGAAATTCACCCCAGATATGATGCTTATTCATAGGTTTGACTATGTGGGCAATAATTCTGATTTTTCAGTAAGAGTCATTGCATGTCCAAACCTTCTCCTGCATATTTCTGGGCCACAGATTCCCCTGAGGTGCTTGCCTTAAGTTGTCTCCAAACCTACTTCTGCAGCAGTTCATTCAAGGTCCATGATGGTGAAGTACAGAGCCATTTGTCTCCGGCTTCTCTCACAAAGCCCTACCGTGGGCCTCAAGTGGTCTGAAGTGTAAACATAAGGCTACCAAGTAATACTAACTTTAGGGAAATAGCCACCCTTGCAAGGTACAGTGCAACAAGGCATTACACAGGTCAAAATTTCATGAAGAGAAAAACATTGCCATTTCAGAGAAAAACATTGCTATTTCGGAACATAAACTTTCAAATGACCCTTCATTGAGAGAAGAAAGGAAAACTACTATGTTCCACTTGTCATCCCCTTTCTTCCCCCAAAGCACATTAGATGTTGGATCATGTTTGCTTCAGCAAAGTTTACACCTACTGAACAGACTTAATCATTTACAATGGGGCTTACACATTTATTCACCTACAGAAGACACTTTGTGCTCCACAGAAAAAGGTATTTTTTGCTTTCTCAATGCATTCATGTGGATGTGTTTGAGAGCATTTTCTGTGATCATCTTAATATGTGTATATAGGTGTGCATGTTATGTTCTGCCATGTGATTTCTTCCTCCTTATATAGCCATTTTATATAAATAGTATTGAATGCTGATTAAAAAAACATTATGCACAAAAACGTACCTCTTGTTTTAAAATCAGAAGTAAAAGACATTGCTTTGTTAAAAAATGAAGAAATACAGAAAATTAAGCATGTCCATTTAGAAGAGGGATCAGAGATGAATCTTATTTTCTAAGTAGCCAAGAAAACAAATCATATAAGAATTCAGACCTCTGACCAGCTCTGAAGGGGAAAGCTAATGGAAACAGCACCTCACTGGGGACATTACTGCATATCATCACCTAACAGTGACCCTGGGGGAAATGAAACTGAAGAGAAATGGAGCTGGATGCGTGGGAGGTGGAACTGTTCTCATTTCTGAATGCAGCAGAATAGTCTAATTGGATATACAGCACAGCAAAATGAATAAATACCAGAGGAAAAATATTTTCAAGCTTTGTAAAGGAATGACATGCAGATTGAGAGAAAGGCGAAGTCCTGTATTTCTAGCCATTTTTGATAAATGCAGGATACATAATTACTTAGAAAAGGAAAATGTAGAGAAGCCCAGCAATTGAAGGGGCTGCACATTCAGCAAAGTATTATGCCTTGCAAGGAACAGGCCATGGAGAGCTGAGCATCCAAAATTCATTGAAAAGTTTCTGCAGAAACCAAAATTTTGTGGATGTACAAACATTTCAGACACCTTTTTTTTCTTTTTTCTGAAGCGGTTGGTTGTTTAATCCATAATTTTCCTGGGCATGAAGATTCTGCAGCCTGTGCAATACTGCTGGTACTCACATTGCTGTGTGTTAGGCAAGCAAGGTGCTCAGCTGTGAGGCTGGTACCTGCTTGCAAGCTGTCACACAGCCTCTGCCGCCAAAGCCAGCTCCTGTACAGTGCCAGTGCTGGTCAGCTGTGAAAGGGGAATAAGAGGAAGAAATGCAGTGTGGCCGGGGAAAGATTAGGAAGTTGGTGGTTGTCATCCTAGTGCTGGGAGAGGGTTGATGAGAGGCTGAGGAGCAGGAGGTGGAATGAGGCATAGATCTGGTACAAAGTCAGTGCTGGCAGCCACCAATTACTCTCAGGAGCCCTGGCCACAGTGAATGCCAAGAGCCTCAGCTGCCATCCCTGACATCACCAAGGGCTGCTGCAGCAAGCAGTACCCAAAGGAAGATTTGTTTGGAAATCCCTGCTTCATGTTATAGATATTTCCATTTGATGTTTCCAGGCTGAATTCAGGACCAAGTTTTTTCACTGCAAAAGCACCAAAATTCTATAATGAAAAGCAAGTACTTTTTGATAGGTTTTGCAGTGCAAGCGTTAGATGCTGTAAGTACCAAAGACTCTTCCCATTGAATTTAAATGCATCCTTATTTCTCACTCCAGCAAAGTCCCAGGCCACAGGTGGCCAAATGGCAGGGTGGACCTCTGCCTGCAGATGATGGCAGTGTGCATGCTCCTGAGGCACCATGGGCAGCCCAGCTTGCAGACACACAAGGACAGACTGTGGAACAGTCTGGGCTGTTCTACCATGGCAGTTTTCCTCTCAAAATGTTTTTAACTGCTTTGTAGCCACTGCAGGCACAGGGACCACTAAGGGTTTCATTTGTCTGAAGCACTGATTTCCTCTGACTGTGCATACACTTTTAACCACAAGTTCTGCCTCTCACTCTCAACAGCAAACTGTGCTAAGCTGCCAGTGAGGTCAGTGTGGCCAGATAGGCAATGTGTGGGTTTGCAACCCTTCACTATTCAGAAAAGATTTCTAGAATATAATTTGGAGCCATTTATTGTACATGACCATGGGCTACATCTTTGCCTCTTATAGCATGTCATAATATGGTCTCATCCTTAAATTTCTGTTATTCACAGAGTGTTTTGACTCGAACAGACTAGATGGGATGGAGGTGTCACTTTTGTTCCACTATGAAGCTTGTATCTCACAACTGGACAAATCTGTGATGCTCTCTTTGCTGTCTGGTCCCTTCCCAGGGTATACAGAACCTGAGGCTGGCACCTCTGTGGAGTGGCAGAGCTGGTACACTTGTTGTGTATGTAGGAGGTAAAATGGCTTCCTCATTAGTCCTGTGCTAAGTGCTTGCTGAATGAGTTTGGCTCCACAGACTCAAGGACAGGCAGCTCAGGTTGTTTCCTCCAACACTAATACGTAAACAAGTTACTCACTTGGGGTTTTTTTCAGTTAATATTATTCAGAGAGAGTAAAATGCTGTAGAGTATTCATTCTGGTTCCAGTTGTGGAAATAGAGCATGTATAATTACCAGTGTGGGTAGCAGTCCATCTCGTAGCCTTACTTATGCCAGTGAAGGATTTTATCTCATTATATCAGCTTAGCAGTCTTCTTTCCCTGGAATTCAAAATAAGCAACGCTCATAAAGGAATGATAAAACAACTAATTATAAGGGACATTATTTTAAAAACTGAATAGTAGTCAAAATCCATTAATGGACTATTTTACATGATTAAACTACTTTCAAGAAAGTATCTAGGCTTTTTCAGCATAAACATTTCTACATTGAAAATGTAACTTGAACCTAATTCTATGGTCAGCTATTTTTTGAATAAGTATAATATGTGCTTTCATTTATGACAGGGCAAAGATAAGTGAAATTCTTAACTTCATTATGTGTCTCATTCAAAGTAATTTAGAAGATAATCCTGCTACATGGAGACTCTTCTGTACTACAATGCTAATAATGACTAATGTCTGGGAAAACAGAAAATAGAGCTACTAGCAAGGACTTGTTTTAGCATATGTTTTAGGATCTCTATTTGAATAAAAAGTGCTGCTCTAATTTAAAGATAAAATACTTCTGGACCTTCAGAAATTTGTTGGGTGCATTTTTAAGGTTACAATACAAAGAAGCTTTGGTTTTGCTCTTTCAACCCAACTGAACCCCAAGCTGAACTACTTTCTTTTCTTCTTGCTGATTAAGTCCAGGAAGAAAGGTTCTGCAGGGCCGAGCCCATCTTTTGTTAAATCTGGGAAACCTTTCAATAAACACTAGGTTAAACACTAGGTTGTAAGTGGAACTGTGCTACCCATCCCCTGGAAGTATGGGAACCAAAGAATCCTGTCAATGGCAAACCAAAGGGAGGAGAGGTTGCTCCTGGGACACAACAGAGGAAGACACGGACATCAGTCGGTTACAGTAAGAGCCAGCTCATTCAGGAGCAGTTCTGTTCTTCACATAGCTGCAAGGCTGAGAGATCTCTTTCCAATGTTGTCATTTCTTTTCTGGATTTCTGGTTCTTCTTGGGACAAGGAAAAGGTGAGACATTTTGATGAATCCTTTGCTTCATCTTCCTTGGCAAGAAAAAAATCCTATATTTTACACTGTGCAATTCATATAAACAAACATATTTGGCAGAGTGAAAATTACAGCGTTTGAGGAAAGATATAGGGTGCGTGCAGTTGCAGACAAACACCAATGCCCATTTGTCCCAGAAGTAATATGGTGCTGCAAATAGTTGTAACTCACTTAACTGCCATTTAACTATGAGTTATTCATGTAACTATCCCCCATTCCCATTTCTTGCATAAAATACAGGAACTCTGCTATGTGTGACAGTACAGGTGCCATGGTATTGTATTACAATTATAGTTATATTGTATATAGGTGCCATTGTGGGCTGAGCAATCCACATACACTGCTTTTAGAGCAGATTCTTTGAAAGATGGAGTATTGCAGGGTAGTCCTGCTCATGGAACTTGATCTGGTTTGAGATGCCTGGCCTATAGACTTAGAGGTGATGGGAGCTGTTGTCAGAGTTGTGAAATTCCTGGCACAGGTCTCATGGCTCAAGAAGAGCCTTTCCTGACATGTATCCCATGCATATATCCATTCCACTGTACAATAAACTTTCAAGACCCTGTTTACAGCAGGAAACGCTTCAAAGCTGGTATTTGAAACTGAACTAGCTGAAACTGGTAACTGAATTGAACCTTTTCCTGGCAAGAGGAATGCACCTGTTAAATCAGCACCGTGGGCCATATACATACATCAGTAACTGGTTAACAAAACCCAGCCCCAGAAACAATGCTGCAGAGTGTAGAGTTTTGTTAATCGGCTTGGTAGGAGGACCAATAAAGTTCATTGTCGAGTTTAGCTACAAATGGCTTCCTTTGTGCTGCAGCTTTTTACATCAGCTTTTTACTAGAGCTACCACTTGTACTAGCCAGACTGAGGGCATGATCTTTCCAGAGACACTGGTTCCCATTAAATGAAAAATGGGCTTCAGAAACAGCCCTAGGTTTACCCTTGGGCTTCTGAAATGGACCTCTCTGCTTAGGAGATTTCTGTGTCCTCTCTTCCAGGAAAGGAACAAAAGAAAACCAAAGCAGAGTGAACATTGATTGGGGGTTTTTGGTTTGGTTGGTGGGTTGGTTGGTTAGTTGGTTGGTTGGCCGGGTTTTTTAAGACTTGAGAAATGTTGATTTTTAAGGCTCACATAACAAATAAACAAGCTACCTACCACTCTGAGTGGGCAGCTGGGTCACTCTGGCCCTACCAGGCCAGCTCACTGATTCATGTCAGCTCTATCTCCAAGGGCTTCAGACCTGGGTGGTGCTTGCATCTTCACTTCCCACACTCAGAGAAGACCATGGGGCAGCTGGGCTGCTCCTGCAGAGCAGGGACTGAGAGCAGCCCTCATACGATGATTCATGAGCTACAAGCTCAAAAGGTAGGAAGCAGCAGGGGAAGAAGCAGAATCAATCTCAAAAAGGCAGTTTTTGAGTGAGAATCTTTCATATATATGACCATCAACTAGCAAGAGCACATTTTGAAACTGTTTGACCGTGCTGCTGTAAAGCAAGCTCTTGGATCAAGTACAAATTATTAAACAGTTCCTCTTGATCCAGGAACAGGCGAATTTCACTTTCCTCAGCAAGGGGGAAGAATCTTGCTCAGAGGCAGAGCTACCTCTATGGGAAGATGTTGAGGAGGAGCTGCAGCAACAGTAAGAGAAGCTAATCCTTCCCCCTCAATTTGGAGAAACGCACAGTGCAAACGGATGAATATCCACATAATTATATCCCAAGGGTAACTGAGCAGATTCCCGTTCTGTTTCCTCATTTACATGATTTTGCCTCAGCTGGGATGAAATTTCAACAACAACAGCAGCAAGTCAGCAGGCCCGGGTGAGCGCCATCCCTCGCGGCCCGGGCCCGGCGCTGCGCTTTCCGCGTTGGCCAGCGGAGGGAGGCGCCCGCAGGTCCCTCCGGCCCCGCGTCCCTCCGCACCTTGCGCTGCTGGCCCCTGCACACATCAAAAAGGGCGCAATGGGACAGATGGCAGCTCCCTTCCGAATTAAAGCCACTGGGGAGAGCTCAGGTCAAGCCGGAGACGGGTGAGCAGAGGAGAGGCAGAAAAGAATTTGAGGGCATTAACCAGAGCACAGGTCCGCCTGAAGCCGCGGGTCCCGGGGCTGCCGTGGTCATACACCGGGTACGTCGGTCCCCGGCTGGCTGGCCCTTCTGGGCACCGAGTGGCAACGAGGAGGAAGGGCCGGGGTTCCAATCAACCCTCCTGCAACTTGCCCTCGAGTTTTGCTGTGAAAACAAAAACAAAACAATTCCGTTCTCCCCGTCACGAAAATAAAGCTCGGGCACCACAAGGGCTGGTCGAAAGGACTCAATTGTCGTTTTTAAATGAAATATCTTTGCAACCGCTAGCCCTTCCCCGAGCCAGCGGGGAGTCGCCCGTATCCCTGGAAGCGAGAGGTAGCAGGGAACAAAAGGCAAACTCCGAAGTGACATTGAAAATAAAAGGGAGCTTTGGTTACCCCCAGGGTAAGGTCGAGGGGGAAAAGTCGCCTGTCCACCAGCGCGCATAGTCCCGGCGGGCTCGGCCCCGTGCGAGGCGCGGGAGGGCCGGAGCCCCGGCAGGCAGCACGCCCGGGGCCGGCTGCTGCAGCTCCCGGGGCCCTCGGCGGGGCGGTCCGGAGGCACGGCGAGGGCTTCGAGACCAAAGTAGGGGGCAGTGAGCCCCGCCAGCCGCGCTGGAACAGAAAAGGGCTGGGTAAATCAAACTGCTGGGGGTGACCCCAGCCCGCCTCTGCACTCTGCACCCGCAGGCACGGCCGTGTCCGTCGCCTCCGCGTCCAACCCCACCCGGGAGCCGAGAGCCCCTTCTCCCGGCGCCGGCGCGGCCGCAGGCCTGGACGAGGGAAGGGGAAGGGAGGGCGGCGAGGTGACCCACTTAAAAGCTGAGTTCCTTTTTGAAACACTTAAGAGACGACAGGGTTGAAGACTGTGAATGTATGCGTAAATATATACTCATGCATGCCCACTGCCGGAGGTATGCACCCCCACGCTTGTATGTGTGTGTAGGCATGTCTGGGAACACACACAAAAGCGCGGAACTCCTAAGACAGCTCATGTAATATTCTAGTAGCTAAACCTAAAAGCAGATAAATAGATAGATGCCGGCAGAATTCTGCTTCTAGGTGTATACCATTTTATATCTAAAAGTATTTAATATCTAAATAAATGCTTATATTTTTAACTGTGTCTACAGGGTAACTTTTTGCAAGTTGTCTCACCAACCACCTTCGAGTAATCCTCCGCATAATCACCTCTATCTTGGGTGTATCAAAAACGCTTCGGGGCAACTCTAAGTCTTGTGTGTGCGTACTGACACTGTTGCGGCAGTGACAGTCTCCTGACACCAAGAAAACCAGATGTGGGGGGTTTGTATTAACCTCTGATAGCATCGGAGAGGCGGTCAGACCGTAGTTCGCACATTGGGGCTAGCGCTGCTGCTATCCACTCGAGGGTACATGGCGGGGTCCTCATGGCGACAAAGAGCCCTTTCCCGCGGCTCCCCGCGCCGGGCAGCAGCGGAGGGGCGCGGTGTGGCCGAGGGGGGCCCCGGGGCCCCGTCGCTCCCGCCCTGGCACGGCGGCTCTCCGCCCGCCGCCGCGGCTCCGGGAGCCCTGCCCTGGCACCCCGTACCTGGCCCCACCCTGGCCCTCTTGGCCGGGAACGGCCCGGCGAAGGAAAGGACGGGGAGGGTGTCGAGGACTAGGGCAGGAGGGCTCAGCCGTCCTCCAGCAGCTGGGAAAGGAGGGAAAAGAGTTGAGCGGAGGCAACGTTGCCCTCGCTCGCACAGAGCTTTGCGAGTGGGGCCGCCAGGGACCGGTGGCGAAGGGGCCCCGAGAACCCCCAGCTGCGAGATGCTCCACGCCCTGGGCAGCTGGAGGAGCAACTGTGCGTGCTCTGCGGAGGGGTGAGGATTTTCGCTTTAGCCTTTGGTGGTCTCGCTGGTTGCCTTAGATTCCCACGCCAGGGGGAGAGGTTTCGACCGGTGTATGGAGGGGTTTCTACCACCCTATCGAGATAACCAGGGCAGAGGGGGTTTTCCCACGGTGAGGAATTGTCCCCATGAGCCACAACAGGCGTTTCCCCACACACACACCCAGAGCGCTCCGTGCCTAGGTAGGGCTCGCAGGGTGCGTCTCTGGGACTACTGCCTTCTTACACGCCCAAGCATGTGCTTTCCAGATGGGGAGCGGCTCCCAGCGCCCTTCCCGCGACCGCCAGAGACACAAGTCCGCCCTACACGATCACTACGGAAACCTCCGCTCCCGGCGTAGGTGTTCTGGGCACATTCTCCATTCTGCGGAGCATGGGGGAAACAGAGGGTGTATTACACCGACACGCACAAACAATCAGATGAAGTTTCTATGAGCTCGCTCAGGGTGGGTCGAGAGGGGAGAGTTGCGGCAAGCTGCCTCGGTGGTGCCATTATTCCAGGTGGTCATTTACATCTCTCTATGGATGTGTTAGGCTTATACTGATGACCAGGAGCTAAGAAAGAGCTCTGTCACAGATCTGCTCTTGCCACCTCTAACTCGGACCTCTCTAGGAGCAGCTGGCCCCGCCGCAGAGCGCTGCTCCCGGGCTGTGCGGCTGCGGGCAGGGCAGCAGGCAGGGCTGGGCGCGGGAGGGCGGCCAGACGTGCATCCGTGAACTGACCCAGAGGGAGCACGGAGCACCTCATGGCTTTGGATCAAAAAGTTACACCTAGAAAGCCTCTTTCTTGCTGAGAAAGTATTTGCGTGCGGTTTGCATGGGACCCTTACCCTCTGCCCTCCGAGCCCTCCGAGCTCTGCCTGGTCGAACATATTTGATTCCCCTTGGGGAGGCACAGCAGCTCGTATAAAAAAGACATTGTTGTCTCTGGAGAGCCCTGTGCGCACTTTCAAAAGCTGATCCTTGAGTTCCCAGCCCCCGCAATCCAGTTGATGAGGAAACGCTCTGCGGTCTTGGTGGCACCGTTTCCATTGGGATTGGCACCATTTGATTGACAAAGTCTCCCATTCTTCCACCTCTCGAGTGTTATCAAAAGGATTGTGTGGGGTCAGAAGCTATTGAAGGGACGTCCGTGTAGCCGCATTTCTGCAAACACGGGGTGAAAACCGTGCTTTTCTCATGAAAATGCTTCCACCAGGCAGAACGCATCTCATCTTCCTTGCTCTCCTCCTTAGCATTTCTTTTTAACTCGAGTGTTTTACTAAGCAGCATCGCCAGGTAAACGAATATATCGCTAAAGGCAGCCTAGGCAGGATTTTGTCGGGACGGCCACCCTCCCCGGAAGCTGGGAGCAGCCACCTCTGGCATACGAAACTCCAGTGGAGGGTTTGAAAGAGGAGTGAAGTGACAGGGCACCAGCGGAGTTTTCTCGCCCCTTGTCCATGGTGTGACTCGCCCCGTTATAGCTCATTTGGGGCAGGAAAGCAGGTGCAGAGGCTGACCCGTTTCTTTTACACCACGTCGATCTAGCCGGGCTAAATGTGGCTGTACGCGCCTGTACGCGCTCCGGTGTACTCCTAACTCAGCGGTCAGACGTGCACAAGAGAGTTTCACCCGCTTCCCAGCAAAGGTGAACGAAGCGCTCTCCCCTTAGCTTCCCTCTGCCAGACCCCGCGCAGAGCCAAGGCTCGACTCGCTCGGGATAACCTAACCGAGCAATGTTTCGGAGGCGATTTAACCTGCGCTCATTCGAGTGAGAGGATAAATAAGGTCTGGCAGGCGCAGCCGGCGGCCAAAGGGTCGTTCGGGCGGCGCTCTGGGGCCGGCGCAGGGCGGCGGGGAGTCTCGCCCGCCCGCGTGTCCAGAGCCCCGCTCCCCGCTCCCCGCTCCCCGCTCCCCGCTCCCCGCTCTCGGCTCCCCGCTCCCCGCTCCCGCGGCCGGAGCTGCTGCTGGGGCCCACCCAGCTGCCCCACCTCGCACTCTGTGCATGGGAACGGAGTCGCTGCTCCTGCCCCACAAATTGCGCGGTCACTCGCCGCCTTTCTTCCCTCCTGATTAAAGCCGACCAAGCCGTCGCTTTGGTGGATCCTGCAGTATTTTATTTTTTTTTCCTTCCATCTACCCCCTTCTTTTAAAGGCTCATTAAAGATGCATGGGGATGGAGTGATTTTTAAATTCGGGGTAAAAAAACCCAACCACAAACCCCAGACAATCAAACCACTAAGCAAGGTCGAGTCTCTCTCCGTGTAGTAACAAAACCAAAAATCATACTCAAAAATACGCGCAGGAAGGGAAAAGAACGGGGTGGGAGGTGGGGTGCGGTTGAGGGGGGTAAAGAAATGTTCCAGAGATATGGAAAGACAAGATTGAAAGGTTTTAAAAGAAAAGAGGAAAAAGAAGAGGTAAAAACCAAACGCCTTTCTAGCCCAAAGTCGCCCTTCTCTGCCTTTGGTGACCCAGCAGACTCACAACCAACCCACATCGGGATATTCAGCCTTGAGGGAGCTAATGCCGAAAGAAGCAGCTGAGGTGATGTAAGAGAGCTGGAGGCCTGATTGAAGGAAAGTTCCCCCGATTATATTTGTGTGGAAAAGCTCACCTCTTGCAGAGCTCTAAAGTGTAATCAAGACTGAGGCTTACACTTGAAGGATGTTAACTCCCATACGGGAACCTACTTTCTCCTAAACGGTTTCTTGCCTAGTGAATGAGAGCCTCCCAATTGAAGCAAAATGATCCTTATGTACTAATATCAAGCACAGCCACAAAGCGACCGGCTATTTATGCTGCCACTTTAGACAAAGATATTTAGTTATTCCCGGGTAGCAAGTGCACTTTTGCATTTTTAAGCACGAACCAGCCCAGCACAAACATATTTACAAGTGCAATTACTAAATAGTTACTTGACACTTCAAAGTCCCAGGGTTAACTGTACCTTCGCTGTAATTTTCTTAATATTCAGGTAATCGCTGTATTAAATTGTGGTTGCCAGGGCCGTAGGCCGGGTGTGAAACACTCAGTGGAGGTTTCTCTCCTCCACCCGGATCACCCCGAAATACAAGCTTTGGAGACAACTAGGCGTTGGAAGATTTCTTCAAAGACACGAGTGACATTAGCTACTGGCTGCCTGTACGTGCGCGTGTGGCTGTGAATGGATAGCTTTTGTTTTCACACCGGATCCGAGAACAGATCCGAAAGTGCCAGGAATTGCAGTTTATTGGAACCTACAGGGAATTCATTGGCAAGGTCGTGTAGCAGATGACCGGAGAGGTCTTCTCCATCCAGCTCCCGTGCTGTATAAATAACCTTAGAAAGCAGCTTCAGCTTCAGAGGGACCACGAGAGACTGGGAGAGTCTTTGCCTTTGAGAATATAACAAGCGACATATTGCGCTAACCTATTTTTCCTCGGTCTCTCGCCCCAGGCAATTAAATTGCTGTTTGATTTTGCAAACTTGTCTTCCACCCCTCTCTGCGATATTAAAAANGTATCTTAAGAGAGAGACATAGAGAGTGTTCCCGAGATGCGAAACCCCAAGCGCTTGTTCAGCCCCAGCCGGCCGGGGCGTCTGACAAGGCAATGCGGAGAGTGCGGGGCTTGGGGAGTTGTGGCCCGGAGAGAAAGATCTGCCCTCCGGAGAGTTGTCCTCCCGGCGGCGGAGCTCCTTCCGGACCAAACTTAGTGGGGAAAGAGGGAGATTCTGTCCTTTGGCTTACTGGCATTCCACCCCATTTCCCCAGCTCTCACAAAGGCTGGGCTGACAGCCTTACCACCCGGGAGCTGTTTTTAAATCCTTTCACCCAGTCACATAGTGGTCTTTTTGCTTTGCCTTCCATTTCCCGTCCACGATATTGCCACCTCCGAGGGGAAAAAAAAAAAAAAAGAAGAAGAAAAAAAAAAAA